>OY720682.1:73188601-73621078 GCA_963170755.1 Amphimallon solstitiale | reverse complement strand
AGTGCCAAATGATAAATAGCCACCTTCCAGTTAAATGCTCACAAAAATAGGGTCCAACTATTCACCTGTTAACAATACCACATCGAACATTACGAGAGAGAGCTGATTTGTCTAGTAATTGTATTACAAAAACGAATTCGGCTTTCATTTCTCGAAGGAGAAAACTTTTTTGAAAAAACGCAAAAACAGGTCGATTTTTGAACCAAGGGAGACACCCTTCCATCATATCTAAAACTGTGATACGTCATTCCCCTCCCCTCCATCACTCTAACCATTACAATTTAAATAGGGAAACTACTAAATACGATACATCATTGAAAAGGTAATTATACGCAGAATTCAGCAAAGTGATTGTTGGTTGCGCTATTTTTGATTTTAGCGATCTCTAGCGGGAAAAAAAATAGTTACGTATTTCACAATGTGACACATCATTTCAAAGCTAATTTTATTAGCAATTTAATGCACAATTGAAAAAAAATTAAATAATCGAAACACCTTGCAGAGCTCTAATATTAGAAACTACGAACTTATTAGTTTACAAATGACGTTGACAGTCTGTACTTGAGAATGATGACAAATAAATGTGTCACATTGTGTGGATACGTAACCGAGTCTTTCCCGCTAAAGGGCGCTAAAATCAAAAATAGCGCAATCAACAATCACTTTGCTGAATTCTCCGTATTATTACCTTTTCAATGATGTATCGTATATACTACTTTCCCTATTTAAATTGTAATGGTTAGAGTGATGGAGGGGAGGGGAATGAAGTATCACAGTTGAAGATATGATGGCAGGGTGTCCCCCTTGGATCAAAAATCGAACTGTTTTTGCGTTTTTTCAAAAAAGTTTTCTCCTTCGAGATATTCAATCTGTTTCGTTTTCGGTGGGGCACCCTATATATTAGATTGTAAAGCAATGACAACACTATAGACTACATTAAGCGAATTTTTAATTATAATAAGCATTGAATAGTAAATTTGCTTTGTCAGATTGATGTCTCACCCTGTATATAATACTAAAGAAATGGCAAGTATGTTTCATTAATCTTTATTAATTTCAATATTTGAATTTCAATTTTTTATATGCAAACACTTTTATAGACGAATAATGTTTGAAAACCTTAGAACATTAGTATACTTCGGAAATTACAAAAAAGAACAACTCTATAACTAATTTCTGGTAGTTTTTCTTCGAAAATGTGAAGCGAAAAGATACGCAATACATATGCTTTAGTTTGAAAGTGGAAGTTTCTGGATTATTGGAAAAACTACATAATTAAGAAAACAACCGTTGGAATAACATATAAACTTTCCTTGACCTATTAATAAACCTGAAATATAAATAATATGCAATTATAGGCAAGCATATTCCAAGGTCTATGTCAAATCTCTGATAACTGCGGAAGAGAAGAATAACCTACAGCCATGCACATTTACATAAGGAAAAACGCTTATTTAAACCATCCGCTTAAACATTACGAGACTAATCAGGGAATAATCTGATCCAATCAAAGACGTGGAAATACTATCTTGCAGTGACATTATTCTACTCGACAATTAGTTACTTTTTGCGATATTCATTCTAATGATTTTTAATTATATTTTAGAGCAGACATACACACTAATAGGAATTAGTTAAGGATATACATTAAAAGAAAACTAAAGGAATGAATTTCTAAAGGCGTCTGCATTAATAATTCATTCCCACATTAGAAAAGAATTTGAATACCTACGCAAAACACTCTAAACTCTGATAATTATTACTTTTAATTCTCTGCTAAATTATTACTTACCTGTGATAGATTATTTCGACATAATTTACATACATACTATATAATAATATGTGACGCTCAATTCAAAGTAGCCAATTTGTTTCCTTTTGAAAAAGTAAAATACTAATTGTTAAGTACAAAATACTATCAATAATAAATAAAATTCGGAAAAGACAAACACTGGATTACTGAGTAATATTACAATTCTTGTTAAATCGAACAAAGTGTTTTGGTATCTTAAGAGTTTTACAACGGCGTTTTACTGCATACTTATAGAAGCTACAGAAGTCCCACATTAACTGTCAATCTGACTCCAGGCACCGTTACCTGTGATCAACTTGCCGTACCTTACATATAATAGCAGTTATCATAAATATTTGCATTTAAAATTTAAATTACGGCAGTCATAAATATTTAAATGATTGAATTAGTCTTTTCAAAGCAAATATGTCATGTTCCGGTTTTAAAATGTCGAGTATTTAGTATTAAGTAACTTTTAATACTAACTTACAGATATAGAATGATTTATTTCGTAAAAGTGAGCTATTTGTTTCAGTATTGTATGTAGCAGTAATTTTCGAATCATAAATTTTATTTTAAAAATAGTAGCAATGTAATTTAAATAGAACTTTGTATAATGTATTTTCTTTATATGCTTGAGTTTTTAAAGATAATTAAATAGAATAGTGAGAAAATAATAAGAAGTACTTTAAAGTTTTTAAATTAAATTGTATTGGTACCATTCAAATTATTAGTATTCTGCAAAGGTTCTTCACAAACAAATACCGATATACTTAAAATGATTATTATCAAAAAAGCTAATCTGCATTAGTTACAGATAGCATGACAGAAGGTGGAAAGATATAAACTACATACATCAATTTAAACTTTAAGTAATCCCGATGACTCGAATTATATTGAAAGATCAAAGGTCAAAAATACTGTAAATCAAGAATTTAATTTAAAAAAAAAAACTAAATAAATTGGTCAAAAACAATAAAAAAACTAATTCTGTTTCACTTTACAATATAATTAATTAAAATATTACTACTACAGTAGACGCGCGATAGTGTGAACATCGGGTAACGGAAATTCCGGATAACGTGAACAATCATTTTCATAACACTGATGGCCGTATAAAGTGAACAAACCGACATTCGATAACGGAAACGCTTATTTCATGCGACGGTATTTCCCCTGGCTGTGTTCGAGTTATATACTGTGATGCGGCTGTACTTTCCCGTATTCTATGACGCTAATTTTCGAACACATAACTGCGTTTATTGCATTACACATAGAGGTGGGCAAAACGGTTCATTTCATTGACCCGGCTCACTCGGTTCAGCTCCTCATTGTGAGCCGGGTCCCGGAACCGGCTCATTTGAACCGTGTGGATCCGTAATAGCATACCGTTCCAGGAACGTGTAGAACATGTAATACTCGGCGCCGTCGCGTCGGCTCAAACGAACCGGGATTATTTAGGCTGCGCGCACACCAATTATACAAAATGTTTGACAAACAATTTATTTGAAGCTATAATGCATACAAATTTGACAAATTATCAGATTGTTGTATACAAATTAAGCAACGACCCAAGTGAGCCGAGATCCGGTTCATTGAAATTTAGTGAACCGGCTCTCTCGCTTCCCTGCTGGGATTCGGTTCAGTACAATGAAATGAAGCGTTTTGCCCATCTCTAATTACACAGTACAGTTGTTATCCGACCGTACCAGGAAGAGTTTGAAGTCGAATTGAATTTCATGATGCCACCGAAAAAACCAACGTGCTTGACTCTCCATCGAAAGACGCTTATAATTCAAGAGTTAAAAAAAGGTGTAAGTGTGACAAATTTATCAAAAAAATATAATGTAGCAAAATCCACGGTATGTAAGATAAAAAACAAAGAAGAAGCAATTTTACGTCAGTGACCGATACGTATACAGGACCAGGTAAAAGAAGAACTTTAAAGGAATCTAAACATCCAGAAATGGAGAAAAAGTTATACAAATGGTTTTTGAATAAACGAAAAAAAAAATTTATGGTCAATGGGGATATGATAGAGGAAAAGGCGAAAGCGTTACATTTTGAAATCAATGATAATATAAATGAAGAATTTAGTGCCAGTGATGGCTGGCTACGACGCTTTAAGAAAAGGTTTGGAATTCGATATTTAAAAATTACGGGAGAGAAACTTTCATCCCAACCAGAACTAGTAGAGCCGTTTAAAGTGCAGTTAAAAGATAAAATTCAACAACTGGGAATTACACTGGATCAGCTGTATAATGCTGATGAAACAGCATTGTACTGGAAGCTTCTACAAGAGAAGACATTTGTTTCATTTCAAGAAAAGACAGCTCCTGGCAGGAAACTAGAAAAGCAGCGATTAACATTTCTGGCTTGTACTAATGCTAGTGGAAATCATAAAGTCAAGCCTTTAGTAATTGGCAAAGCCAAAAATCCAAGAGCATTTAGAAATTTTTCACTTCCTGTAGACTACAACAATTCTAAATCGGCTTGGATGACAGAGTCAATTTTCAAGACTTGGTTCCACCATTCTTTTGTTCCTCAGGTAAGTTTCGCATGTAAACTTATGTAATTTATTAAACTGTGAGTTCTACTGGTAGGTTACACGTTTTCTAAAATCAAAAGGTCTTCCAATAAAAGCATTACTTCTCTTGGATAATGCTCCGACGCATCCCCTAAATTGCTGTACCGCAAAAGGTGAAACAACATAGAAAGCAAACCAAAATATTGGATTTCTTTTAAAAATCGTATTTATTTATTATTAAATGTTAATATATTGTAAAATGGTCATAAGTCATAATAAAGAAGTATTTATATATATAACATATTATTTGTACAGACTCATCATATCTTTTAAGCATCAAATTACCCTCGCGTTAACGTGAACAATTCGTTAGGGTGAACACTGTGTGTTTTATTTTGTTCACGGTACCGCGCGTCTACTGTATTAACTTATAAACAAAATTGTCTACCTTACCAGATCCACAAGAATGAATTTAGAAATTTTGAATTGGTTTCAACACATTTTGCATATTTTTAGTTAGTGGTTTGCATTAAAACATTTAAAGACTATGTAATAAAAATATTTTTCTAATCTTTTAAGAAACTGGTAAAAAGTTTTTTGCTTATGAACATATAGCAGAATATCTAAATACACATGCTGTTATGGTTATGGTTATGACAACATCAGATCATTCAAATACTTATTGCCTCCGTTGCATAAGAAGCAAAGCTGTATCTTGATGGACATAAACATTGTTATTATTATTATTATTTATGAAGTGTGAGTATTTTATTTAGTTTTTCTTCAAATGTAATATATTGAAAGTTTATTTTTTTAACGAAATAATAAAAATCAAAAATAAAAAAATAAATCGTTTATTTAAGAAAGATCGATAAATAAATGACACTGAAAATATGCTGAAAATACTCCCTATAGCTAAAATTCTTCTACCTTTTTACAATATGTCTAGAAAATTAATATTAATGAAGCATCCACACAGTATATAAATCATTGTAATACAAAGCTAAAAAGAATAGGTCTTAATCCGTATTGTATAAAAGGAAAAATAAACATTCTTCATAACTTCACCTATGTTATATACACATATAATTTCATCAACATATTCATGCATGAAGAAATCATACTGGCTGCTTAAATCACGCTGAGGGTATCCCCTATCTATACGAGATCAACATCATTAGAGACGATGACGCGAGGTGCTTTTGTACTGAACCACTTAGCGCATGTAATCCCGAGGACAATGGGCACTTCGATCGAAGATTCCTTCTTTATTTTCTACTAATAAACCCTTCACAACTACGTCTGGAAACTATACGTGTTTGTGCGAATAATGCAATTATCCGCTAATGAGATTTCCTTACCTGAACCCATTATATTGTTTATGATATAAATATATTGTCTGTGTAATTAATATTAGCCGAAGTTTCATTAGCTGACGCTAGAGAGACCTTTCCTTTGGCAGAACTACTATTCATTCGAAATATATAATTGAAATGGTTGGTCTTTGCTTATCGTCAAACAATGAACCGTCTTTTGTGGTGGCTATTATTAGCATCATATCGTTGATGTATTATTATTAAATATTTAGTATTAAATGATTTTATAATAAATCGAATGTAGACAAAAATAGATAGATTTTTTTGTTGTTGTCACAATCTACAATTATCAGTCTAATATTACGGGTGTCTATATCAAACCTTTTTAATATCTATATTCTTTAAGGCGAGGTTTTACTTGAGAAAAATTATCGAACGCTGTATGGCGGATTGCCTGAAATATATCGAATAAATATGTTGAGATTCAAATGATGTGCCTTTTACACGGTCAATGTACTAAAACCAGCGATATGAAGCGATGCCTGGTAAACTGGAAAGCAAATGAACTTCGGATAATTGTCTCCTGCATTTTAATAATACTTGCCAGAATTAATTTGATATTAAGTTTTATCTGCAATAAATCGATAGTATTATTATTGTTATGATTATTAATTAGTTAAGTTGTACAACTTATTATTTCTCACTATGATTTGGATTATTTACTTTACATGTTGAGGCTTTTTAATATTATGAGGAATGTTTTAGAGAAAAGTAAAATCTGACAAAAACAATTTTGTATTGTAACAACAGTGCCAGTGTTTCTTACAATATGTATGTAAAAATATTTATATTCTCTAAGTAGCGAATGTTTTATATTATTGAAAATTATATTCTTCACAATCGACATGATATTGTTAAATAACAAAATTAAAATGCCTACAAAAATATCACCATCGGTGAGATACGAACTTAGAGGCTTGCCGAATTCTTCAAAAAAATCATTGAATGGAAGCAAATTTTAATACTACAATTTAGAATCGATTGAATATCTTATATTGTTAATTTTTTTCAGATAATAAATTCAATAATTTCAGGTAATAAAGCTAGAAAATAACATTTCTCTAAATTTCTTACAATTTCTGGCCAGGGTTCTTCATCTCCGTATATTATCTCATGCCAAACAACTTTCGGAGTCCAGGCTATGAAATAACATAAGTCTTTCTTTATGTTATGTTCAACTGTCCCTGTATTTCGTACATGTAATGATGCCTAGGTTTTAAACGTAATTCATCATTCCAAATTTCTGAAAATGCTATTATCTTTCTTCCGTAGCTTCAAATGGAGTCACTTCGCGAGCCTTGAATGGACAATTTACACAATAACCGCGTTTTGATTAGCAGTTCTTCCGCCCGGAGATGCCGTTAAAAGTCTATATATAGGATGAATAAAAAGACCACCAGAATCAAATGGAGTCACTTCGCGAGCCTTTAATGGACAATTTACTCAATAACCGCGTTATGATTAGCAGTTCTTCCGCCCAGAGATGCCGTTAAAAGTCTATATATAGGATGAATAAAAAGACTACCAGAATCGACTTTTAGGTTTGCCGTGTTCAGAATGAAAATATCTGGGGTCTCTCGATATAAAACAGTACTTTATAGTACAGTAATCCTTTATTTGCAATTTTATTTATTTATTTTATTCACTTGAACAAATATTCGTTCGTTCATGTAGTGGCAATTTGTTCAAGTGCCTTATTTTTCCGATTTTTTGCGTGGAAATTTACCATTTTGCAGCATACGCCGCCACAGGTAGTCGTAATGGTGACTCAGTGCACATCGAAGCCCGAATTTTAAAATTTTATCTAGAAATTGTTTATTTAATGTCTTGTGTTATTTTGGCTAGTTTTTTGCACTAATTTCTCAAGAAAATGAAAATATAATATCAACTCTCATAAACATCATTTATATTTTGAACGGTAATCAAAGTGGGGCATTATTATAATATTATGATTAATTACTATTCTCAGTTTTCGTAGACTATAATAATACTTACGTATTATTTTAGAATCCAAAGAATTTAGACTTTATAAAATATTCTTCCATAAATACTTCTAATAATCTTTCTCAAAGAACTGAAAATCTACAAATATGGTGACAAATTCGAGTTATTATTGACCATACTACGAGTGTTTAAGAAGGCAATTTTATTAGAATTATGGGTTTTCTTGAGAAGTATAAGATATTTAATAAAGCACAGCATAAATATAGAAATCACTACACTCAGGGAATTGGTTAAAGAAGTTAGCGAGTGCCTTGGACGCCGGGAGTAAATGTGTATACTTCTTTACGCTGAGCTGTGGAAGGTGTTTGATATTGTTGACGACTCTTCTTTGATACATAAACTAAGAAAATGCGATGGAATTAATATCTGTCGGTCAATTTATATAGTGGTCAACTTAAGTAATTCCTGATGTAAAATTCATGCCAATAGAAATGTATTCAACTCTAACGGCGAGTAGTCCAATAGATATGTGTCTCTCAGATATTAGGAGGGTAAATTTTATTCATTTTGCCGAAACCGAATGCTGTCTTTAACAATAGAAAGGAGGGTTAGTAATAAACTTTCGCTGAAGTCGATATTGGGAGTTATACCTGGACACATTATTTGTGTATGTATTGGATGAGTGGTGAAATTTCAATAGACTCTAATTTTAGTAAGACTTGTTTATTTACTGTCCAGTTATAGTGTACAACATAAACAAAGTAAAGAATAACAGAATTTTTAGACTTTGTTTAAATGAAATTCGTTGTTTAGAAATATTGATAAATGTTTCATATTTTGAATATTACTTATGACAACACACGCGTGATTAGTATTTGTTTTATCCCAATCTGATTTTATCAGTTAAGCACCAGGTATGAAAAGTTAATGAAAAAAATAAATGTATGTACAGATGTGCATTCATAAACGATTCACTGATACATGTTAACCCGATAAATATATTATGGCAAATGAAAAAAGAACTCCTATAGTAGGTACATATTTTATTTACACAATCGAAGCCATATTCGAATAATTGCTTTTTGTGGAACAAGAAAAAGCTCATTCCATCTTTATTGTGTATCGAATGAGGATAATATCGCTTACTTGTTGGGACTCCCTTTTTTTTATTAACCTTCCAAAGGAAGTGTAAACAAGACAAGTTAAAGGAGTCGTATTTTATTCTGAATTATTTACTTTCACTCCCTTCCTTGCATTCTATTTGTATAACGAACAAATTTCAGGTTCAATATTTTACTGATAGATCTTCCTGAGGTTATTTCTTTTTAAAGTGAAGTCTTATTAACAAGTACGCCCTACATACCAACTACATAAATTTTGATATTATTGTAAGAGATATTATGACATATTATTGTTATGCGTTAGTGTTTAATAGATTTATTTACTATTTAATATTAACACCTCTTATAACAATGCTTTGCAAACACAAAAAACATAAAGCACCTAGTGTTTATATCTATATTTTTCAACAACATTTGTATATTCGTTTACTATATGGAGAAAAATAATAAAATGCCGCTGTACATAAAGTAATACATTTTCATACTCGTCATAGCTCTTTCCTATTGCGGTTCAGTTTCAGGATCTCTATCTCCCGCATATTATTCTGAGGACGTTGTTCCGTTGGCACAGATACAGCTCGTAAAGCTTTTTCAAGGATTCCACCAAACTAATGGGCAAACTGAAATGGTCAGATGTGAAAGACAAGTTTGTTATGCATTAATCCAGAAATAAAAATAAATCAGGGCAAATATAATCAGGGATAGAAGCATTCCAATTATGCTTCACCAGAGCAAATCTTGATTCGATCACAGAATACAACAATAAAGAAATAAAAACTCAAAGATTCAAATATGGCAAAGAAATGGACTATAGTGATACCGAAAATACGTCAGTCAATAAACCTTCCTGCACCAGGAACATAACTCATGTTGAAATAATGGCTCTCTTCCGTTTATTATACTATGCCGGCGTAATGAAGTTGAATGGAGTATTTAGCAAAGAACTCTTTGATAAAGACAATATTATAACCATATTTGAGGCAACCATGCCTGAAGCACATTTTACATTTTTAGCAAATTGTCTCCGGTTTGACAATAAAGACACCAGAACTTAAAGAATACAAATCACCACACTTTCAGCATTTCGAGAATTTTGAGGTATCCATAAACAAAATGAAAAACGTATATGTTATATGTGGAATTAGTTGTATTTCGAACAATTCCCTTTCAAAATATACGTTACTTCAAAACCCGATAAATATGGAATTAGAATTGTGATGTGATGAGATGCTAAAATGACTTAAGTATTCAACGCTGCAGTTTATATAGGAAAAAAACCCACACCATATGATATTCTTGTTGCCCAGTATTATTGCGATAAAGTTACCACTACTTTTCAAAGAACCAATAGAAACCGGACAATGAACAACTGATTAACATCTGTGCAGATGGCAAAAAATCTTTTGAAAAAAAAAGTGCATTGAGAAAAAATAAATATAAAATTAAAATTTTGGCCATGTTTTGATATAGTAACCAACTTACGTTATTATCCAATTGTTCACCAAAACTAGGAAAACAACTGTTATTATGCTTTTGACAATGCATGAAAAAGGTGATTGGCCAAATACCACCAATTTACAAAAAAATATATAATTTTATAATTCCACCAAGGGAGAAGTGGAGACTTTGGACCAATTGTGTCACACTCATTCTACTGAGACTGTCTGCTTTATAATTTACTTTATATTCTGGAAAATAACTTAATGGTAGTTTTACGAGGTTCCAATGGATCGCATAAAGAAATTGTTAAAAACAGAAGAAAATACTTGAAAAAGCTCATGAATGCTTGAATTAATGAAGCCTCATAGGGAAAGTGGCTTGGGAAGTCCAACTATGAGACGTTAACTTCGGCAAACTAATGAAATGTACTAAAAATAACCTCTCCAGCAGAAGTACCAACAAGATCACCTGCTACCACCAGTAGATGTTTTTGCACAGAAGCGAAGACCAACAATCCAGGGTCAACTGTGATGTATGCAAGAAAATCATTTGTATAGCATATCAAAAGAAAATTTTCCAACTTGTGAGAAGTATTAATAAAATACTTCTTTGCTGACTACCCCCCAAATGTAGAAAAGTTATTTTAACTTTTGCGTAAAAGATCTTTTGAGATAAATTGGACAACTTTTTAATTCCGAATATTTACTAAATAATGTTGAATCTACTACTAAAACATTACTATCTAATAAAATTACTGCCAGAGCCGAGATGTTCCTTCATTGACGATTTAAATACTTCACATTAGTAATAGCGTTAAGTACATACATTACAGCAGATAATGATAATAATTGTTATGCATTAAGATTATGTCATTATACTTTTAGCTACAAATCAGTTCAAAACTGGCAATGACGAAATTAAATGCTTCATTCGAAGAATGATTAAGAAAATAATCTAACATTTACATTATAAATTAAACACCACGACATCAATTCTTTTTGAGAAAGCTAACATTTATATAAATTAACTAAACTAAAATAGAAGAATAATGTTAACATTTGAGATACTAAGAACAGAGCATAATAATTCAAGAATAAATTACATCAAGTTAATATATACAAGCTGTTATTAATAGTATGTTATTCAACGAGCATATAATGATGGGTATAATAGTAACATTTGAACAATTTCTTAATTAATTCCAGGAACACATTAACGCCTGAATTAATATTCTAATTATTTGTAGAAATGCTTTGATTTCTGGTATTATTAAGATTATTTATTTGTATTGAGTATGTATTATATTTTTTAGCGATATCTATTTTGTTTCTTAAAGAGTCGCCTATTTAGCCCTCAACGACTACTGATGATTTCCATTCGCCATGGCGTTTCAAAGGTGTTGTGTCTGCATCAACAAGCAGAGTTGTAGATCTGTGAAAACTGTGTCCAGAAAGAAATGTCTGGATTTGATATTTTAAAAATTGCAGCAATTTCTTTCCCCATTGTGGAAAATTTACTAATACCAATTCTTTGGGCAGTGCATTTACCGTTTTTATAGCTTAAAAATAGCTAATCACTTGTAATATACAAGGATGTATTGAAAAATTCTTAGCCTACTATAGAAGCAAACAAAATTTAAAAGTCAAAATATATTATTATTCAACATACTCTCCTCTAATTGTATACATTTACTACAACCAACCTGCAACTCCTCTAGACCTTTCAAAAAGAAATTTTTATCTTGCTCTGCAAACCAGCCCCCCCCAGCTTCTATCACCTCTACATTGGAAGAAAATTTACGACTTTTTAAACTTTTCCTCAGTTTAGGAAAGACATGATAGTCGGACGGGGTCAGATCTGGTGAATAAGGGGGGTGTTCGAGTAATTTAAATCCTAAATCACGAATTGTTTGCATGACAACATGCGATTTGTGTGCAGGTGCAAAAACAAATCACAACTTTCTGTGTCTTCTGTTCATAATTTTTTTTTTCGTAGAGTGGTCAGTAACATCAAATAGTATTTCCCAGTTATTGTTCTTCCCTTATCCAGAAGATCAATCATCATGGCAATCCCCAAAAACTGAAGCAAGAACTTTTCCAGCAGATTTTTGAACATGAAACTTCTCAGACCTTGGATAACCAGAGGTTCTCCATTCCATAGATTGCTGCTTTGTTTCTGGGTCGCAGAAATGTACCCAAGTTTCATACATAGTATAACAATACGGCTTAAGAAGTCTGCATCTTTTTCAAACCGAGTACAGATCGAACGCGATGCTTCCACCTTTGCACGCTTCTGGTAAACAGACATTTGGGAATCCATTTTTCAGAAATTTTTCGCATGTCCATATCGACGTGAACTATATGGTGGACGCGTTCATATGAAATATTCAGTGATATCAATATATTCTCGTAAGTTGGACGACTAATGATATATTTTTGACATATTTCACAAAAATTTAGGGCACATTTACGAATTTACTTTTGTTGCAAGGTATTTATCGCCTGGTGCTTTAGTAAGAAAATCATTATTTTTGTCTTCAGACAAAGTACTTCTTCAGACTGAACATTTTTTCACTTTAATAACGCTCGAAGTTAGGCATATTTTTCTAAGCATTGAATAATGGGTCCATAGTGTTGAAGATTTACATTTTGTGGATAATTCTATAAAATCCACCAACATAACAGATTCTGAAAACAATGTTATGTTTCTTTTGCCCACTTTGAAAGAGATTCATACACCGCCTTTTACAATTTTTTTGATTATTTTAACAATAAATTCAGTAATGCAACTTCAGCAGCTTTTTTCACTTCTGAACTTTGTTTTCTGAACACTTTGTTTTCTGAATCCGTTTTTTTTTAGTTTTTAGTAAAATATTTCATAAATTGTTTTGCATTAAAAATTTGACGTTTCAACTTGACTAATTAATTCGACTTTTTGATGACAGGTAAAAAATTGCAATCGTTATATTACTGCTTAACATATTGGATGATTAGCGATTATAAATTGTAAATAATGATTATTTACTACCATTGTGGATAATGTACATCATTATAATTGAGCAATTAAACGCATAATGTTTATATTATCATACAGTCGTGGGCAAAGGTATTTTAAAAATGGATTATCTAAAACAAAAGTGATGTAAATATTAGTTTTTACGCGATACATCCATAAACATTTATAAGATCCAAAGTAGATCCACTTGGTAAAATTATTACTTTCTATTGTATAATATAGCTTTTACACCGTATTGTTATGTAACTGGTTGCTAGAAAATTAGCATAATCTATAAATACCACTGACATCATCACAATTTTACGAAGCCTATTGGCTATGTGAGATATTTTTTCCTGTTGATTGTTTGGTACATTTGTTATTATGTGGAGTACAGTTATTTGGAGAGCGTAGGTGCATGTAACTGCGATAGCACCAATTGAATATCGTTAAAGACACTAGCTGTCCATATAATATAAAAAGAAGTTTCTAAGAGTTTAACGTACTCCAGCGAATACACTTTGAGATGTACTAATTGAAGAACGATTTAAAATTAGTATCTATAATATAATTAGAATCCGATTGTTTCATAAAATTTTAAATAATAAAAATAATATTTGATTGATACACACATTGTTACAAATATAGGTATATAATAAACATAATTTAGAAGTAAAATCAATAGAACACTAAATACATGTTATTAATGTTAATCATTCAAATGCAACAATTTTTGTTGTTTGCTGAACTAGATACGCATTTTGATTTAACATTATTATTGCTTAACTTTCTATTATCTCTTTAATGGATTTAATAACAACAATAATAATAATAATATGTAATAGCATGTAAGCCAACACAAGTAAAATAAAAGCATAGTAAACAAACAGATTATAATGTATCGGAAATTAGAAGGTGAGGTTCAGCTGGACAACCAATGAGGCTGTCCCCTGATTTTCAACCTAAGAAACCTACAAATATACAGGAAAGAAAAAGAAATAAACAAAAAGAAAATGCCTATGAGTTGGATATTAAGAACTAACATAAACGAAACTTATAATTTATATAATAATCATAAGATAGTAAGTAAGTGTAAAGTAAAATATGTAATCAATATAATCAATGCGTAAACAAAAAAAGCAACTTAAGGAACCTACGGTAAAAGTACTATTCTCCAAGCCGTTTATTCCACTGTATACCAAAAACGCAAAAAGCATGCTTTTAAAACCGCACAAAAACATATCCTATATGACATAAGGCAAGGAATTGCATAATTTGTAAATATTGAAAGTGAAACATGTTTCGTAAAATGCTGTTCTATGACGAGAAAGGGTAGTATAAGATGCACGTCACGAAGATTAATATTATGAACGTCGGTCCTGAAAGTCATTCTATTGTAGAGGTAAGGTGGTAATTTCAAGCTAATGATTTTATGAAATAAACAGAACAACAGACTTCGGGTCTTCATGTTTAACCAACAGATATCTTTCAGTTTAATTAGTAAAGCGAAGGCAGGCATTCTGAATTCTCTGTATTCTCGCCACATGAGATGAATCTAAGCATGGGTCATATAGTGATGCAGAAAACGTGAATCGCGAAAGAACCAGGCTTTGACATAGCAAAGTTTTCAAGCAAATACGAAAAGTGTTTCTGTATGGATACAATAATTTTAAGTTGCAATATGCAGTTTTAATTAAATTTTAAATTTGAGCTTTAAATCGGAAAGTATTGTATTACATATTTCACTCTGTCAACAATCGGAATGCTAGTTTCATTAATTTTGTATATACCGTAATCAACATATTTTAATTTCTGATACGAAAGTAGAAAGAGGAAAAGAGCGCGACGAAATAAACTAAAGATAAACATATACGAGGCTGCCAGGACAGTACACTCGACAAATGTTTCCTATGAAATGTAAGGCGTGAGGGTCCCCCGACACTGCGGTGCTATCCCACCACTGTTAGCAAGCAGGCATCGCTGCATATTATAAGGTCATCTTCTGCATGGGATAGAAGTATAAACCGAAATTAAAATTTGACGACTACGGTATATATATATATATATATATATATATATATATATACACAATTGTGTGAAGGATTTTTTTTGCTTCTCCGTCTTTTTTTATCCGGTTTTTTATTATATTATTTAAATGTATATGAAGGGTTGGTTAATATTAAAAAACGGGTTTTTTACGTCTCGAAATTATGTATAATTTCCTCATCATAAAACCATGAGTTAAATTTTAAAACAACTATTGTTTACATCACAACACTGCAAAATATGACAAACAAAAAATTTTCGGTAAAACGAACGACATAAATTTTTATAAATAGTACACGATGTGGGTCTTTTTTAAGATGGAAATTTTATCTTTAAGGTTTGTATACATATAGCTTATCCAGGTTATTGAAATTTTTGTTAGCTGTAGTTATGTTGTATGGCAATAGTATTTTATTAAGTCTCTCGCTTAAATTAGGGATGTATGCTATGGGTACATTTTTTTTTTGGTTAGTTTTATTCGGTTGTGAATTTGTTATTGTGTTGTGGTTGTAGTATATATTAAGCTGTTTTTTTATGATTTTGTTTATATAATGTGGGGGGTAGTTATTTTTATGTAATGATGTTTTTACCTTTTTTAGTACTTCTGGTCTATGAATTGGACTTGTTAAAGTTATAGCTCTGTTGATTAGGTTTTTTGCGACATTTTTCTTGAGTGAGTTTGTTTGGTTTGATTTGTTCTTTAGGAGTCTGTCTGATGCAGTGGATTTTTGGTATAGTTGAGAAACTATTTTTTGTATGCATTATTGTGAGATCTAGAAAATTTATAGATTTATTTTGTTCATTTTCAATTTCAAACTATAATTTAGGATGGAAGACATTGAATTCTATGAGGATGTAATCTGTTTTGTCTGCAGGGATACAGGCAACATAATCATCCACGTATATTTTAAAGAACACAGGTTTTAAGTTTAGATTACTTAAGACCGTTTGTTCTAGTTGTTCAAGAACTAATTGTGCTATAACGCTTGAGATTGGTGAGCCCATTGCACAGCCATGAATTTGTTTGTAATGTTGGTTGTTATATTGGAAGTATGTAGCATTAAGGGTAAGTTCTACTCCTTTTTTAAATTCTGGTAGTATTAGTGTTGTAAATTCTTTCAAGTTATTCCATCGTGAATCTATTGTTTGCAGGGCTAAATTTATTGGTATATTTGTGTACATAGAGATAACGTCTAAAGAAACTAAGATGTGGTCGTCTGGTATCATCTCGCTGTCAAGGAACTTTTTAAGATCGTTTGAATTTTTTAGGAAATATTGATTTTTTCCAGTAATATTGGAGATTGAATTCGCAATTGTGATGTAAACAATAGTTGTTTTAAAATTTAACTCATGATTTTCTGATGAGGAAATTATACATAATTTCGGAACGTAAAAAAAACGTCTTTTAATACTAACCAACCCTTCATATAAATTTTTAAAGAAAAGCCGAAAAAAAAATTCCAAATTTTGTATTTACGTGTATAATGCCCCTCTTGAGATCTGATTAGTTTTTCAGTAAAATCGGTAGACCGCAAGTAGTAGTTTACTTCAGTGAAAAAATTGAATTTTGCCAATATTTCGTCAATTACTAAGTTTACACAAATTCATAAAGAATTCAAATATACTTAAAATTAAATTTGAGAAAAATTGTATTAACAAAATTTTTCGAAATTCCGGAAGTAGGCCTTTTACTCTTATTTAAAATTAGTTTTTTGCGAATATCTCGCAAGTCATGCTTTCTAGGTAGGTACATTACGAGTATAAAAGTATTTAAACTATACTTTTCAATACCTTTTGTATAAAAATATTTCAAAATTCCGACCAGAAGTAACACTTTTCCTTTCATCGAATAGCGATTTTTTGCAAATATGTCGTAAATTATGCATTCTATATATATTTCTCGAGAGTACAAAAGTATTTAGAGCTGAATTTGGAATGTTTTTTTTTGCATATATGAAATTTCAAAATTCGGTCCGGAAGTAACACTTTTACTCTTCGCGAGTCGCACTCTTGCAAAGTATGCATTCTATAGAGATTTATTAAGAGAATAGAACACTTTTTAGGATTTTGCATAATTTTTGTATAAAAAAATTCTTAAAATTTTATAATTTGAAACGCTCAGACGTATAAGGAAGTCGTGTGGTGGCCACACCTCATTATTTAATTTAGTCTGACTAGTCAAAACTTTACACTATTTAGGACTTCCGAATAACACTAACACTGTTTTAGCGGGATTCAACACAAGACTATACCGAGACGCGAATGATCTCATCAATGTCAGACTTAACCACTCGAGCAGCACCCGCCCACTCACCGGGATGGGAGGAAGTATACATCTAAGTGTCATTAATATACATTTCAATTACAGATCTCTTGACCACCTTTGGAAGACACGATATATAAATGCAATAGTGGACCTAAAATTGAACATTGCGGCACACTTTAGAAATCGCAAGACAATCAAACACATACCATCAATGGATACGCACTTGAACTCTGTCCAACAGACCCCAGCAACTGCACCATCAACGTACACATACCCCTATCACCAGCACCAATTATGTCATCTATTTATTTGTTTATTTGTTCAACATTATTAATCAATTTAAGGACAAAGAATATAATACCAATAGGAATATTACAGTAATTTGTCGTAAATTCTATTACTGGTATGTAATACATAATTGTTCATAAGTGCAATGGAAAATTATTGTTTACAATATATGAATTACACATAAACATAATTCGCGACTTAATCAATAAATAAGTTCTTGGCAATATCCGTATAAAAATTGTTCGCATTACGTCAAAATAAAAAAAATAATTTTCCCAAGACGTAAGAGCAATTAATGTCGAACGTGGATGTGAATGCAGTATTTATTTTCCCGCCGCAATTCAAAAGATGCGATTATCCAGAAGGATAATAATTTAACTGAACGTTCTATGCTAAATATTATTAAAAAAAATTTCGTTGAACATCCTCAACTATTGAATATTGATACTATATAAGCATAGGTACTCAAATCCTAGTCGTATTGAGTCAAGTCACATTAGGAAATTTAGAAATTAACCTAAGACACATATTTCGTATTATCTGTATTATTTGACCATCCACCTGCATTAATTTCGGCAAGAAACTGTCCTACAGGGCTACAGTGAAGACGCCAGACGGAATATACGCCAAAACGTCGGTTGTTTAGAATCCAAACGATGGAAATAGAACATATAACATTGTCTATTGCTATATTATATACACATATTAGTTCACACAAAAATAATCTGTATTATAATATAAACTACATTTGTTTTGATAACTTAATCCTGCAGATAGAATTAATTAAATATTATCAAGAAGAGGAATCAGTCCATTGTCTTTTAATATAAAATTAATTATGGGGTCGAGAGGTATCGCCCCTTCGCTATTGGAACTTTAAGACCACCCGGTTATTAGAGTTAATTTAGAAACACTTACTTTTAACAATCGCTTCAGGCATCATCTATAACAAAACTTTGAAGTTATTATTTCTGGTATAGGTAAAATTTTTTATTCAAAATGAGAAAGCTTTCTTCACATGTCCATTAATATTGCTGTGGTGCATAAATAAATGTTTATTTATGCTGTAGCATATAAGTATATTCATTCATATTTATTATAAATAATGTTATTGCCACACGTTGGGCATCGCCATTTAATTTATGCTGTGACATATAAATATTTATTTTAAATAACAATATTGCCATATAATTTATATGCTGTAACAACATACTTTTGTGTGTATTACCACACGTAGGGTATAGTCTTTTGTACACCTTATACTCTTTAAATTATTCTTTACACACCAAGAACTTATAATTGGTTTTGTGTTTTATCTTACATTGTTTTGTCGTGTACCTTATAACTATTGTGGGTCCTGGCAATGTTTGTGGTTCCTTCTTATTTGCTGATGATTTTTCTCTTGTTCATTATAGGGGAAAAGGTAATAGTTTTGTTCAAAGAAAGAAAAAACTGTATGTCTATTCAACATAATCATGTATTTTTTTATTTTGTAATTTATGGATTCAAAAATATAGTTTCCTTTATATGCACACCTTTATGCTCTACACAAGATACATAATTGAAAAATGCTCATATCATTTATACCTAATGCCGGTTGTAATGTATGTAAATCTTTTGTTTATTTATTTATTCTATCAAACAAAAATAAATATTTATCCTGCAAATGAACAAATGTAAATTTTTATTGTACATTTATGAATATACTCATCGACGTTATAATATTTATGGATAGGCTTCAATTAATTGCTTTAGACAACCATTTGCACGTGTTGTATCAAGCTCTTAATCTATGCCTTGTGAAATTCTAATTTATTATTCGCTTAATTTGAAAGAAATTAATGATGTCTAGACAATACGATGAAGAAAATGCTCATTTTCACGTAACATCTCTCCAACTGACCAACACCATTAATCCTGTTTAGTTGTAATTCCAACTATATAAATTTTAAAATAAATCTTACAGGATAAATTATTTACTTGTCTATTTTTTGTCCAACAATACATTGATTAATCATTCGCACGTAAAAATCAATGTCTGTCCAACAACTCGTATAACTTCATTTTCAAAAGAAATAATAAACTTACTTGTTATCAATAAATCTATTTTGAATGTCCATTATGAACGCTTCAAATGAATTCAAATGTATTAAATAAAATAAATTCCTGTGACTATATGTGTTAAAGAAATAATGAAAAACTACAGTATAACAATAAAAAAAAACTATTCTTTAAGAGATCTTCCTTTTGTAAGTGTTTTGAGAAGTTCACCTCTCGGAGGTGTTATCAGAAAGTCCCTTCCTCTCGGAAGTGTTATCAGAAAGTCCGTCTTGTCGAATCTTGTCTTCCTTTTTATAGCGGCAAAAATAAACTATGTTGACCATTGCGCCCTCTAGTCCATGTTTAGGTTGGTACTGGAATACACTTTTCCCGTGAAATCGCTGCCCATATGTTGCCGCCTTGATTCACGCACACATACACATTTTGTTCTGACAGTTTACAATTCACTTAAACGTCAACATAACCTTCCAATTCAAAGGTCCCCTCTGCTTTGCACATGATTCCCAATGGTAGGTTTATTCTTGTTACTAATACCATCCTTCCTTGTACTCGTCAATGAACCTATTACCTTGTTCATTGTTCGACACATACTTTTTCTTTCCATTTATTAATGTTAGTTTTACTTTTCTTTTAGCCGAATTGTGCCTTGGCAAAATGGGAAACACGTCGAAGATAACCATTATTCCGCACTGCCTTGTCCTTGTAGAACACGTCTGTTTCTCCACCGCCTCTCTATCTTCTAACCAAGATCTTTCTGTTGGTGATATGTCGATCTGCAATAGACTTTACACAAGTTTTATATATTTTGTTGTTTTTTTGTAGGTCATTCAACCGTACACATCTGTTTTCAGTCCCTGAAGCATAGTTTTACGAACAAATCATGAACACATATACCTTTTATTTACTTATGATGTCAGCTTTTAAATACAAAAATATGTCACTGCTTATTGCTTCTATGTTTTACATATTTTTATATCCTTTTTTATTAATCTAGTAATAAGCTAAGGTAAATTTTATTCTTTAATACTATTTATTTCATAAACATTTTCATAACATTTTATTGCCTTATGCATATAAATTTCATTTCTTTTCATGATTTATAACCCATGCTTTTTGTGTATCTTTTCTACAAAAGAAATATATTACTTATATTTATTTTGTCTTTATTTTATATATTTCTTTATTTAATAAATTTTTATTCTACATCTTTTGTTTATATATTTATTTAATAAATTTTCTCTTGCATATTTCATCATTTACTGTTATAATAAAAATTTGACTATAAGTATGCAACTTTGTATACCTTCATGTAAGTTTTGTTGCATCGTTTTACTCAATAATATTTAAATAGGACTTTTTATTATTTTTATTTTTATTTCTAAGCTTAAACTAATTCTTAAATCAATCTCTAAAACTATTCTTATTTTACAAGTTTGCGAGTTCACGGCATATCCCTTGGTTATTATATTTTGTCGTGAATCGTCAACAAAGATTATTATAGCATGAACGACACATATAATAACCATTGTGACAACTCGCACAAATGATTATTAATCTTCTACGTCTATATAATCATAGAGCATAGATACGTGATATTTTCCTTTGATCCTTTCACTATCTATTTCTTGTAGCTCGTACGTTACATCGCTCAAAATTTTATTTACCCTATATGGGCCACTGTACGGTAAGTCCAGCTTTGCGCACTTGTTTAAATTCCTCCTTCCCAATCTGTAGTTTTTTACCACTACCAGATCTCCAATTTGGTACGTCTTGTGTTTTCTTATCTTTTCATTTTCTGTTCTCATGTATTTTTCTGCAATATTTGCTTGTCTTTGTTTTATTGTATGAATATGGATTGTTCCCATAACTTGGCTTATTATATGTATAAGGGTTGTTTCCATAATTCTGTTTACCCTGATTTTGATTGTACCCATTATTATTGTACTGTTTATCTTGATTGTAACGAGGTGTCTTGTTTATATGTGGATTATTTCCATTGTTGTATTTATTATTATCATTTCTGGGTGGATCGTTTGTATATTTGATGCTTCCATAACTCTTGCTGTTTCCCTTCTCATCCACATCGTCTAATCTCTTGACCAGTTCCAGGAGTGCTTCAATGTTATCTATTCCTTGAAGTGCCACCGCCTGTGTAACGTTGTGGTCAAAGTGTGCTGCTAGCTGTGAAACAATATCACTTTCTTCAATGGTTGGTTGGATGTATTTAAGAAAAGAATATTTTCTTATGATGTAGTTTTCTCTAGAAGATCCAGCTCTGTATTTGCCAAACACTAAATCGTGTCTAATCTTCCTCTGCTGAGTCTGTCCCCAGTACTGTCTCACAAAACGAATCTCAAATTCTTTGAAATCCACTACTTCATCTATTATCATATCGTACCACTGAAGTGCATAATCCTTTAAACAACCTCTTATGAAATGTAGCCTTGACATCTCATCAGATATTCCCCTCATATATGTTTTTATCGTTCTCATAAACGCCATTGGATTATCTTTGTAAAATCCTGAGAATTTTGGTATATTCTCTGCGCTACCAGGTATTTGTGTCAAAGATACACTAGGTGTACTAACCCCATGTACTTTGTTCTCTAACCCTTTTATAGTGTTTTCAAAGTTTAAAGTTTTGTTTTGTAGGGTCAACATTGTGTCCGTACAAACACCATATTTTATTTTACAATCTTCCACTTGGTGTGAAAGTTCTTGTATTTGCTCTTGATGTTGCACATTATTCCCTTTCACTTTATTTTCAAGAGAATTTATTTTCTCATCTACCTTATCAAAATTAGCTTGTGTTTTGGCAGATCTTTCGTTGATTTCTTTTATTAAGAATGTGCCTTTACTTTCACATTTCTTTTCGTTAAAGTTTATTTGTTTATTTAGAGTTGAAACTGACTGTTCTAACTTTAATTCTACTTTTGCATTTAATTCTAAAGTTTCTCTTCTTAACTCTGCGAAACCTTCGTCTATTTTTGAGTTTATTTCTATTTTATTTTGTTCTAATTTTTGATTTATACTCAAATTATTTTGTTCTAGTTTTTGATTTATACTTAAATTATTTTCTACTAATTTTCGATTATTCTCTTCAAATTTCTTGTTCATATTTCTATCGTTTTCTTCTATTCTGCTGAATAGTTTATTAAAAAGATTCTCAAGTTTTTGTTCACCAGCTACGCCACTGATGCTTTCTGCTTGTGTGCTACCATCAAGTGTTCGATCCTCTGATTCAGGTTTTTCTGACTCTGAATCAGAAGATACTGGACGATTGTCCCTGTATTGTGTGAATTGTGAACCTTCACCATTATTCTTATCTTTATCTGCCATTTTTATCTTATTCCTAACTTATAAATTAATAACTAATCTTATCTAATCAAATACTATTCCTCCTTTTTTTTTTTTTTTTTTTTTATCCCTTTCTAAACAAGAGAAATTGATAATTCATCAGTAAATGAAAATTGAGGTAATCTGTCTCTAACTTGGACACTGAATAATTATTCTATTTACTAATAAATAAAAAAAATGAAACAAACTTTGTACCCATTATTTGTACAAAATAAATTATTATTTTTTTGTTTATACATTTAAAAAAAACAAAAATTGCATTGCTTCACAACGTTAAATGTTATGTAAATAATTATTGACAAACGAGAAAATGAATACAATGCTCCACTATGTTAAGCAGCATTAATTATATATATATATTTTTTTCTTTTAAACAATTATGAAAAATAATGCATTGCCTCTCTATTTTGGGCGTTAAATAAATACATGATTAATAAACAACAAGAAAAGGAATACATTGCCCCACTACGTTGAGCGCCATTTAATTTATGCTGTGGTGTATAAATAAATGTTTATTTATGCTGTAGCATATAAGTATATTCATTCATATTTATTATAAATAATGTTATTGCCACACGTTGGGCATCGCCATTTAATTTATGCTGTGACATATAAATATTTATTTTAAATAACAATATTGCCATATAATTTATATGCTGTAACAACATACTTTTGTGTGTATTACCACACGTAGGGTATAGTCTTTTGTACACCTTATACTCTTTAAATTATTCTTTACACACCAAGAACTTATAATTGGTTTTGTGTTTTATCTTACATTGTTTTGTCGTGTACCTTATAACTATTGTGGGTCCTGGCAATGTTTGTGGTTCCTTCTTATTTGCTGATGATTTTTCTCTTGTTCATTATAGGGGAAAAGGTAATAGTTTTGTTCAAAGAAAGAAAAAACTGTATGTCTATTCAACATAATCATGTATTTTTTTATTTTGTAATTTATGGATTCAAAAATATAGTTTCCTTTATATGCACACCTTTATGCTCTACACAAGATACATAATTGAAAAATGCTCATATCATTTATACCTAATGCCGGTTGTAATGTATGTAAATCTTTTGTTTATTTATTTATTCTATCAAACAAAAATAAATATTTATCCTGCAAATGAACAAATGTAAATTTTTATTGTACATTTATGAATATACTCATCGACGTTATAATATTTATGGATAGGCTTCAATTAATTGCTTTAGACAACCATTTGCACGTGTTGTATCAAGCTCTTAATCTATGCCTTGTGAAATTCTAATTTATTATTCGCTTAATTTGAAAGAAATTAATGATGTCTAGACAATACGATGAAGAAAATGCTCATTTTCACGTAACATCTCTCCAACTGACCAACACCATTAATCCTGTTTAGTTGTAATTCCAACTATATAAATTTTAAAATAAATCTTACAGGATAAATTATTTACTTGTCTATTTTTTGTCCAACAATACATTGATTAATCATTCGCACGTAAAAATCAATGTCTGTCCAACAACTCGTATAACTTCATTTTCAAAAGAAATAATAAACTTACTTGTTATCAATAAATCTATTTTGAATGTCCATTATGAACGCTTCAAATGAATTCAAATGTATTAAATAAAATAAATTCCTGTGACTATATGTGTTAAAGAAATAATGAAAAACTACAGTATAACAATAAAAAAAAACTATTCTTTAAGAGATCTTCCTTTTGTAAGTGTTTTGAGAAGTTCACCTCTCGGAGGTGTTATCAGAAAGTCCCTTCCTCTCGGAAGTGTTATCAGAAAGTCCGTCTTGTCGAATCTTGTCTTCCTTTTTATAGCGGCAAAAATAAACTATGTTGACCATTGCGCCCTCTAGTCCATGTTTAGGTTGGTACTGGAATACACTTTTCCCGTGAAATCGCTGCCCATATGTTGCCGCCTTGATTCACGCACACATACACATTTTGTTCTGACAGTTTACAATTCACTTAAACGTCAACATAACCTTCCAATTCAAAGGTCCCCTCTGCTTTGCACATGATTCCCAATGGTAGGTTTATTCTTGTTACTAATACCATCCTTCCTTGTACTCGTCAATGAACCTATTACCTTGTTCATTGTTCGACACATACTTTTTCTTTCCATTTATTAATGTTAGTTTTACTTTTCTTTTAGCCGAATTGTGCCTTGGCAAAATGGGAAACACGTCGAAGATAACCATTATTCCGCACTGCCTTGTCCTTGTAGAACACGTCTGTTTCTCCACCGCCTCTCTATCTTCTAACCAAGATCTTTCTGTTGGTGATATGTCGATCTGCAATAGACTTTACACAAGTTTTATATATTTTGTTGTTTTTTTGTAGGTCATTCAACCGTACACATCTGTTTTCAGTCCCTGAAGCATAGTTTTACGAACAAATCATGAACACATATACCTTTTATTTACTTATGATGTCAGCTTTTAAATACAAAAATATGTCACTGCTTATTGCTTCTATGTTTTACATATTTTTATATCCTTTTTTATTAATCTAGTAATAAGCTAAGGTAAATTTTATTCTTTAATACTATTTATTTCATAAACATTTTCATAACATTTTATTGCCTTATGCATATAAATTTCATTTCTTTTCATGATTTATAACCCATGCTTTTTGTGTATCTTTTCTACAAAAGAAATATATTACTTATATTTATTTTGTCTTTATTTTATATATTTCTTTATTTAATAAATTTTTATTCTACATCTTTTGTTTATATATTTATTTAATAAATTTTCTCTTGCATATTTCATCATTTACTGTTATAATAAAAATTTGACTATAAGTATGCAACTTTGTATACCTTCATGTAAGTTTTGTTGCATCGTTTTACTCAATAATATTTAAATAGGACTTTTTATTATTTTTATTTTTATTTCTAAGCTTAAACTAATTCTTAAATCAATCTCTAAAACTATTCTTATTTTACAAGTTTGCGAGTTCACGGCAATATGTCAATAGTGATTAAAATATTTTAATTTGCTTTAACTTAACAATAAATGTATATTTTAATACCTGATTTCATTGTTAATGACAAGACAGATATTAGTGGCTTATCTGAAATGTATTTTGAAATTTTGTAATAAATATATTGTCTATTTAACTATTTAATTTAGCGTTTATTTCCTTGTTTTACTGAGTGTATAGTAGAAACTAAGATGGTACAGATGTATTATTATTTAATTGTTTGCTTATACAAAATAAATATGTATGTGTTAAGAAGAATGACTACAGATTCAACCTTGTAACTGTTTTTTCCCATCTGATTAAGGTGTTCTCTTCTGAAGAAGATATAAAAGATAAAATGTACAAACATTAATTTTGTGTTTTTTTTATTTATGGTAATTATGGGCTACTATTTTCAAGAATAGACATTGTCAACCTGCGTGCCATCCGAACCCAGGAAACGAACGCAGTTTGATAATGTCTTCCTCGTGGCTGTGCTAGCTATTATCCTCAAAACCCAGGATCTTCTAAATGAAGCTACAAATGGCGATCTGTCACCTGAGATTCTGCCATCCGTTTATATCTCCTAGCTTATCCGGGGTTATACTTTAGCTGCACCGTACCGACGATGACCAACGAGACTGAAACACGTGTCTGAGGTTCCCTAATTGATTTATCATTTCTGGGTAGGACAACACGCGGGTTGACTATGTCTGCCTTGTTAGGGTGTCGGTTGTTGTCACTCAGACCTGAGGATCTTCTGACATTTAAGCTGCAATTGGTGGTCTATCTTCCCGATGGTCTTCCTTTTGTTTATATCTCCAAGGATATCCCACGTCATTCCTTGGCTACATCGTACTGACCATGACCAACGAGTCTGAAACACGTGTCTGCGGTTGCGCTACAACGAAATAACCCGATATCCTCTCTCCTATTTTTAATACGTATCCACGATATTTACTCTGTATATGTATATATAAATAAATTTATATAGATAGCTTCCAACCATAGTAAGTTGTAGCAAGTGCAAGATTATTGCTTATCAACATTCAATCAAAGACGCGATAAAAATAAATTATTAATTCAAAATTTCACATAAACGACGGTATACATAAAATAAGTTTTAATAAATAATGAAATCGATAATAGAGATAAGTTCAAAAGTTTTTGTTAATAATATTTAATTTCCCCTACCTTTATTCCATACCATGTAACATAGGTGAAAAGAAAGCTGTTCCCGTTAGTGTACGGAGAAGTTGACTTGATCTAAAAGCCAAGAACCAGTTATTTTATTATGCAGCGGACAAAAAGGAATCTAATAATTTCCAATATTCTTCTGACATTTAGCGGTGCAAAATTGGATCTAGAGAAAAAGTATCTATAAAAACCTCTAGGTTAGTAAACTAAACACAAAAAGCGGAAGCTCTGTGGAATTGGGGAATATATTGATTTTATATAAAGGGAAGAAAACTGCGCTGGCATCTATCTTATTAAAAAGTTAAATACAGTTGATATATATTATACACCTAAGCTATGAAAAAAGTTTGGAGAAAAAAATTGCTTTTTAAACATATAATGCATAAATGTTTTTTACAATAAGAGTCAATAAATTCTCAAGAAATTCCCCCATCGTTTCTTTCAGATATTTATATAAAGAAAATGGCGCTGTAGGGTATAGGTATGTTCTATTTCAACAAAGATGCACTTGTCCATTACTTCATGAACTTGACCAGGTTTGTCTTGAAAAAACATAATCTTTTGATCATGCTTCATTATGGGACCATTTTTTCTGTGTTACAGTTTCCAATTTTCTGATTGTTTCCCTCTCCTGTTATTTTAGAGCCATTTTGTATTGTATCAAATCAGTAGGATTACTCCCATATACAAAAGCAAAGTGGTTATCTACATTCCAGGTAAATTCTTCTTCTTTTGTTGTGCAGCCATGCATAGAGACTCTTGTTTTATCTGTGGATCCCAAGAACAAAATGTTTCTTTATAGGTTATAATTTTAGAAAAAGCCGGTTACCGGCGTAATCTTTGTTCGTGAGTCACTAATTTTGAAATCAACTGTGCTGAAACCATATTAATTCTTAACTGTTCGGGCAAAAATTTTAATACTGCAGCTTGAGATATCCTTATTTTATTGTCAATTATCGGAACGTTTATTCTACATTCAGCTAAGGCCATATCTTCAACGTCCTTGAGATATTTTCATTGGTTCGTGCATCAAAAAGCCTTTCGCATCTTGAGTCATCTTCAATTAATTATCTAAATCATCGAAATTGTTTGGACAAAAATTTACCGCAAAGACTATGACATCCTCTTTTTGGACATTAATCTTTTGCTGAATATTCTTGAGTTTACTGCTTACCAACGTCAAGAATTTATTAAGCTATTATGCTCAAGCCGAATTTTACTCATTTCGTGGTGATTAAGGCTCCACGAAAGCCAGAAAATTCTTTGAATGTGATCAAAATTCTCATAGCAATTTGACAGCAAAAATTTGTAATCGTCACATGTTTTGGTCATAGCTAGATAAATAATATACAAATCCCCAATAGTATTAATGTTGCGATAGATATAATAATAGATAGTCACCAGTGCAGTCAATATTTACAGCAAAGGCTAAGTTTTTGTAAATCACTCTTATATAATTAATAGTATGTGTGTTTATTTCTATAAAGTATTATTAAGAAAATATGGGAAAATGAAAATTATTTTCTTAGTACGTTTGGAAATATATAACTATAAATTTGCCGTATCTCTCTCTCTCTCTCTCTCTCTCTCTCTCTCTCTCTCTCCCTCTCCCTCTCGCTCTCTCTCTTTATCTCTATGTTTTCTATTAAGAGCAACAAATAAATAACGTGTTTATAAGGTAAAGAAAGTGGTATGGTCCAAACTCTTCTTAAGAAAATTGGTTTTCTTCATTTCTGCAGAAAAACATTCATTAGGAATGTCTGAAACTGACTCACACAATGTTTTAATTTCAAATCCAATATTGGTTAATAGGCATTCTTAAACGGTCTGTTTCATCGTATGCAGGCAAGGTGATTGCGTAATATCCCAAACCTAAATGATAACTTACGTGGCTTGTGCATTTCATTATGTATGGGATAAAAAAATATGATGTTACTTTTGGCCTTGATAGATTGGAAAATTATAATCATTGCCATAAATAAAGACTCAATATCTCTAAATTCTTATCACCAGAAATTCTTACTTGGTCAAACTATTAAGTTATAAACAATGGCAATGTATTCAGGGTTTCCTTGTTTTTTTTATAGAGGAAAATACCTTCATGGTTATCCGGTACTAGCTCTAGTTTTCCCGTGTGGTGTGGGACTTCTGGTTGAAGGCGTGCACCTTTTCTTCAGGTCCGCTTGGGTATTTCTTCAAAGCAAGGGTAGTGTTTCTTTACGTTTTACTTGTTATGTAGCTGATTTCCTGTAGATATCTGCCTTTTACTAACTGGGTCTCTGATTTCTCTCAACGTCTTGTATGCCATTTTTCAAAAAAGTTGTAACTAAATTTCATATTAGTGGAGTTATACGATTCCTTCAAGTAAAACATTATATAATGCTTTTAACAATTGTTTCGCCAATACAAATTCAAGATTTAGTATATGAAAACATGTCTCTTAAGTTTAAATTAATTTAATATTATACAAATCATTAAAAAAAACAATTATTCATTCAAACTGTATATTAAGCTGCTGTTACTTGCACAACATTACTATTTTCTACCTCTTCCGAAAATATTTTTAAATGAAAATTAATCAGAACTGTTATGACAGAAATTGAACATGCTTGACCTGTGTAAAAACATCTTTCATAAATTTTATTGATATATTAATTTCCCCAGCATCTACATGTTTCAGCAGCCACTTTTCTAGTTTCAATACAGCTCTAACTTTTGCTTTGCTATATTAATTAATACCATGAATTATATTATTAAAGAAATGTAGCCAATTACGTCCTACAGGTCTTGGATGTTTAATAAGTTTGGAATAGATCCAAGAATTTTATTATCACATTCCATGACTCAATAGAATGGCTGTGCTAATTAGAGTGCGATTTTCTTTCTTTTTTGAAACGTTTCTTTGCTATATTCCCGTCAAATTATTTATTATTTGTTCAGAACCACAGAAATCCTTTCTGGGATACAAGAGTATTCATAAATATTTCTTTACTACTACTTCAAAGAAGCATTTCTCTAAGGCAATGCATGCTTATTTAATACAATAAATCTTTTTGTATAGATATTGTCCGAACGTATAAACACCGACGTCCACGGCTATTCTTTTTATAAGGACGCTCGGTTTTTTAGTGATGTATGTAGGTTCTTTTGCGTTCTATTGTTGCCAGTGTAATAATAAAAATCCGGAAAGTAAATATGTGCATACATTTAATCCGTGTAGATACTTTGATAAACTATCTAGACACTCTCGTATAATACAATTGTCACATTTTTTTGTCTGGCTTATTATATTCTTCGTCGTCGGTTCTTTTAAAGCGATATAATGTGATTCTCCGCCCATTTCTTTTTTTGTCGAACGTATCCAGCTTTGATATCATAACGTTTTATTGCCCATTGTTTTAAGGCAGCCAGATATTTTAATGTGCGACATTTTTATATGATAACATGTTAATGTGTTACAACGATGTGGACCTAATTAAAACTAGAATTCATATTTTTTATCGTTGTCTTCCCGTTTTGTGGTTGCCCACGATGTTCTAGAATATATACGTATTTATAACTATGATTTTCTTTAATTATATAGCACAACTTAAAACATATTTTTAATGAGAATACGTGTACGTGTTACGGCAAAGAAATACGTTTTCCTGTGAAATTTCTTTAATTACTTGAATAATGCCCTACTTTTATATTTAAAGATTGAGAAATGTATGTTTAAATTACATGAAATTACGTGGATTTGAACCAATATCATAAGTACACCTTTTACTTTCTTATACGTAGTATAAGGAAGTATTGTGATGACGAAAATTTTCAACCTCGAGATTTTTGCAGATGTCCACGTTTTGAAGTCCCTTGATACCAAAAAAGTGGTTTTAAAAAATGTCTATGTGTCTGTGTCTCTCTCTCTCTGTGTGTGACCACGATAGCGGTCAGACCGCTGTAGTAATCAATTCCAAATTTTTTATTTACGTGTGTAATTTCCCTCTTGAGATCTGATTAGATTCTCAGTAAATTCGAAACACCGGAAGTAGAAGTTTGCTTCAGCGAAAAAATCGAATTTTGCCAATATTTCGTCAACCACTAAGTTTAAACAAATTTATAAAGAATTCATATGTACTTAAAATTAAAATCGACAACAATGTTATTTAAAAAGGTTTTCGACATTTCTACCGGAAGTAGGTCGAATATTTCGCAGGTCATGTTTTTTAGACAGGTACGTTACGGGTATAAAAGTATTTAAAACATAATTTTCAATATCTTTTGTATAAAAAAATTTCAAAATTCAGACCGGAAATACCACTTTTACTCTTATTGAAACGCGATTTTTTGCAAATATGTCGTAAATTATGCATTTCATATATATTTATCAAGAGGACAAAAGTAGTTAGTGCTAGATTTGACTTTTAGACTTTTACTCTTAGGGAGTAGCACTTTTTTTCGAATATCTTGCAAAGTAAACATTCTATAGCGATTTATTAAGAGAATAGAAGTACTTAGAATAGGATTTTGAATAATTTTTGTGTAAAAAATTCTTAAAATTGTATAGTTTGAAACGCTCATATGTATAAGAAAGTCGTGTGGTGGCCACACCTCATTTTTGTGTTTATATACATAAATGCAGAGTATCTAAAATACTAATTTAAGGTAACTGCTGGTATACTTTGAATATGTTTTACATGAAAGTTGTAAAAAGCATAATGATAAAAAAGTCATAAAACGTATGTAAAATTATCTATTAGAGTATTCGTTATCCAGATAGCATCAAATATGGCACATGAGCGTGATATTTAATCTTGTAACAAACGCTACAAAAATATTATCATTGTGTAAGACTTAATTATAAAAGTAAGTTTAAGAGCGTTAGCACGTAAGTTAAAGCAAATTTCATTTAAATTGGTTAATTTGAAATGAACATAACAGAGTTGGTAGGGTAAGAAGAAATCCTAGACTCAGTTGAACAAGTGCAAAATAAATAATATGCTTGAAAATCGTATTTCCTGAATAGAAAAAAGCTGTTAAAGTATTTGTTTCTGATTTCCTATCTTAAGCAAATGAAGAAATCCATGGTCAGAATCCTGTAACAAGATCTTTGGCTTGATACGATAACTTGATCGGTACACATAATTTGTTTCCTCTTAAAATTGTTCTATAAATTTTATTCCTGACCTTTCGATTAAATGTATTAATGTCCCTTGTAAAAAGCTTAGTCAAATGATGAAAATCGTTAAATTATGGATCTAATCATGGCTAAAAGGGCTATAGAATATAATTCACATTAATAATACAAAGTATTTCCATACATTACTGATTTGGTGCATGAATTTCACTTCTTCATTCTTGGCAAATTTTTACCACCGAGCAATTTTTTCAAGTTTGGTAAGAGCAAATAAACCAAGAGGGCCAATGAAAAATAGGGTACGTGGATAAGCAATTCGAACTTTAACTCATTGAATTTGGCAACCGCCATAATGGAAGTGTGAAATGGTGTATTGTCTAGACACAACACTTTCTTTCTGGTCAAATGCGACTCTCTTTTTTTGATGTCATCACTCAAACACTGCAATAAGTTTGCAAAATACTAGTAATAAAAATAATTGATTGTATTTCTTTCTTCAGGATAATCAATGAAAATTATTCCACGCAAGAACCCAAAAAAAAAAACTGATACCCGTAATTTTGGCTGCTGATGGAACTCTCTTCGTTTTCTTTGGAGTCAATTCTCAAAGGTGAAGTTTAATCCACGGGTTATGAATCGACGCAGAAACTAGGTTCTCTTGCTGTGAAACACGACGCAAACGCTGCACCTATCTTGCGCACAGCACTTTTTGAAATGTCTTCTATGTCGACTAGCTCACACATTTCTAGACAACGCTCATCCAATACAATTTTGTGAATTTTCTTCACTATTTCTGACGTGAACTCTTCATTTGCTCGACTACTACGATATTAGTCTTGGCAGCTCGTACGGCCTCGTTTAAACTTTGCATCCAATGTTTTACTGTTGTAAACGAAGGAGCTGGCTCTCGCAGAGTAGAACCTACCTCGTCTTCTCATATTGCTTGGAATGAGACCTTTCAAATGAAAGTATTGCATCACATAATGATGAACAATATTTTTCATGTTTACAAATTCACTATTGATAGCAGCCAAACAAATACTAAACAATTTAATGTTGGTCCTTTCTACCATAGTAATTTATTTCAAACAGCCACCGCCATCTATCCGTCAGGTTGGGTACTTGTGGGACCACCATCGTAATTTGCCTTTAATATTAATTTTCTTCAGATAATTTCATGTGTTACTTCTGACATAAATCTATTTACAGTGTCTTATATTAATTCTTAATCAATTGATTTTATAGTCATAATATCAAAATGATTAATGTATATACAGTGTGTCCTCGGATGAACTGAACAATAGGGAAATATTTTTATTTGGGCCTTTACGCAAAAATGTCATTCTTTATAAAAATTGTGCCTGTCTCCATGCCACCAATTCTGAAACAATAATCTGATTATTATTTTTAGCAGCTGAGAAAATTACAAAAACACACTTGAATTAAAGGATTTTTTTTATTTTATTCAACGTGGTATTGTCCAACTCTACACAATTTTCAGATCTTCGTACAAATTCTTTATAAACATTGTGGATCATATATTCAGTGACAGAATTGACCGCTTCCGCAATTTTTTGTTTTAAGATTTCGATATTGTTATCTAAATTATACTATTATATACATTCTGTTTAACATATTTCCATAAAAAGAAATCCAGTGGGCTTAAACCAGGGGAACGAGCCGGCCAATTAACAGGTCCGTAACGACCAATCCATCTGTTTTAAAATGTTCTTGCAGATAATTTCTAACCAGCACTGTTGAGTTAGTAGGGCACCCATCTTGTTGAAAAAATACACTTTCCAAGTTAGGTTCATCTCTTAATGCAGGCAATAAAAATTTTTGAAGCAACTCCAAATACGTATGTTGATTCACATTCTTATTAGATAAATACTGACCGATAATTTTTCCATACATAACAGCACACCACACATTAACCTTTTTGTAATACTTCTAGTTGTAATTTTGTAAGTAGGATTTTCTCTCTACCAAAATCTACAGTTTTGCTTTGCAACTATCTCATTGGTTGTAAATGTCGATTCGTCCGAAAAAATGTTTTTGCAGAAATTACGATTTACAAAATGATTTTCTCCTACCCATAAGCAAAAGTCTAAATGCAATGCATCATCACCATTTCTGAATTCACGTACAAAAATCGGTTTATAGGGTTTAATTTTGTTTTCTTTAAAAATTCTTTGTAACCGTGATTTGCCAATTAAATGATTTAACTGTGCAGACTTTTTCGTAAAGATAATTTCTGATATATTTCTACAGAATCTAGAGCCAGTATTGTAGCAGCATCTTCTTCATCGTATATCCTTTTTCTTTTCTTGATGTCATGTACAATAGTCGTTCTTTCAAATTTTTCTACCAAATTTCGTAAAGCATTAACTCACACTTGAACATTAATAAATTTTTGTTGAAATTTTTGAAATTTTTCAAAGTTATACGGAACCTCACCACTTCCAAAACATTGAACGAGGTAAGCTCTTTGTTCCAAAGTTAACATTACTGTTAAGTAAGTTTCATTAAAGATTCACAAATACGTAATGAAAATGACAAATGCCAAGTAACTTGACTTACATATTAGTTGTCAGGGAAGATAACAAGATAATATGGTTAAACCAAAACATTAAATTTGTGTGTGTTTTTGTAATGTTCTCATCTGCTAAAAATAATATTTAGTTTATTGATTCAGAATTGGTGGTTTTGAAACAGGCAAAATTTTTATAAAGAATGACATTTTTGCGTAAAGGCCCAAATAAAAAATTTCCGGGGACACACTGTATATGCATATGTATTTTTTACAAATATGTAATAATTTACCGTATATTATACATGTTTATTTTATATCAGTAATATAAAAATATCTACAATAGAAATTGTAATTTTACAATTACATTTGCCTGTATTCGTTCTTTTATGATTCATCATATATTCTGCTCCAATGTGAGGGTATTTGCAAATTCATTTGTTTAATTTAGAGGTCCTGCGGCAATGACTTACTGATAAACCGCTTTGATATGTCAAAATATAATAGAAGTGATTTCTATCTCTGAATAAAATTGCGGTTGGACATTTTATATGGCTGTTGTTCCAACGTTTCATACATTTTTATTCTAATATTTACATACATTCGCTCGTGTGTGTCATTTTATACTTGGTTTTATTCCACCAATGCTGCATGCTTCAACGAATGGAGATTATGATATTAATCAGATCATTTCATTGTTTTCGGCAATAGCACACGAAATGCGTTGTATTTTTAATTAAAGCGTATGTACGCACTTTTTTTTTGAAATTATAAAAGTATTTCATCGGTTTTCGCTATCGAAACATATTATTTATATAGTACGTATTCCTGTGAGCTAGATATATTGTGTGAATTGTTTTAAGCCAAAATGAATGCAAGCAAGTATTAATATTAGAAAATTAATTTTGTGGAGTACCTCATATAGGATCAAATTTACATACAATTATTTAAGTGTCACCAGGAAAAGAAACATAAATTTACACAATTATGCAATGTCTACGTCTAGCATTTATGACTTATTATTAATAACTTGTTAAAGTTATAGAAGGCCCTATCCAAAAGATATGCCTTCAAATTACGTTTAAAAGCGGTTCCATTTGCATCGGCAGCCATCTTTAAATACTCAGGTAGTGCATTAAGAGCTGCGATAGCTTTATAATAAGTCGAGAGTTTCTCCATTAGCTATACCTTGTCTCAGAATAAGAAGGAGTGATTCAAATATCGCGCCAAAATGGCGTATATTTTTAAAGTATTTCATTGGTTCTTGCGTAGGCAAGTTTAACATGGGAAAATAAGTTTGACAAAACGTCATTTTATGTTTATAGCCAAGCCATAACCTAGTCTCTTACATTTTTACTTTGGTTTATTATACTTTATTGTGTTATTAAATAAAATCCGTACTTTTATGTACAACATGAGCATGCGTTGATCAGACGTCTTAAGACCTAAGGAACAAGTGATTATGCATTTGAAACTTTGAATTTGATGAATCTGTCAAAAATGCTGTACGTCAGTGCAAAAATCAAACATTCACAATTAATATCATTGCAGAAATAACTATAGATGAGTTCATACCATAAATGAACTGGGCAACGCACACATATTCTAGAATTGACTCATTAATTTCAAGTAAGTGTTAATTAAATACTAATTATATTACCACATGTTCCTATACATGTATATTACAGATATGTCAAACGTAAAGAAACCTGTACTAATAGAAACAGGTGAAAATATCTAGTGGAGAATATGGGAAAAAGTTTGGATTGCCACAAGTATAATGAGTGAACGACAAGCTTTGATGAAAACCTGAAGGATTAAATAGCCATACCGATAAAGATAGGCAATTAAGAATACTTCATATAGGATCTGATTTGATACATAAGATGAAGTTGCTTCAAAAAAATCCCCCTTTCAGAATATCACTTATATGAGAACTTTTGACAGAAGCAATTACAAATGTTACAATAAGTATTTGGAAAAATTGTGCCGACCATGTACATTTTTAATCTTTTTAACATGATATGAACACTAAATTATTGTTAATTTCCAATATATAGTAGAAATAAATATTTGTTATACTTTATATATTTTCATAATAAATAAATTTTAATAGGGAATAATAATTAGTAATGTGTAGGTATATGTAATTATCTTTGCAGTTCGTGTAAACAACTTAACCGATGTAAATTTTTCTATTTATTACTGTTGTATGTAAGATTCACATTTCCAAGACTAGTTGCTTGAATTTACCTCCTCAAGGTTTGTAGCAGTAATACGAATGATTTATCTGTATAAGTTCTTTATTGTGATATTTAAAATAGAAACTAATAAGCAAAACCTTTTCTGCAAGTTCTTAAGGACATTTTGATAAAAGATAAAAGGTTTGATTCATTCTTGCTCTCTGATACAAATATTTAGTAATAAATAGACTTGATTCACAATTTTCATGTTGATATAGCACATTCACTAAAATGTGCAGTAATTATATATTTATAACGGCAATCCTTCTCAAAACGCTCAGAACAAAGTCTATGCTTTCATTTGTAAATTGGGCCTATATCTTTATCCATAGATTCTTCTAATTTTTTGTGTAAAACTAGAATGAACAGGTTTGAATGTTAAGAGATTTGTATTCATCAAATTATAGATGTATACACCTACTTGTGTTTATAACTTTACTCTCCTGTTTCCAATTGCCGTGCAGTCGTATTGCTGCTTCGACTGGTAGAATGAATAGCGGCACATCCATCTATTTTAACGAAAGTAGTAAATGAAACACAAAACAGCTAAATCCTTGGTTAGAATTAATACAGTTCTTCTAACCTCAATTGTCACGATGTCATATCAAATTGTCTACTAAATTTTAAGCTATGTGTTCCATGTTTTGGCGGGATATTTGAATCACTCCTTCTTATTCTGAGACAGGGTATAGTATATACTTATATCATACAAGAAATAAGCTTCCTGTAAATAAGCAGTTACGACAGTTCTTATACGCAACAATTTAATAAAATTGAATAGTGAAATAAATACGAGATACTACAAAAGAAATAACTACTAATATTTAATGTGGAACCACAAAGATTTATAAATAAATTTATTTTATTTTAGGGTAATTGAATTTGTACCGTATCTACAAATGTGTGCCTTAAAATTATGTATTTAGTTTGGAGGATGTAATTGATCTATATCACTAAATACACATTAACAAGCGAAAGTAGAAACAGTTAATGTTAATTTTCTCCGGAAAATGGCTTTCTGTTTAATTAGAGCATGTCTGTGACCCATAAATTAACGGAGCCATTTGTGGTGGAATAAGAAACATAAATAAAACGGAAAAGATTTTCGATGACCTATCCTACGTAAATTTCACTGACCCAATCACTATATCGATACTGTGATTGCGGACTTCTAAAAAAAGCACAAAACCCGATAAACTAGACAAGCTAAATATTTATCTTTAGAATATAAATTACGTCGATCATGATAGTCATTAATGCCGCATTACACGGGCGTAATGCTGGCTTTTCAATCACTATTTACATAGTGCCTCCGCAATGTATGTATGTGTTGAATCTTAGTACTTAAGAGTATTGTTCATTTCTAGTCAAAGAATAATGCCTTTCTTGCCAGTTTTCAATTTTGCAGTATAACCTAAAGTACAATTAATAAGGATTACACATAAATAACATTTTTATTTCTTTTATAGAATCTATTTTTTTCTTACTTAATATTTCCAAACTAATAAACAGGATGTGCATATTTTAATGGATTTCCATCATTACCGTAAACCGGGGCTACTTTGTCACGCGGGGTACTTTGCCAGTGTTGACCATATTTCAGCTTTCTTTTTCTTTTCTTTTTTGCTGTATAGGTTATGCTTTTTTTTCCTTTTCTTTTCACTTTGATTAAAGAGCAGCTGCAGAAAATGGTGCGAAAGCATAAAAGAAGTATAGGGTCAAGACCATATGCAAACTTCAGTCAGTAAAATTTGGCAAAAGCACTTGCTGACATTAGGAAGGGCGTAAGTCAGGCAGAAGCCAGTAGACGGCAAAAATTTCTCGTAGTACGCTTCGCAATAAGCTATTTGGCAAACACCAGGACATCCCACCACCTTAAGTCCTGAAGATGAGCAGGCAATAACTGATGCACTCACTCAAATTGCAAATTGGGGATTTCCACTAACTTCACATAATGTTGCTCAATTAGTGGCCAAATATGTCCAAAAACAAGGCAGAACCGTTAAAGAATGGAAGAACAATCATCCTGGGCCCGACTTTGTAGCAAATTTTGTTACCAGAAATAATTTAAGCAGCAGGCTAGCTACAAACATAAAGAAGTCGAGATCAAGTGTCGGTCGCAAAGACATTTCAGAATTTTTTAACAATGCTCAGGATGTATTAAGAGACGCTGATCCACATCACGTGTTCAATTATGATGAGACCAACATCACAGATGATCCTGGAGCTAAGAAGGTCTTGGTCCCTCGTGGAACTAAAAGAATCTAGAGGGTACAGGAACACTCCCGAGCAGCAGTGAGTATAATGGTGTGTGGATCAGCAGCCGGAATATTGTCACCACCTATAGTTTTCTATAAAGCCATCAACTTATACGAAAACTGGACCACAAGCGGGCCTGCTGGAACCATTTATAACCACAGCCGGGGGGATGGTTCGACATGAACCTCTTCGAACAATGATTTTTCAAAATTCTCTTGCCTCATGAAAATAACATCTACATGACACTACTTCCACCCAATTTGACTCATATCATGCAACCACTTGACGTTTCAGTCTTTTCACCAATGAAGAGGAAATGGCGTCAAATTTTAGAGGACTGGCGTAAGGCAAGTAGAACTAAAGGTACAATACCCAAGGAGCAATTTCCGTTGCTGCTCAACAGACTATGCACTGGAATCAGCCTTACGGTTGACACAAACAAGAAGTCCGGATTCAGAACGACAGGAATACATTCTTTCGACCCCCAAGTCGTTCTTTCTAAGCTTCCCACAACGTCAGCTACTAACACTTCTGAAACAAATGCTCCATCACTCAGTGACAGTGTACTGGAATATCTTCAAGAAGCCCGAGAAAGGATTGTACCTGGCATGCGAATGATGGATTATACCCAATCCACAAGCGATGCCTGCATCTTCTTCAAGAAACTCTACCACTGATTTTCAACCAGTACAGAGTGACTTCTACAGCTTAGAAACAACTCTAGGCTGTAATTGGCAAGCCTTTTTTTATTAATTTTTATGGTTAGGTTTACTAATTAAAATTTTCCTGTGATAAATGTCAACGAAATAGGCTTAGTTTTAAGTTGAATTATATGAAAGAATTTTTTTAGAAATATAGTAATTGCACTTTATTTTTTATCATAAACAATAATAAATATGTTACAACTTTATTACTGTAAAACATAATCCCATAATTATATCACCAAATGAATACATTTTATAAAAGTTGTTCGAAATGTCCACCGTTATTCTCAATGCATAGATTGACACATCTTCTGATGTTATTGAACACATTGTGGAGTATTTCCGGTGTAGTATTTTGCAATTCTATTGTAATTGCCTCTTCAAGTTCATCGAGTTTATGCAGTCTGTTCTGAAACACTTTATTTTTTACATGGCCAAAGAGAAAAAAGTCCAATGGGGTTAAATCAGGAGAATTGGCTGGCTATCGATTTCGAGTAATCAATCGGTCACCACAGTATCCTTGCAAATAATTAATAGTTTGCTGCGCAGTATGTGCAGTTGCCCCATCTTGTTGGAAGTACACCAGGTTTAATTCATCTTCGTGAAGGCTATTAATGAAGGGTTCCAATATTTGTTACATGGCATTTTTTCAGAAAGAAATACGATTAAACATCTATAATATCAAAGAATATTGACCTTGAAAATCCTGCCGATTATGAGCTGGAAGTGAAATATCACTAACACAAATTATAAAGTATCCCAGCCGAGAAGGTTTATTCATAAGCGAGTGTTCTAATTTGTCCCAATTCATTTTACTTATTCGCTCGTCTGAAGTTATAGAAAAATTGTTAACATTCACCACCACACACACTGTTCACGTATTTCCGGGACCGAAGTACTATTTTTTGTCTTCAAATATTGGAAAATCAAATAGGAATAACAGCCGCCTAGGGCGCGGACGTCTCAAGTTTAAACTACGACGGAGTTACAACGGAGCAAAGAAATAATGTAAACAACACACAGTTACTGAATACACAGCTGAATGGCATTATTTATATGGTGAACTGCAACATCTGTTGTTTACTTGAAAAGTTATTGAAAACGACAACAAAAAATGCCCATCAGAAAAGGAATTTATAAGTAAAATCTTTTCTTCATCGGAGTAGGTAGAAGCGCGAGGGGTTTCTAAAATGTTTATATTCACCTTATCTTTCACAAGATAAATAAAGTTACATATATGTATATACCTATTCGTACTTACGTTAGTTTCGTTTTTTCATTATTTTGACTGTTAATTACGTACTTCGTAATTTATGTAATAGTTCCTGTTTAATACCGTGTCATTGAATCGACTTCTCCCAATTATCTAGATGTAAGGGTGCACTGGATTTCATTTAGTTTGAATAACATACGAATACATTTTTAGTTATCATTTAGTTAGATCTAAAACATTGTTTATGTTACTATGATATAGAATAAAGTCGAGAAATACATCGTGAAACAATGGCCAGTTGGATTGAGGGTCATACTGATTGTATGTTCATTGCCAGTGATTCCGATATTTATTGCAAAGTCTGTAAAATATCGTTACAAAATGCCCAAAAAGTGCACGTACAACGTCGCTTAGCATCGCTAAAACATAGACAGATATTGGACCCGTTGAAAGCTGACAATTTTAACGAAAAACTCTGTGAAGCTTTAATGGCGGCTAGTATTCCATTAAAGAAACTTGACAATCCCACTTTCAAAAAATTTCTTCAAAAATATACTGGTCGAAATATTCCTGATGAATCCAGCTTACGCAAATATCATGTTTCTAAGTGCTTCATGAAAACAGTAGAATGCATTAGAAGACATCTTTCAAATCAGTACCTATGGATAAGGGCCGACGAAACTGTCGATATATTAGGAAGCTGTGTGGTAAATGTTGTAGCTGGTGTACTACATTCAACTATTCCATACAACAGTTGATGCGGAAACAGTTGCTAAAACCATTGCCGAGAATTGGCACAAAATGCTTCATTCAGACGACAGGTACAAGGAAAAAATACTTTTGTTAGTACAATGTCGCATATATGTTAAAACAGGCAGACTTTTAAAGGAAACATATACTTGTATGCCGCATATTACTTGTGTAGCACATGCTCTCCACAGAATCTGTGAATATATAAGACACACCTATCCGGAAGTTGAAAGACTTGTATCCGCTTTAAAAGAAGTTTTCATCCGCTTTAAAAGAAGTTTTCACAAAAGCACCACTGATAGTTGCTCTTTACAAGGAAAAACGTCCATCTTTTTCATTGCCTCCCTCGTCAGTATAATAACTAAATGGGGAACATAGTTGGAAGCTACTAGTTTTTATGCAGAGAATTTCGTTTCATATTTAAATGACGATGCTCGAAGTATTTCTGAGTGCAAGGAACTAACACAAATCCAAATTAAAAAAGTCAGTTGTTATTCCTTCAGGAACACTTTGGAAATTTGCCTAAACTAATCACATACTTTGAAAATCGAAATCTCAAATTGAAAGACGGATTAACCACATTAGATGTGGCTAGTAATAATTTTAAAAGTATTCCAAGTGACTTCGGATGTGGCCCTCGGTAGAAGTTAGACGCAGTTTTTAATAGAAATCCAGATTTAATAACATTGCGGCAATTGTGTGTGGGGACAATGACACAAAATCTAACTGCTAAAAACCCTGAAATAAAAGAATATTTCCAGTACGCACCTATAACCAGTTGCGATGTAAAAGAACGTTTTCTATCTACAAGGATGTACTTAATTTAAAGAAAACAAGCCTTATAGAGGAGAAAATGAACAAATAATAAGGTATTTTATATTTTATAGATCACCAGCCACTTGTTACCCAATTATATAAATAAAATTAAAACCTCTATAAAAATACGACATTTCAATAGTGCGCCCATGGGCGATGAGTCATCAACCGTTCGTGTCCGTCCCTACAGGCGTCACTACCGATTTAAAAATTCTACCAACAACAGCGACTGAAGTTCATACGTTTGAAAAATGTGTTCAACGTAAATGTTTTTTTATTGATTCGTTTTTTAGGTGTATACTTTTTATTTTATACTAACAACATTTGCTATTAACATGTGTATGTGGCTATCAAAATACAAAACATTAAACTTTTAAGAATCCCGGTAAAGCTTGAAGAAGTAAAATATGCTGGGTTATTGATTTTCATAGTTTTGCTTTTTCAGTATTACATGCACTACGTAAAGAATTCTTAAATACATTTTGTTTTGGGCCATGATATTTGAATGTAGGATATTTAATTTTAGAAAACTAGCAATCTATATAGAAGCACAAAGCAACCTAATATTTAAATAGACAGCTTTACAAGAGATCACGAATTTTAAACAGTTATTTTGCCTTTGACAGAGAATGTAACCCGCGTCTAATTTTAACTGGCTGATTTAGGACCACTCTCACATTAAATTTGTTTTACAGAAAGTGTAAGTATATTCTTATTATGGAACGCCAAATTCGAAACGTTTCAATAATTAATTCCACATACGCTATTACTTCTGCACTTTGCGTTTAAAACATTTCGAGAGCTAATATACAACTTCTCCATTATTAATGACTAATTAAGTGTGCTGGATCTTCAGTCTAAAATTAACGTCATTAAATGGATATGTATTATGCTTATAATATGGAAATAATGTATCTAATTGGTTCCACTAACGGTTTTAAATTGAGAAATTGCGACATACTTACGAGAAATCCACACCGGATATTTCAAATTGTACGGTGAATGTGTACAGTAACCTTATAAAGACGTTAACAGCCTGCATCAATTTAGTAAAATAGGTCGCCGTGTACTACATTTAAATATACGTTTTAATTTGTATTTATTTATGTAATATGAAAATGCAACTCCGCTATCGTAAGTAGTATATTTGCTGCTTGCCGTAAAGTTCTTATTTACATGCATATCTCCCATCGAAAATAGGAAATTATGCAGTTATTGGATTATAATTTGCGGCAATTATTATACCATTATTAAAAAGTTTCAGTTGCAAAGTAAACTTTTTTGTTCAAGATAATATAGTCATTTGTGAAAGGGTATATAATTATGGTTATTTGTTTTTTTGCATCCTTGTATATATGTATATACATACATATATAATTTCTTTCTACGTTTATTACAAACAAATATATGTATATGTATATATATTTGCAAAACTTCCCGTAGTTCCTTATTGACTTTGTCCTACGTAAGAATTAAGAATACACGCAAACTGCAAGAAAATTATACATTTTTAAGTACTGAATTATACAAGCAGAAAATAAGTAGAAATTTGTCTTTCTCTTTTGTGGAAACTAGTGCGTAAAGGTACGTGTACCTGATAATTTTGGGTCCATTATTTCCTGTTATTGTCGCAAACCAGCAGAGTGTCTCGAGTAAAGTTCATGCATTTCTTAAATTTTTGTTTTAATTTAAAAAATGTTTTTCTGTAGATATCTTATCTATAACTTAGAACTTAGCTTTAACTATAAATTAATCAATTTGTATATTCATATATCGAAAGAAATTGTAGACGTCTACATTATTTTTATATACTTCTAGTTTATTAAATACTGGAGTACAAGAGTACTCCAGTATTATAAGAAGGGCGCGGACATGACCGGTTTAAACTACGACGGAGTTACAACGGAGCAAAGAAATAATGTAAACAACACACGCTTACTGCATAGCACCAATTCATATGGTGAACTGCAACATCTGTTTACGCCCGAAAAATGCCCATAAAATAAGGAATTTATGAGTAAAATCCTTTCTTCATCGGCGTAGATAGGAGCGTGAGGGGTTTTTAAAATTTATTATATTTACCTTATATTTCGCAAGAGAAATAAAATTTTCATTCATACTTACGTTAGTTTCGTTTTCTCATTGTTTTGAATGTTAATTACGTACTTCATAATTTTTGTAATAGTCTGTTTAATACCGGTTTATTGAATCGACTTCTCTCAATTATCTAGACGTAAGTGTGAACTGGATTTCGTTTAGTTTCAATAACATGCGCGTACATTTTTAGTTATCATTTATTTAGATCTAAAACGTTTATGTTACTTTTTCTGATATGAAAATAAATTGTCAGTGATTCCGAAATTTATTAAAAAGTCTGTAAAATATCGTTACAGAATGCCAAAATATCGCACGTTCGTCACTTAGCTTTGCTAAAACATACACAAAAATAGCTTTTTATGCAGAGAATTTCGATGGTTTACAAAATTTCATTACATGTTTAAATGACGATGTTCGAAATATTTCTGAGTGCAAGGAACTAACACAAATCCCAAATTTAAAAAATCAGTTGTTATTCCTTCAGGCACACTTTGGAAATTTGCCTAACCTAATCACATATTTTGAAAATCGAAATCCCAAATTAAAAGATGGATTAACCACATTAGATGGAGCTATTAATAATTTCAAAAGTATTCCAAGTGACTTCGGTTGTAGCCTTCGGCAAAAGTTGGACGCAGTTTTTAATAGAAATCCAGATTTAATAACATTGCGGCAATTGTGTTTGCTAAAAAGAATATTTCCAGTACGCACCTATAACCAGTTGCGATGTAGAAAGGACGTTTTCTATCTACAAGGATGTACTTCATTCAAAGATAACAAGTCTTATAGAAGAGAAAATGAACAAATAGTAAGGTATTTTGCATTTTATAGATCATCAGCCAGTTGTTATCCAATTACATAAATAAAATTAAAACCTCTTTAAAGATAAATTTCAATAGTGCGCCCATGGGTGATGAGTCATCAACCGTTCATGTCCGCGTCCTACCAATTACATAGAATATTCTTCAACAATTATTTCACGCATGTGCCGCAATTCAAGTAGGTGCCTCTTCGCATTCGCCAGTGAGTGAGAAAAACTACAGCAATGTCTACCTTTTATTGAATTAATTATCTTTCCGTACTATTTATTAAACAATAACAACTTCCCATATCAAATCATTAATCAAATTATCATCGAATGAACTTTTAAACCTATAAATGACATATTTTATGATAGCGTAAATATTTAAGAGCAAATAATTTACTACTGATTTTTTTGTCATAAAGTTGAGTAAATAACAACTCACAAGTACATTTGTTTTTTTTATAGAAAATTGATGATTGACTTGATCTTGTATGAAAGTAAATAAACACAGTGTGGGAATAAATTTGCTAATATATATGTAGTAACAGTACATTATTGAATAAACATAAAGGTCATAAAATACATCACACTTAATAATATCCAATAAATGCATTTACTGCTGTGGAGTTATTAACGCTAAAGCTTTACGTAAGAGAGAAATGTTATCATGTGTTGTTCCAATTGAAACATAATATTAATAATTTGCAGACAAGCGAAAAACTATTCCAGCTTACATATATGTAAAGTAAATATTTAGAATATAAACTCTCGTGGTTATGTACTCATATGCAATAATGTTTATCATAAACAAGAACTTCGATGAAATATCTTATCATTACCAAACTTGTGTTAATCAGGAAATGACTATAACTAATCTACATGATACTCTAGTGAATTTTTGTTTATACAGCATGTTATTTATGAGTACGTAATTAAACAATAACTGCTTATATTTGTACATATTATACATATTTGCGGATTGAATAAAACACCATTTCATTAAGATAATTTTCTGTTCATTAGTAATTAATAATATATAATTATGCAAATATTTATATTATATTTGATTATTTAGTGCGAAATGATATAGATAATTACTATCATGTTAGCCTATCATATTAAAAGTCCCAATATCTTAATATTAAATTACATTTCTTTAACTTAATCTTCTTTAAGATTCACTCATTTAGCAGAGCGTTTATAAACTATTTCCAAGACATCTAAAAAAATTCTTTGTGGTACATATGATTTCATCATTTGTCGAAAATCGTTTACGTTTTTACAGTTTTCTTATGTAATTTAGTAAGCACCTAAGCATCAATATGCATGCGTAAAACTTGTGTCTTTGTCAAAATAATTATAATAATCCAATCTTCTTCAAAAAATTAATTGAAGCAACAATCCTGCAAATCGTCTTTTAAGCATTCTAATTTTTGGGTTCTGTTCTTTAGACTGCACTTTAGCCCCTAGATTCGAACGATAAACCCACTCTTCGTCTAGAGTAACAGGCCAATCCAAAATGTACGAAAAGCTTCCATCAAAATGTCGGCCGATTTTCTTCTACGTTGGTAGCCATTTCCCAAAAAATTTCGTCTTCCACAATCATGTCATGAACAAAATCAATATGTCTGGAATGGTTTCAGAACTTAGTCTTCCAGATGGGTGTTCATTTTTCTCATGATATTCCTCTTTTAAATTTCACAATCCAATTTTTAGTTTCGGATAGAGAGTACATATCACAAAGTTTCTACCATATATGCACAAAATTCTTTTTGCTAGATAATCATATTAAAACTATACCTACTGGCAGAAACTCGTGTTTTTCCAAATCCAGCAAACGTTTTCAAAACTTCATAATTTTCTTTTAAGGCCAAATTTTGACAAGCTATTTATAAAATATCATAATTTCACCTAAAGCACATATTCAAGTTTTTCCATTAGAAACTTAATGCTAAACTCTATATGATACACAGAATTGGAAGTTTAATATAACAGTATTATTAAATTTTTGAATCAATTAATGAGATACGTATACACTGAATTATTTATCATACAAATTTTGTTTGTTTTGTGAAAATCTTTGATATAATTTTGGTCCTGCGGTGACTGAAATAGCTCAGATATGTAAAGTAAATTAATCAAAATTTAATTTCATTTAAGTCAATTTTGGATCTGGTGTAAATGATATGACGAAATGTAATTCATGTCATCAGGAGGGATATCGTATTGTAAATTTTATTACTGGTACATAATTGAATTAAAAGAATTTAGTTCTAGTCGTGCAAAGTCGTCATCTATTAAATAATTGAATTGCGAGGTTAATTCAAACACAATACGGAATGGTGTTAAATTTCTTTGAAACAACTCTGTCTGACTTTCAATGTCTTCTCTCGTATATTTTGTTCTATACTTAGGAAATTTAGAATGCCTTCAAAATAAAAAAAAATTGCGAGTTTTGGACAAAATTTAAACCTCAACATCGTCTTCAAGTCAATTTGAAAGAGGTGGCAATTGTAAGACGTCAAATGTCGTTAATACTTACCACTTATGTGGTCAGGTGCTATCATGGACCGAAGTCAATATCTTTACTTTCCTTCACGAGTTGCAAATGATGGTCTTCCTTGTATTGCTTCTATCTCCAAAGACAACTGCCTTATTTAGGTCTACACCGTACTGACGACGACCAACGAATTTAAAACACGTACCTACGATTGCTTTACATCGAAATTTATAAGATATATATATATATATATATATATATAGATAATAATAAAACCCAAATATCACTTGACAATTTATTTTTGTTTTAATTATCGACGCGTAGTCCACTGTTGCCATCTGAAAACTTTATATAAGCACTAAAGGATGTAGTATACAATTTAATTTTGTTATTACACTTATAAACGCATATATGTCACACGCAAGAAAGTTTTCCGTTTAATCTATATATTGTATATTGTATTTCAGCTATACAATCAGTCCTTGACTCATTTTTAATTTATAATTTTTTTTTATAATCTACATAGAATATTACGAAGTAGTACACAAAAGTATGATGCTTAACATCATAGAAAAAAATGTAGAAAAAGCTTTGTGATATGTTGTTTCTAAAAAAAAATTAAATTAAAAAAATGTGAATGTTGAAATAATTATTTTCACAACCTTCCAAATATGTAACAATTCGCAAAAGGGAAAATACCTTATCACAAAATTAAAAAGATATAAAAAATCTATATACCTATTTTGGCAACTAAGTTGCCATCTTCAGTAAAAATCTGTAGAAAAACAGAAAAGAGTGTTAAATTAATTTAATGTTTTACCACTATTTAACCACTGGTGATTTGGCGAAAAGCATATCTCCTAAGGTTACATCTTAACTAAAAACACGACGTTTAACACTATTTTCTGTTTTTCTACAGGTTTCTACTGAATATGACAACTTAGTTGACGAAATACGTATATAGATTTTTTAAATCTTTTTAATTTTGTGGTAAGCGATTTTTCCTTTTGCGATTTGTTTCAGATTTTGAGCCACAGACTTAATCCATTATTGGTTGCAAATATGTGTTATTTTTTTGACTGTATTTTCAATTAATATATACACATCAGGGGTCAGCGGGTCAGATACATTGCATATACAGGTGCCCCACCGAAAACGAAACAGATTGAATATCTCGAAGGAGAAAACTTTTTGGAAAAACGCAAAAACAGGTCGATTTTTGATCCAAGGGGGACACCGAGGGGGACACCCTTCCATCATATCTTCAACTGTGATACGTCATTCCCCTCCCCTCCATTACTCTAACTATTACAATTTAAATAGGGAAAGTACTAAATACGACACATTACTGAAAAGGTAATTGTACGGAGAATTCAGCAAAGTGATTGTTGGTTGCGCTATTTTTAATTTTAGCGCCCTCTAGCGGGAAGAAAAACGGTTACGTTTTCCACAATGTGACACATCATTTCAAAGCTAATTTTATTAACAATTTAATGCACAATTGAAAAAAATTTAAATAATTGAAAAACCTTGCAGAGCTCTAATATTAGAAACTACGAACTTATTACTTTACAAAAGACCCTGACAGTCTGTACTTGACAATGATGACAAATAAATGTCAAAAATATTACGTATTTAGTTGCTAATTGAATTAGCTTTGAAATAATGTGTTACATTGTCGAATACGTTACCGTTTTTTTTCCCGATAGTGGGCGCTAAAATAAAAAATAGCGCGACCAACAATCACTTTGCTGAATTCTCCGTACAATTACCTTTTCAATGATGTATCGTATTTAGTACTTTCCCTATTTAAATTGTAATGGTTAGAGTGATGGAGGGGAGGGGAATGACGTATTACAGTTGAAGATATGATGGAAGGGTGTCCCCCTTGGATCAAAAATCGACCTGTTTTTGCGTTTTTTCAAAAAGGTTTTCTCCTTCGAGATATTCAATCTGTTTCGTTTTCGGTGGGGCATCCTGTATGTAAAATGTATATATTTTAATTGCCCGGTAACCTATTTTTATACGCCAATGCTAAGTTTCTAGTTTGAACCTTTAATCATATTGGGTTGGACACTGAACACCCGTACAATAGCAAAGTTACAGAAGCGGCCATGACGCTTTTCATCTATTTACATCTTTTTATACATTTCTTCAAGCCATGGTAAAGTTTCGCCTCGAGCTGTATAATGCATGTCTATAATTGACTTAGGCATTGCAATTTAGAAATGTTCATGTTATTAAATCGGGAACAAAACACCTTTGGTGATACAGGATCTCAACATATGAAATTTTCTGTTGTACGTTTCGTGGCTTGGCTTGGCATTTAAATCTAATTTAGACTTGAAATTTATGAGATGAAAATTACTTGTAAAAACGTGTTAAATCGAGTGTTCTTACAATAAAAATTGACCTGTTTAAGCGTTTATTAATAAGTTGATTAATAGTGATAAAATCTAACTAAACAGTTTTCGGTGGGTCACTGTATAACTATGACTAGCAGAAATTTCCTTTAATTGAATATTTTACTACAAAACTAAACACAAAACACGCCTTTTCTAAATAACAATTTGATCGCCTTTACACGAAATTGACTGCTGTGTATGGGACGGTCTAGCAAGGGTAGAGGACGTAATTAATTTTATTCCTTGGTTATGCAAACGCTTTGTGGTGTTTTCCCGTCGATTTTGCTGAAGTATGTCAAGTACCACGTTTCTATATAAAATAGACGTTAATCATGTGTAAAATACACTATTACGTGCATCAAGTGAGTTAATGCGGTATATGGTCATGTAACTGCATATACACTGCTCTATACTTTAAATGACAAGCTCAAATTATCTAGTAGCTGGCAATTTCAATTTAAAATATGCTAATAGTGAATTTAACATTGAGTCCTGTGAAGTTAGCATACGAATTTGCAAAATTGTAATATTTCATCGGAGTTCCTGGTAGATATGGAATAGTTCTAGAGTGCTTTGCGCAAAATTTCAAGAGTTCTGCAAGAATTTAGCGAAAAAATGGCAAACACCGATATGAGTTGGTAACAACTTTTGAGAAAACAGTTCCTTTTACTTTCTTATACGTAGTATAAGGAAGTATTGTGATGATGAAAATTTTCGACCTCGAGATTTTTGCAGATGTCCACGTTTTGAGGTCCCCTGATACCAAAAAAGTGGTTTTTAAAAAATGTCTGTGTGTCTCTCTCTGTCTGTGTCTGTGTGTGTGTGTGTGTGTCTGTGTGTCTGTCTGTGTGTGTTTGACCACGATAGCGGTCAAACCGCTGTAGATATCAATTCCAAATTTTGTAATTATGAATATAATCTCCCTCTTGAGAACTGATTAGATTTTGAGCAAAATCGGCAGACCGGAAGTAGTAGTTTACTTCAGTGAAAAAATCGAGTTTTGCAAATATTTTGTCAATTACTAAGTTTAAACAAATTTATAAAGTATTCAGATGTACTCAAAATTAAATTTGAGAAAAATTCTTTTAATAAAGTTTTTCGAAACTCCTACCGGAAGTAGGTCTTTTACTCTTATCGAAAATCAGTTTTTTGCGAATATCTCGCAAGTCATGCTTTCTAGGCAGGTACATTACGAGTATAAAAGTATTTAGAACATACTTTTAAATATCTTTTGTATAAAAAAAATTTCAAAATTCAGACCGGAAGTACCACTTTTACTCTTATCGAACAGCGATTTTTTGCAAATATGTCGTAAATTATGCATTCTATATAAATTTATGAACAGTACAAAAGTATATAGAGTTGGATTTGGAATATTTTTTGTATAAATGAAATTTCAAAATTCGGACCGGAAGTAACACTTTCATACGTATAAGAAAGTCGTGTGGTGGCCACACCTCATTTTTTAGATATATATCTGCACCTCGACCATAGTTTTAGAGTTCTTAAACAATTTTGCAAAAAATGTTTAATTTTGGAAATCACACAACAGTTCTAATCGCAGTTCTCGCTCCAACTCTAAGAATTCTATCGAAAATTCTAATAACATTTTTCTTTCACTTTATTTATAATAAAAAGAAATTGCATAACAGTTATGTTTCGATATCTTGCTTGAACTTTTTATCGAAAATCCTGTCGTTGCAAGTCAAGCCGCCACTGTATAACCGTTGTCGTGACTGACGGTTGCTCTAGATTGTCCTATAGGTTTGTTCTGAATTGTTCCAAAGTATTCTCAAGAAAAATCATAATCGGCCGAGATAATAGGAAAAAACGAATATAGAATGGCGGTTTGACTTGCAGCGATAGGATATTTACAAAATTGCTTGCTGTGTGATTATTTTCTTTTATGTGGGTTGCAAACTTCAACTTAGGGCATTCGTTATCCAATTTCTTTATGTTCTTCAACGCGAATATTAATTTGTACCAGTCTGATCGATACATACATACATACTACTACTACTACTACTACTACTACTACTACTACTAGTTTTAATATTCGCTAATAGACTTTAAGTTTGCTTATAGGTTTGTTTCAGTTTTAGCATTGTGGTTTCTGGTCTCTGGTTTTTCCATTATTGACTAATTAATTCATATTTGACGCCTGCGCATATTCGTATATCCCCTTTTCTTGTATTCCGTACGCTGGTTTTCTTAATTGATGTATAATTACCACCTTTGCTACGCTGTAACACATATATAGATATAAGAATAAATAATGTCTATCGGGCTGGTGTTCGGTGTAATCACAACATGTCAATAATATCGTTAATCTGAACACATAACTGTGAATTTTGTTTAACAAATATGGAATTTGATAAAAACTTTCAATGTTTGCGAAGTCTGTGAAAAATCTTGGTATATCTTTCTATATCTCTTCAACTTATACATTACATATATAAAAATAAGTACATACTATTAAAGTACATATTTATATTTTATTACACGGAAGTACTAAGTACTTAATGATACTAAAAATACAGAATAATTTCTATTAAGTAATAAAATTATTGTAAATAGTCTTAACGCATTAAACACACTCCGTCTGTCTATACAAGGGAGTGTTTTTAAATTCGCGTAGTGGAAGGGTTAGAGGTAGGGAGTTCTTTCGTTTCGTAACGTCTTCAGTGACGCATTATGAGTATAGATATAATGTGCGTCCGTAGCTTTTAAAATATCGTCGACCAAGTAAGTTAGTCGGGAAGAAAAAATGAAATATGCCCAAAATCGGGTATAGCGCCGTTGTCAAGTTCCTTATAAAACAAGGAAAGTCTTGTCATACCATACTGGTAGAGTTGTCATCGGTTTAAAGGAATTCTTGCTCGAAAAAAACTATGATTTTTAAAAGGCACAGTCGCTTTAAGCTGTAGGGACTCACTTGACGACGATTTACGACCGAATGACCATTCCAGAACTTGTCAAAAAGGTGGCAAAATTATTAATGGAAGATGTTTGACAAAAAAAAAACAACTCACAGCAATGATTGGAGTATCTGGCACAACAATTTTCAAAATTCTTTATGATTATCATGACATGACTAAGATCAGCACAAGATGAGTGTCAAAATTGCTCACCGCTAAATCAGTAGCGCCCGCCTTTGGATCTCTGTACCGCAGGCAGGAATAGTGCATTTCTTCAAATTTTTACTGAGGACAAAATTTAGATTTATCATTATGACAAGACTCCATGCGGTGGAATAAACAAGGCACACCACAACCCAAGAAGTTTAAGGTGTCACCGTCGGTCGGAAAACTCATGGTTACTGTTTTTTGGGACTCAGAAGAAATTTTGTTAATTGATTACAAGAAAAAGGTGTTTCCATAACTGGAGTTCTTCAATCCTGGAGCAATTAAAAGAAGTCTTGAAAGAAAAAAGAAGGGGCAAATTGAGGAAGGGTTCAAAGTATTTTTTCGATAAAATCAAAATCGGAGGAGTAAATTTTTCAAATTTGTTTTTATTATGTACAAGATTTTATGAATTATTTTAAATAATTTTGTATCTATTTTAACGTATTTTTTTAATATTGTACAAGTGGTATATTAGGAAGTATTGTGATGACGAAAATTTTCGACCTCGAAATTGTTGCAGATCTCCATGATTTGATGTTCTCTGATACCAAAGAGAAGTGGTTTTAAAAAAAATTATTTCTCTCTCTGTGTGTGTGTCTGCCTGTGTCCACGATAGGGTCCTAACGGCTAAAGCTATCAATAGCAACGAGTCTAATCTCATTCGTGAGATCTGATCAGATTTTCAGTAAAATCTGAAGACCGGAAGTAGTAGTTCACTTCAATAAAAAAAATCAAAATTTACGAATATCTCGTCAACTACTATGTTTAAACAAATTTAGAGAGAATAGGAAAAACTCAAAAATAAGCTTTAGAAACATTTTATTAAAAAAAGTGTTTCGAAATTTATATCGAAAGTAGGTCTTTTACTATATCGAACAGCAATTTTTTTTTAAATATGTCGTAAATTGTATATAGATTTATCAAAAGTACAAAAGTATTTAGAACTGGACTTGCAATATTTGTTGTATAAATAATATTTCAAAATTCGGACCGAAAGTAACACTTTTACTCTTATCGAGTAGCACGTTTTTGCAATATCACACAAAATATGCATTCTATAGAGATTTTTAAGAGAACAGAAGTACTTAGAATCGAATTTTGTATAAAAGAATTCGTAAACAGGTGTATTTTTTTAAGAAGATAAACATATTTAAAACTTAGTTTAGAACAACTTTTGTATAATTTTTAAACGCACATACGTATAAGACAATCGTGTGGTGGCCACACCCCATTTCCATTAGCTACTCTTTCAAGTATGAAGAAATAAAGACATTATTGTTGCTTTTATTATTATTATTATTATTGCCGCTGTACTGATATTTCATAAAGAAAAATTATTTATGATGCAAAGCGACATTTTGCAGCAAGTTTAACCTTTTGAAGTATTTTAAATGGAATGTAAATTAGTACTGGATGTCAAGGTTTTGTTCGTGTCTTATATTTTAATATCTACCTAACTCAGCATGTATATACAATTGTTTGAAACATTTCATATGTCAAAATATTTAGTTTTATGTGAATTTTAAGTTCCACGTTCCATGTTGAACAAAAATTTTACACAACATAAATCTTATCTGAGAAAATTCAAACGGACGCTTCCTCACAACGAAAGTATTCTTTGTCTTAATAACCACGGCCTCCTATGATATTAGAGAGTGTACCTAAGGCAGAAATCGAACTTGTACTAGTTCACCTACCCGAACAGTAAATCATTGCTTTTAAAACTGCAGCAAACCTAATGATCGTCCTACGCCAGTCTTTTTCTCTGTTCATCCGTTTCTCTTTATCCTATGGTATTATCGCTCCACGCTCCAGTTGACCATTGCTGCTCTCGGTCGTGTCCGCTTCTTCTCTGTGCATTCGAATTGAAGAGCAACAATGATGCATGCACACTGCGTGCGTGTTACGAAACAGTAGAAATATGCACGGTTGCTGGACTAGTTCTCCTAGCATCAACTATCTCTTAAGGTCATTTAACTGGACAGGACATAGAACGGGCAGCACACTCGTTCCACCCAAGAGCTGCTAATAATTACATATTTATTATCGTGCCATCGACGTTATACACTATACACTTCCACGCTTATATAAATATACGGAGACACACGAGGCGGCATTTAAATGTGCTTGATCTGTAGCTCTTCGGTTCTGGCGTTTTCAATTTTTGTCGACGACTACCAGCAGCAACCGGTAACGATGGTTGCGTTTTTAATTGAACAAGATACGTCAAGCAGGCAGTGCAGCCTAGCGTAACTCTCGAGAACATAAAAAACTGTACTTACTTGCGGAAGTGCTGAGATACCAGCTGCAATAATGAATCGGTGATACAGTTCATATTAATGTATGTATCTACAATTACAAAAGGTATAATATGTATGCATACACTATTTATTATTATTATAAATATTCCACCTGTTATATATGTATTCATGTATAGTCAGCAACAAAGTTGATGTCAGGATTTTTCACTCTTTTGCAAATAGTCCATGCTCTATGCCAGTGGTGCTCAACCTTTAACGTGGCTTGAGCCAATTAAATATTTGAATTTTTTTGGCTAGCCACATAATAATAATAATAATTATTATTATTATATCTAAATTGCTTTTAATATTTCAATTTAAACGTATAGGTAAAAAGCTAATGCACAAAAAATTGTAATATATCAAAGAAAATGCGTACTTTATTAAGAATTCAATTACAAATTAAATACAAGAAAAACATCAATGTGAAACTTGACACTGCATTTTCTCTACTCTGTTTGGTTCTGGTTTATAAAAAATGTCTCTCTCTGTCTGTCTATCAGTGTATTTGTGTCCACTATAGCGTCCAAACGGCTAAAGCTATCAGTACCAAACTTTATAATTACAAGTATAATCTGTTTTTTTTTTTGGGATCTGATTCGGTTTTCAGTAAAATCAGAAGATCAGAAGTAGTTGTTTACTTCAATAAAAAAATCAAAATTTACGAATATCTCGTCAACTACTAAGTTTAGACAAATTTAGAGAGAATAGAAAAATATCAAAAATGAATTACAAATTAAATATAAGAACAACATCAATGTGAAACTTGACACTGCATTTCTTCTGCCAGTTTCTCTACTCTGGTACATACGATGTTATAGCTAAAGTCATGCAGTCATTCAGATGTTTTGTTACGCTCGCTTCGCCTTAGGATTGTCCTGGCAGAAAGGGAGGCACATATGGCGCTAACGGTAACTAGAATAATGTCATCCGGTCGAAAATTAGAGAAGTGCCCGTTTGTCGGGGTTTCACACCTGCAGCTTCGTCCAACTAAATTCATGAAAGTTTCGGAAATTTATTGTGTGTCACCTTCAACCTGTCTTACCTTACTTCCCTAGTGTGCGTTGGAAAAGATGGGGTGAAGCCTGTGCCTCCAACTCTCCGTTTTAGGGATGGGTCACTCAGAATACTGAAGGTGGATGACTCTCAGGCGCCAGCTGCCATTCTATTTCAGGCCCACTCCAATAAGTTACTTATTCCGACAGCGAAAATAACTTGGGTACACTAGGTATAGTATGACATTCTTACACGATATAAACAACAATGACAATTTTATTATTAGTAGTATGGAATCATAGAATGCCAAGATACACAAACAAAATTATAATAATTCCACAAATGGGTGGATCACCCTATATATAATACAAATTGAATTTTAAAAATAAACAACTATCTAAATTTAAAGCATCTATACAACGCCAAAAGAACATAAATGCGCTTTAAAATTAAAAATTAAATTAAATTTGAAAATAATCAACTGTCTAAAATTTAAATAAGCTATGAAATTATAACGATTTATAATTAATTAATTAACTTACAAAAGAAATTAAGGCGAAACGAGATCTCGCTTTACATTTAAGCCCCTATAGTCATTACATGCTGTAGATGTATATTTAAAAACAACAAATAATTAACTAGCTATAACACTTATGAGTGCGAAAATTAATTAAAACTGCAAAATAGGCTACTGACCTGACGGAAATTAACTAGCAATTAAATTGGATAGCTACTCAAAACGTTAATGAAAATGAATTTAGAAAGTGCAACTTATGCCAATGAAATTAATTTAAAACAAAACAGATAAATAATTTTCCATTTAAAACAATTATCTATATACGTATCTTGACCGTGTAATTGAGCCCCTCCAGACATCAGATCCACAGGCACCCTCACAAGAAATAGTTCAATTCCGGGTCCGAAATGATGAAAATATGCCAACAAGGGCAAGAAGATGGTCCAACAATTCCAATATATATTTAACCGCCCACGTGCTTAGACAAATTAGACAAATCCAGTCCATTAATTATACAGTGAGCACAGAATGAAGTAATTGGATCGCTTTTTTAAACCAACTACATAGTTCGATCGATAACGAAAGAATTCATTCAAGAACACGAGGTTGCGGTCGAAGAAGCCACCCGATCAATGTGGAGCGACATCTGACCAGTTGAAAGTGAATTGTTACATAAAATATTTAACGGATAAGGGACAGATTAATAAGAAGAAAACAAAGAAATAAATAAATAGAAATAATCGCAGATAATTATACAGCGACGTAAGGAATATAACAACATTAAACAGAAGGACATTCTAGCATAATCAGTCGCGCACACACGAGATGGCGCCAGCATGACTAACTTGAAGAAAAAATAACCCAAATTAATTAAAAATCAAGGAAGCCACTTAATTACACGCGGAAATTAAATATAAATAAATTAGATGAAAATTCCATATCCCGCAGAAAATAATTATACGTAATTACAACAGTAAAACAAAAGATTAATTCTAGGCATGACCTAATACGCACGGAAGAGTTCAAGACAAATATACAGCGACACTCGCCGGAAATGTACCAAAATTATAAAGTATAATATAAAGCATATGATTAAAAAAAAAGGTGTAACAATTTATCAGTTATTCTGCATCTAAACTTTCATTTTAACAAGTTCATTGTTGAAAGACCACTTTCGCACAGGTAAGTTGATCCAAAGCAGGAGTGTAGGCTTTGAAAAGTCTCTTTTAAGAGTCGATATTTTTTCTCGTCTACAAGTATCCAAAAATTTGCTTGTGATATTCTTGTTTTCAGTTTGAAATCAGATTGAAAATCTATTATTTCCATCTCTAAATTAGTAGCATTTTTATTTATCATATTTGCAATATTTGTTGTGATATTTCAGAAATATTAGTATTAACAAATTGATTTAAAATGAATGAAGCAATTGGCTCAATTTTGCGAAAATCAGAAAATCTAATGTCTAAATCATTTTTGAGCTCAGTGAGGGATTCAAAATATTTCAATTTTCTCATATTCCTTACGGAGTACTCCAAATTTATAAAATGACCAAAATTACATCCCTTTATTTGGGCCATCCACAAATTTAATTTTGATTTAAATGTGTTGATGCTTCATATTAAATCAATAATTTAATAGTTCTTCCTTTTCCCTGAAGTTCAAGATTGAGTATACGCATTTTAGTTTTTGTGCCTGTAATAAAGGCTAAATCACATAACCAGCTATGATCACTAAGTTCTACATAATTTCGTTTCTAGACTCTAAAACCTGTTTTATCTCTGGAAGAAGCTTTAAAATCGTTACAGGAGTTTTCCGTTACTAAGCCACCTAATTTCAGAATATAACATTAAAGTGCCGTACTCAACATCAAGTTCATCGGTCAGTTTTTTGAATATTCTGCACTAAAGTGGTCTGGCACGAATAGAATTGATAATTTTTAGAACAATTCTCATTACATGTTCACAATGCAGGACTTTTCTGGTAGTGAAAAATATTTGGAAACATGGCCATTAACAGCGGTATTGTATTTTATAGAGCAAATAATTTTTTAGAAATTTGATGCCCGAGTTGACAAAATGAGCCACATCATAATTTGCCTCGAGCCACACCTGGCTACGGGTTGGGCATCCATGGTAATGCCATGGTTTTAAATAAAACCTGATGGATTGTAGTGGAATGCGTTCATACACAGAAGTAGGAACAATATAAGATTACACTTATTTTTAAAATGTAACTTTGTTTATCTATCAGAGTTCCAGAATTATTTTTTGTTGATTCCAGAGCTTCTATAGTTAAAATGCTTTTTCCATTTCTGTTTTATAGAAACCACTTTACGAAACTCCAAAGTCTTTCCTTATTGATAACAAGTAGAATACTGAAGCAAAACATACTTAAATGTTATTTTCATGTAACAAAATGTTAAGTATAAATTGTATGAATTCTGATTCTGGGAACGCACTATATTTTACTTTAATTTCTAATGATTCACATTTACTGATACATCACTGGATATTGCATTAGAAGTCGACGGATTCTGAGTGACTATAATGGATGTATTACGTTAGTCAATATCTAATGCCCATATTTTTTCTACCTAAATAAAGTTAGTTAAGCGAAAAATTTGAATTTGGCGCTTTTCTTCAAGCCCTTATAGAAGACCGAAAAATGTGTACGGTGATGCAAAAGTGGATGTCAGTGCTGTTAGAGGATGGGTTGTCCGCTATAACGAAACTGAAGGACAATCACCGTCGGTTGAAGAAAAGCCATGCTGTTCGGCTTTTCGACTACAATTTTGACTACAATGACTCCACGCGACATTCATTGATTTGTGGTGACTGCTGGATAACTGCAGATGAATGACAGCGGCGAACCCATAGTCTAACAGTGCTGATACCCGCTGTTGCATCACCGTTTTTCAGTCTTTCATGAATGCGAATGGGCGTTTCACTTTCTGCATTCAAGAATTCAATTACAGAACGCTGTCTAATACGAACATCGATTTCGGCCATTTTGCAAGCAACTGCAGTGCTGCCACTTCCTGACGCCGAATGTTACTTTTGCAGTGAATTGTAGGAAAAGATTTGAGGAATAGCGCCAAATTCAAGATTTTTACTTAACTAACTTTATTCAGAAAAAAATAGGAGGCATTAGTTATTGACTGACCCTTATATTAGAAGCACTAGAGAGTATTTGGGCAACCTCAATCAACTTTTTATATGTTGAATTTCAAAGGCAACCCTCATCACAGCTGAAGATTTCCATTTTCCATGGCCCATGATTCTTATTAAGTCATCTCCACTATTAAGAGTAGCAATAGTTTTCGCTGCTTTTTCTATTATATTAATCTCAACAAAATTGAACTATTCACACAAGAACCACTTATATAGTGTGTAAACTCATGTCGTTTCCTATAGGGAAAATATTTTAATATAATATGAAAATTTTGATTGTATTGAAACCCCTTTTGGTAAACAAAAAAACCAGTAATCATTTAAGATAGAAAAGACAAAAAATAAATAAAAACTTGAAATTATATATCCAAAGAATAAATTTTTCATATTAAAATATTTCTTCCAATAGGTAACTACATCACTCAACACACTGTATATTGCACGTAAAATCTTTTATTTGTAACAGGACTAAGACAAAAGAGCTATGACTGAGGATTGCCCTTAAAATTCCACATACAAAAACGATGAGGTTGCCCAAATACTGTCTAGTGCTAGTCAATAGCTAATGCCTCCTATTTTTTTCTAAATAAAGTTAGTTAAGTAAAAATTTTGAATTTGACGCTATTCCTCAAATCTTCTTAAAAAAATCAATCCACAACCTTGGTTTTATAGTAAATTGTAACATAATACTAATGACAAAATAATGTAAAAAATGAATAAAATACTAGTAGAAAGAACTATGTCTTTATTATCTACTTTCACTGCTAAATATTGTAACGAAACCAACCCGCAAAAAGAAGCAGACTTCCGGGCGGCGACAAAAAACGTACCGGTAAACAGGTCGTAAATCAATCTGCACTCATGTACTGACTCAGCGACAGAAAGTCCTGGAATATGGTAGAAGCGAGCCAGAATTTGCTAGACATTTTGTCTACCTATATAAATGCCGCCGGTGGGATAAGGAATTCATTCATTCAGTAGTATTTGTACAGTGCGAATAAACATAAATAAGTGAGCGGTGCAGTTTTTATGACAGTGCAATAAATACATAAATATTACAGATATAAATAGTAGTGATAGGAATAAATACGTGTGTTAATTTATTCGTAGTACTTCTAAGTGCGTTACGTTTATTTTATATTTTTATATTGTGATTAGTTTTAAGTGTGTAAATATACAGACAGTTTTAAAACATTTGCACGAGTTGTTTATTTCGAACCCGAAAACGCAACAATATGTTTGATCGTGAGCTTTATTACGATTAATATGCCAATTTCTAAAATCTCCGCTTTCTTATGGAGGTAATTCTTGGATAATCTATTTAAATATGTAATTTTGCGATACCTGCATCTTTATAAATATTTAAACAGCATCTTAACATTTGCAATATTTTTATCTCGCTTTCCTCCTTATCAAAATAAACAAACATGATATTTTTGGCAATATTCGCCAGATTATTTTCTTTACACAAAGTTAGAAAGTACTCGTATTCTATTTGATAAACATGTCGAGCCTTTGTTTGTCGAAGATTTTCTAAATATTCTTCCGAATCTCTCTGTTGAAGTATAACGTCATATAGCACCGCCCATTTTGAAATACATATATGTATAAAATATTCTAGTTAAAAGCCGGTGTAACAAACTGCACAAAGAATAATAAAAGATCTCGCTAAAACAATTGTAATATACTGCTAAATTAATTTAACTGTATTAGTCGTCACTTGAAAAAATCACGTTATCTGGAGCTAAATTGTTACTTTGTGATTTGTACATGTCTGTAGAGGAAAAATGAAACTGTATGTGTGTGTTTAATAAAGGATTTTTCGAATTACGAAATATCTCATCCACACAAGTATATGAGCATTTCGTAGATATAAATTATGAATTTGCCATTGCGAAATACTCGGTATACTGAGGAGGCCCAAATAGGTCGAAACGCGTCCATGTCTCACTAAAACAATTTTAATTTATTTTTAAAAGCGTCTATAAGTTTTGTCCAAATTATGTCTCTTATATTAAACCATTAGATTTTCAAGATGATAAGATTATATTATGGTGCTTCGGCAACGATGGTGCAAGATATCTTAAAAAGTAAATAGAAAACTTTTGCCGTACTTCAACGGGTTCATTTTAAGTCACTCCTTCAGACAAATTACTACGTACACAAAGATACTCTTGCGTAATATTTATTAGTTATTGCAATATATTCTGTATAATGTGCTTCCTTTTAATTGATATCTATTTATGTTTTAAGGTTAGCCAATGGGTATTTGACGGTGTTAGTGTTTGAATGGTTTCCGCTGATAAACATTTGACAACCGAGCTTTTTAAGATTATCTGCTCTTTATTTTAAATATTTGTTTGATTCTGTTTGCCACATTGATTAAAACGGTGTCGAATAACTAGCAGAACTGTATTGCTGTATATCTTAAGTGTATTTAAGCATTTTTATTTTAATTATATACATATAGGTATATATAATTATAATATTTAAAGAAAGAAGAACAATCACGGAAAAAATTCCTAGTTCCATGAAAACAAAGCTTTCTTCTGTAGCCGCTGAATTTAGTGATGATACTAATTAAAATCAAACAAAAATTTGAAATTAATTGACGTTTCGATTTCATCTAAATTATAAACATTATATTTATTTTTTCAACCAAACTGTATACGTTAACAGAAGGTTATGCATTACAATCGTGTTATGTTAATAATTATGAAAACAAAATAAAAACCCTGAAAATCAACATTCATTTCTTAAAAACACTTTTTTTTTTGGTTTGCTGTTTCTAACTGCTTAACTTAAGTGGTTTTTCCTCTTTTTGTAGAATATTATAAGTAAAAATATACAGCCAAGAAAATAACAAAAAAATAAATAAAATATTTTTATTAAATATTATTATCATTATATTAAGTTCGAAATGTACTGTTTTTCTGAATTTAAAACCACCTCTAAGCATACCGTGTACTATGTACAAAATATGTTATACAAATCTTATTTTCTCGGAATACTACATCCAAATGTAATCAATCAACATCTATTGCAGGAAGTTAAAATTAAAGTTTTTAATTTTCCCAAGTATTTTGGTTTGGGTTGGGCTGGTTACATTTTCACACCATACTTAGTTCTAGATAATGATAATTTAGTGAGTTATCTAATTAAAACGCAAGTTGTTATTAAAAATGGTTATTATAGTGATGTGTCATGTACCCTAGAACTCTGTTTACTACAGTTATGAACCTCAAGGAAAGCATAGTTCATTAAAACAATATTGTAAGATTATTGTATATAATAGACATAATTTGGAATTGATAGCCACATTGGTCAAGTGAATAAATTCATTTATTATTATTATTTTAGAATCAATATACATACTTGTGATCTTTTTATTCAAACTCCGTTCATTTTCATATTTATATATTTACAGGGCGGATAAGAAAATTAATTAATTACTTAGATAAATATAAATTGAATCCTTAGTTATACTTATAAACTTGTTGACTTGGTTCCTTTTTTGGAAAATATCTACATTTATATTGTCATTATTACTAAATCATCTTAACTAGCAATCGTCAATTGTTTTTCTTTCTTGTTGTAAATTTAGTTGTTAAAAATGTGTCTGTTTAAATGTTTAACAATTGGGAATAATATAAATAAACTTCCAGGTTTATTTATTTGCCCTGGTAAAATATGGAAGGGAAAATAATACGAAAAGTAGGATCCAGAAAAACTAAAATCTATTTCTTTGTAATGTATGGTATTCAGTTGTACGATATATTCTTTTAGTCCATAATGTAAATATTTGTATAAATATATCTTGAAAATCGACCTTTAAAAAATCGCATATAAAACATAATATAATAGAATTTTAATGTGAAATACAAACAATATTGCGTTCTTATTTTCATATCTACCTGTGAGAGATAAAAGAAATGATATTTTATATAAAGGACTACCTACCTTCATTCACCTTAGGTCTTTACCTGTCAGATTATGTCAAAACTTGTCACAATACCATGATTTTAATATGCAGCTTCTTCTACCTGAGACTAAGGGACATATAATTTTTTTACTGTTGTAATTTGCTTTAATCTTTTTTAAATCTAATAAGTAAATTTTAATGTTCCTTATTTTTAAATTTTCAATTTTAAAATGTTATTAGATTTAAGTTAAAAAATGAGGTGTGGCCAGCACACGACTTTCTTATATGTGTTTGCGTTTCAAATTATACAAAAGTTCTTCTAAACTAATACTTTTATCTTCTGAAAAATAAACAAATTCCTACTGTACTACTTATATTCTCTTAATAAATCTCTACAGAATGCATACTTTACGAGATATTTGCAAAAATTGCTATTCGATAAAGAGTAGCTTTACTTCCGGTCCGAATTTTGAAATTTTTTTTTATACAAAAGATATTGAAAATTACCTTTTAAATGCTTTTATACTCGTAATGTATGTATCTAAAAAGCGCATAATTAGAGAAATATTCGCAAAAAATTGATTTTTGATAAGAGCAAAAGACCTACTTCCGGCAGGAATTTCAAAAACCTCTTTTAATACAATTTTTCTCGAATTTAATTTTAATTACATTTGAATTCTTTATAAATTTGTTTAAACTTAGCAATTGACGAAATATTGGCAAAATTCAAGTTCTTTACTGAAGTAAACTACTACTTCCAGTCTATCGATTTTACTGAAAAGCTAATCAGATCTCAAGAGGGAGATTATACTCGTAAATACAAAATTTGGAATTGATAGCTATAGCCGTTTGACTGCTATCGTGATCACACATACACTGACAGACAGACAAACACACACACACACACAGAGAGAGAGAGAGAGAGAGAGAGAGAGAGAGAGAGAGAGAGAGAGAGAGAGAGAGAGAGAGGGAGTGAGAGAGAGAGAGAGAGAGAGAGAGAGAAAACCACTTTTTCTGTACCGGGGGACTTCAAAACGTGGACATCTGCAAAAATCTTGAGGTCGAAAATTTTCGTCATCACAATAATTGGTTCATACGATTTCGTAATGCGGGGTTTGCTACAAATAGTTGGGGTTTTTTCAGGAGTTTGAGGTTATGTAAATCAAAAAATGAATTGTAGGCACTACACGATTATTTATAGAAAAATTATTTAAAGTTAAGTTGTAAATCCTTTTATTTTCTTAATAAAATAAACCTGAGGATAAGTCTGTTACTTTTGGTTCGATTTGACATTTTTTACACAAAAATAATTTCAACTGCAGCTTCAAATACTTTTATCCTAATAAATTTGGATAGAATGCATAGTTTGTAAGATATTTGCCAAAACTGCTATTAGATAAGAGTGCTACTTCCGGTCCAAATTTTGTATTTATATTTAAACAAAAATTATTAGATGCTTTAAATACTTTTATACTCTCATTTGTATAAATATATATATCTAGAGATATTGGTAAAAACCTGTTTATCGATAATATAATACACCCACTTCCGCTACACATTTTTTTTAAAAATTCTTTTCTCAAATTCCGTTGTATTATTTAAAGAATCTCAACTTAGTGGTTGGCGAAATATTGGTAAAAATTCTTGATTGAACTTGATTACTATTTCCGGTTTACCAATTTTACTAAAAATCTTGATTTTAATTTTATCTTTATAGTTTTAGCAGTTTGGCAAGTATCGTGCTCGCACATACATATACCACACACACCAAGGCATGTTGCAAAAACCACTTTTATTCAAAAGTGCATTTAGGTACGAATTTCAGATTGATTCTATTTATCCCAATTTCTAAATTAGAAGAATACAATTTAATAAGTTTTTATGTTACTTCATAATTAACTAATCACATCAAGACTGTTATTATAAGCACTTCTCATGTGGCATTTGGTGTATCTTAATTTTTCTTTACCTGTTAATGACATGAGATATTGTATCTAGTTAGCTAATGGATGATGACGTTTAGAGATAACTCCACTAATTTGCATGTAGACACAAAATAGAAAACGTCTTATCAGAATGAATTACTTTTTACCAACCAAAAAATCTCCAATATAAAATGTACTCTCTTCTGGGTACATCTATTAAAAAATATATTTAATTATATAAAATGAAGTAACAGACTATTAAAATATACAAGAATTCAAATTATTTATCATCAAACACAAAAGATATTTTAACAATTCCTTAGATTGAATATTATAATTTTCCCAATTGCAATTGCACTGTTAATTATAGAAATTAAATTCTAAAAATGTTGCAATCTGTTAGATTCGAACTTAATTCTTACAGTTGCTGAACCTGTGTGCTACCAACTGAACCATGATGAGACGTGAGATCGATTCATTTTTAACATATAAAATTGTATTCAGCAATTCAGAGATTTTTTGGTAATGATATTGCAAATTTTCGACGTAAACTAATCAACTTTACCAGAATATGAATTTAAAAATTATAAGTTATTACTGTTATTTCATAATATAGGCAATGCTATATATAGTTCTATGTAGGCATAATCTTACGACTATAAACTGATGATTATTTCGTTAATTAAATACCCATGAACGATTATGATGGAAGAGCAAATGAAGGAAGACGTTTCCAAGTTGCCGACTTATAACATAAACATTCCTAAATTCAAATGCGTTGGTCATTTATGAGAAAAGGGCGGTACATGCTTAGTGGTATTACGTATTGTTGAAGCGGGATTGATATTGTTTTTGTATCTCTCTGTACTATTAATTTCCTCCAAAAAGGAGAAGTTAATGAATATAAACCAACAAGGTCGACTATAAAATATCATAAAAAATTTAACGACAATTTCTTGATTTGCAATTTTATGAATAAATAAAGGTTAGGTATTCGCTTTTGCGACAGACTCTCGCCACTAACTCGGTGTAAAAGAATAATATATTTAAATGTCATCGGCATAAACATGAACATTGCTGTGTTCCACTATTTTCACCAAGCAAGATGAATAAATCGAAAACAGTAGCGGCCGCAAAATAGACTCCTGCGGAACCCCACAAGGCAATAATAATAACTTGTGGTTCACATATAATTGTGAATGCGTGTCATATATTATTGTCGCACTTAAGATCGATCTCTGTGGGATCGTAGTTGATGATATAAATCCACTTGTATTGTGTTTATTGAGTAATATAAAAAAAAGAAAGTTGTCTTTTTGACTCCGTATACTCATCATTATACTTGTGAATTGAAACAGACACTTCTGCTTGCATTAAAAAATGTACTTGCAGTACCAGTTTCTGTACATGTACCTACTCTATCTAAAAGATAAAACGAAACATCAGGGCAATGCCTCCCACATACTAACTCATAAAATTAAACTATTCAACAAATAAAATTATACTATAATCTAATATTAAGATAGATATCAGAATATTATAACGATTTATATGAATATATATAAGTTAAGATTATTGCTGGATGTTGAATATATCGAATGAAATTGCACTATTACAGGCAAGAAATACGCCGGCATTCATGTGTACGGACATGAATAGGGAATTATGCTTTCCTCCACTTAAAAATAGCAATACAAAGGTAAATAAATAAGAAAGTAAAATGATATTAATGTCTAAAATAAACGAGCGACTAGCTCTTGGTAAGCCGCCTCGTTTTGTTTGTGAAGCTGTTTCTTGAATGCTTTCGCCGCAATATACACAGTTAGATATAGGTAGTATTATTAGTATTGTCTGCGAACTTTAATGTTATACCAGTATATGTTGGCTGTAATGACAAAAAACTTATCGACCTCTTCTTTCTGCTAATGATGTGTTTTCCAAGAGCTCGAAGTAAGTGCGGTAAATGAAACCTTATTATTTAAGATGCTCTTTGAGTAATAAAAGTAAAGAATTTAATATAATGGAATTAGAAGTATGTGAGTATAATTAAATGCTACGAATGAATACTCTTGGGAAATATTTAGAATTATTTCTTCAGAAAGCGCTATGCTTTTCTTAGCGTATTCATTCTGCTGTATTAAAGTAATTTATATAAAGCATTCCTCGTTTTATTGTTTTAAGTTAACGTGAAATAATAGTCCTAGATTTAGACAGCATATACCTATACTACATCCATCATCTTGCGTAGCCCCACGTTGGGTGCCAATTATACGTGATCTGTGATACATATCTTTAATAAATATGCAATATATAAATCGTAATATAATTTAACAATTCAGAATATTATTAAATTATACCATATTTGATATAAATATTTACTTATTTTACGCCAATAATATGCTGCTTTATATAAAGCATTCCTCGTTTTATTGTTTTAAGTTAATGTGAAATAATAGTCCTAGATTTAGAAAGAATATATACTACATCCATCATCTTGCATAGCCCCACGTTGGGTGCCAATTATACGTGATCTGTGATACATATCTTTAATAAATATGCAATATATAAATCGTAATATAATTTAACAACTCAGAATATTTTTATATTATACCATATTTGATATAAATATTTACTTATCTTACGTCAATAATATGCTGCGTCTGTGTTCATGAACACAAAACAGCAGTATGGTAATTTATGGAATACAGGTTTTGTGTTGTAAATAAACAAGATAATAAAATTTATTTATTTATATTGTATTAAAAATATAACTAATATAATTAATTTTAATGTGAAATCTCATCATGAAAAGAAAATTTATTAACACATATTATATCTAATATTTATTATTTTATATATATGTATGTATTTTATTGTATAAATTACAAATTATTAATTATTAATAATATATTACAATGTGTGAGTTGCGCCCTACATCATTTAAATTTTATACAAATTGCTTTACAAGTCTGTTTAATTATATGAATTTAGTGCTTAATTAAAGCATATTTTAGAATGAGTTATTCACCACATCGCTTGAATATGTTTCAAAGACTATAAAGAAAGCCTTAGTTTGATAACTCTCCAGTAAGAAGATGCTTTATTTCATGAAATAAATCGCCATGTGTAAATCGTATTTGTGATCTGCGGGTTGATATAATCCATCAAGTTTAAAGGATTTGGCAAATCGGTACAATAGTAATATACATATTACTATCGTACCGAAATTCGTTAAATTAAATTTCACTGAATAAAATTATGATCAGTGTTATTAAATAAGATTATAAAATGTAAAAACACTAGTTATTCTGCCTTCAAATATGCTTTGGAAAAGGTTATTCATAAAACAGTACCTAGTACTTATTAGAGATTCATAATAGCAAATGATAAAAGAAGGCCAGTGCTAAGTTGCCATTTATAAACTATTTTTGAAAACAATTAAAAGCAATTTAATAACTTAATAATCAAGAAAATAACATATTATCAATTGGCCTATTGTTAAATTATTGAAAAATATGACATTAGGAGGAAAAGAATCTATTGCTTTGCAACTTAAAATGTAAGAAGAATTTCAAAACGTACTTCCGAGCAAGATTTGCGAATGTTTTTTAGCGTGAGTTAACTCACTTTATTCTAAGTGATAATATTCTTTGGTAAATGAAGAATTGGTTACTTCTAGGAAATTTCATTAAAGCAGCACATTCTGCGACACAAATCCAATTTAAATTAAAAGTTATTTTCTTATTTCCTGTGAAAGAAGGACAGATTCAGAAGTGATTTACTTCATTTAAGTATATTGGGAGGCAATACGATATGTATTCTAAAAGCAAAGGCGTTTGGTCATAAAAAAATGTATTCGTTATATAAAGCTTTCCTTGAAGGTTTTAAATTCCCACAAACATTTATTTCTAAGTACTTTTCGTAACGTCGCGAAAGTTTCTTCAGCCCTTTGCATAGAAGTTCTCCTTCTAAAAGTTGAACCAATTAACAACGGCGGTCTTTGAGTGCCTCGTCATCATCAAACTGTTGCCCACCAAGTCATTGTTACAAGTGCAAGAAGAGGTAATTATCGCTGGGTACGAGGTTGAGACTATGGAGTGGATAGTCCAAAAGTTCCCAAAAAGGAAATCCTAAATCTTACCTTGGCATTAGCTACGGTGTGAGGATGTGCGTTAACGTGGAGAAGGGCTATAATGGAAAACAATTTCCCGCGATGTCACACCGCATAAACTCAACCAACAAAACGTAATTTTTGTCCCAGAAAATTAGCCATCACTTTCCTATTTGAGTACGGAAATTGTTGGTATTTTTTAGATTTTGGTATAAAAAATAGCGTCACTGCATTGACTGATATTTTAATTCTGCGTTGGTGTTGGATATTAACTTCTTGTCACCCGTAACAATGTGAGAATACAAGTCATTTTTATCTGGTCGACCGCGGTTTAAAAACATTTATTGGCTCTTATCTCTTAGTTTTGGCCGCTAAGCATTTTCGGAACCCACATTACATGTAATTTGCGATATCCGAGCTTTTCCATGCCAAAAGTGTAAGTAGCGGTGCGTTCAACATGAGAAAATTAATGAGCCAGACTACCAATTGTCAATCGTTGATTAGATTGCTGACTTTGGTCCGATTGTTGGACGATTTAGTCGGTATCGATATTGGGCATGCTACCCCGCTCTTGATCATGCACTAACTTTAAAATCCCAACACCATTGGATAGACTTTTAACCAGTTAATGTAGACCCATAAATTAGGCACAAATCCTGATGAAATTGAAAGGTTCTAGTTTCTTTTGGGTTGAAAAATCGAATTAAACTCGGCACTTTGCAAGTTGCGGGAGCAAACATTTTAAATCTAGTGTTGTTGACTTCAGTGGCTTCGCAAACGATAAATAGAAGACGATGTATTCGGGCAAATTTGTTTTGTGCACTTAAATATAAGCAAACCTTACTTTTTACCTTGTATAATGACATTGAAATTTATTGTCGTTCATTTATTTTTTAATATTAATTACATTACTCTTTATATTTCGGAGATGATGTTTATTTAATATTCACATTTACTTATTTCGTCTCTATTTGAAATTTATTTTACAATCCTTAATTCTTTATTATCCAACATACATTCATTTACAATAATCGTTTAAAAGCACCTTATAATAATGCTTCTTTTTCCAGCTTCTTTCTTCGGGCGTTGTTTACCATAAGCGAAATCTTCTTTCTTCTACGCTGCGCAAGGCGCGAAACTCGGCCTACTCTGCCAATCGAACACAATATTTTTATTACGAAGATACAACACTTTGCACATTTACTATGTATGTGCCACGTCAATCACTATTCTATTACTTTTATAAATTACAACAATTCTTATGATTGTTGCCGACTATCCCAGTAGTCTATTAGAGTTCGCCTCTCGACACAACCCTTAGCATCGGTTTAGTTTAAATGTGTGGTGTGGAGTAATGAGCAACAGAATTGTTGATTCTGTTTTCTATCAAGGTACCTTAATTGGAGACCGCTATGTATGGTTATTAACAGAAATTCTGGATAGTCTCTTAAATGCTATGCCAGTGCTTGATAGGCTTCGTATTTATTTTCAACAAGATGGGACACCTCCTCATAATTACGTTAACACTTACTATTTATTAAACGAAACGTTTAATCAAAAATGGATAGGAACCAATGCGCCCATTCGACACTTCTAGATTTTCATCTTTGGAGTTTTGTACAGGCATACAAGCGGCGATATCGAAATGTTAAGGAACTCGAAACTAGTATTAGACAAAAGCTAAATAATATTTCTGGTCAAAATATTAGAAAAGCTAAAGAAAGCGTTATCGTAAGAGCCGAAAAATGCATTGAACAGCAAGGCAATGTCTTTGAACATTTATTAAGTTAGGCAAAATGTTGAATAGGTAATAAAAATTTAACTTATGTGATTATTGTATTTTTTTTTGTACCGTTACATTATATTTTGTTATTATTTTTCATTACCGACATAGAATTATATGTTAAAAATATTCTTAAGCTTTAAACGTTTTCCATTTATTTATTTTTTAGTTAAAGATAGTTATGTACTGGATAGTTTTTGTTCAAAATGTTATGCTCTTTCAAAATACGTGCAAATATACAGGCGGTACCATTTAAAACAATGATAAACTTTCAAATTTCTGGGAAATATGTAATTCAATTGTTTTTTCATGAACTGCATACTAATCAGCGTTAGAAACACTAATAATTTGCTAATTGACCAAAACCGCAACTCCAAAAATAACGGAGATAGCAATAGTGCACCGATAACTTTGGACACTATGTATCTCTATCTAACAAAGAAACGAAGGCAGACACAATAAAAATAGTTACTATCACCACAGAAAATCATACATAAGAACTGTGACCAAAAACTAAGAATTATTATCCAACATAAGTATACAGAAAATCACACATAAGAACTGTGCGTGTTAATGATTAACATAAATAATGACAAATATAACATTACAATCGTCAGGGTGTACAATAGATCCGTTTTAGAGTTATTTTTCATTATTGTTACCACAAACGATGTGATATCCAGGGACAGTTTCGATATCCTGAAGACCATACCTGATCATAACGGTGGAGTACTCGCTTCATATAAAAAAAATGAGGTGTGGCCACCACACGACTTTCTTATACGTATGAAAGTGTTACTACCGGTTCGAATTTTGAAATTTCATTTATACAAAAGATATTGGAAATTAATTTCTAAATACTTTTATATTCGAAGCGTACCTGTCTAAAAAGCATGACTTGCAAAATATTTGCAAAAAACTGATTTTCGATAAGAGTAAAATACCTACTTCCGGTAGGAATTTCGAAAAACTTTTTTAATAAAATTGTTAACAATTTCAATTTTAAGTACATATGAATTCTTTATAAATTAGTCTACACTTAGTAGTTGACGAAATATTGGCAAAATTCGATTTTTTTCACTGAAGTAAACTACTACTTCCGGTGTGCCGATTTTACTGAAAATCTAATCAGTTCTCAAGAGGGAGATTATACTACTAAATACAAAATTTGGAATTGATTTCCACAGCGGTTTGACCGCTATCGTGGTCAAGACAGACAGACAGACAGACAGACATGTTTTAAAAACCACTTTTTCGGTATCAGGGTATAGATAACAACTGTGTATTTGTTTTATATCTACATCTGTATGTTTCATTAATATGTTTTTTAAATGTTTATCTTCTGTATCTTTTGCTATTGCAGTATTTTATGACATGTCATGTAAAGATTTTTTTTGATGACCAATAAACACTACTACTACTACTACATCAAAACGTGGACATCTGCAAAAATCTCGAGGTCGAAAATTTTCATCATTACAATACTTCCTTATACTACGTATAAGAAAGTAATTGTAGTAATATATATTGGCAATAAAAGTATACGAACTTAAAGAAACATAACAGTATGCAAAGCGATTAATTATCATAACAGCCAGGTGAGAAATTACTTAATATGTCTACTCCAGGTTTTAAAATTAATTATCCATTGTTAATTTAAAGAATTATAAGTAATAAAACACAAGAAACACTGCGCCGTTGATTTCTCTACGAAAGTAATCAATATTGTACTAACGTTATTATGACGTCCATGAATAACCTTCATATACAAAGCAGAACACATCGGTTTTTCCTAGAATCGCATTAAAAATCCTGTCAGTAAAACCTTGCACTGGCGTGAGCGTTAAAGTCACGCTTGTATGTCGAAATTGTCGTAACATACACGGAATGAGGGATCATTAGTTTGTCTTCTCCATCAAAGACAATGAAATAAGAACTAGCACAAAAGCGCGTTCGCTGTCTATTTCACGCCGCTCGCTAACAGGATCGCACTTTAAAATTAGAAATTTTTCGCCGTCTCTTTAGTTGCATGCGTTATATGCGCGATGTGCCCACTTATTGTTAACACTCATGTTCTTAACTTTGATTTATAATATCCTCTGGAGTTCAAAGGATGCCGGCTCTACGAAAAGATCAAGAAACGTTATGGGACGTGTTGTTCAACCCCTAAGCATTGTCAAGAAGAAACACATAACCGAATGCAGGTACAACAACATTTTAAAATCTTGTCTGGTGTATAATTACGTTCGCCGTAGAAGGTCTTTCGCGACCATGACATTCCTCTCTATTGCATTTGTTATTCACGGCGACGACGGTGAAAGGGTCATGTTCCGTTATTGTTATGGCATGTTTACTGAAATAAATAAACTACCGCTGCTACAATTACGATTGCAGATAGCATGTTAGAAATCAGCTGTAATAGATTACGAATAATACATGAACTTCGTCCTTGTAACGTTTTCGTTATTTTCTTTTTTTGGTTACTCTATTTTACAGTACTCATTAGTTTTATTTAGTATTATCTGGAAGACTAATAATACAAAATAAAACTAATGAGTACTGTAAAAATAGAGTTCGATTCACGTTATAACTATCGCTATTATTCTTAAATAAATTTTGTGAAAAGTAAATCAAAAACTGACGAAAAAGTTCTTAATGTTTTGCAGTTTCATTAGTTTAAATTAAATATACTATTCTTGAAACCTCAAAGTAAAGTAAACCCATCCAACTTCCTAACACTTACTTGGTTACATAAAGTATTGCCAACCTGTGACTGTGATATCAGTATAATATTTACGTATTACAATCTATGACCAACATAAAATTGTTCCTTCTGCACTCTCTCTCACGTTATTGTTGGTTCATAAGTTCGCAGTTATCTAGTGCGACATAATAGAGCAGATATTCAAATGGCTGTGCTGTCAATCCTTTAGTTAAAATATTTGCCTTTTGTTACTTTGTAATTATACACTGCACATCCATAATCTTTTTCTTGAAGAGCTATCTAATAAAGTTATATTTTACATCCACATGTTTTAGTCTTTTATATTCTCACTTTCGTAGCACATGAATGCATGACTGATTGTCTTCGAATATTGTTATTGGTTCTTACACTGAAAGTTCTTTCTTTCTTCCTATGTCTCTTCGGATGTGGATATCCCACAGTTGCACCAATTACCACAATAAAATATTTGTAAGTGGTTTTTCTATCCACAGCCCTGGCCCAATCCGAATCAGCCTAAGAAGCAATGCTAGGCGTTGCGCTATTTTTGATTTTAGCGCCCTCTAGCGGGGAAAAAACGGTTACGTATTTCACAATGTGACACATCATTTCAAAGCTAATTTTATTAACAATTTAATGCACAATTGAAAAAAATTTAAATAATCGAAACACCTTGCAGATCTCTAATATTAGAAACTACGAACTTATTAGTTTACAAAAGAAGCTGACAGTCTGTACTTGAGAATGATGACAAATAAATGTCAAAAATATTACGTATTTAGTTGCTAATAAAATTAGCTTTGAAATGATGTGTCACATTGTGGAATACGTAACCGTCTTTTTTCCCACTAGAGGGCGCTAAAATCAAAATCAACAATCACTTTGCTGAATTCTCCGTACAATTACCTTTTCAATGATGTATCGTATATACTACCTTCCCTATTTAAATTGTAATGGTTAGAGTGATGGAGGGGAGGGGAATGATGTATCACAGTTGAAGTATGATGGAAGGGTATCCCCCTTGGATAAAAAATCGACCTGTTTTTGCGTTTTTTCAAAAAAGTTTTCTCCTTCGAGATATTCAATCTGTTTCGTTTTCGGTGGGGCACCCTGTATATAAAATTATATATTATATAAAAAATTCTTAAAATTATATAGTTTGAAACGCTCATACGTATAAGAAAGTCGTGTAGCGGCCACACCTCATTATTTTTTTAAAAAAGAATTTCAGGTTTCTGAATCTCGAGCGTAAAGTATATATGTATCTGCTAGACATAAGTGTGATATTCCAGAGTTAAGAAAACTAATAGGAACGAAAAGTAAATTAACACACAACTAGAAAGTACGATAAGGAATTTTGCAATAAACATAAAAATTAGGGCCACCTGTAAATGAAATATATATCCGCAACCAATTTTACAATGTAAGCATAAAAAATATCTAGAACGTATTTTTGAAATAACATCGCTCTATTGGTTAAATGAAAAAGACAATGAAAAAAATGAAAACTTAGTAGAGAGAAAAACTTAACGTACTTATATAAAAGACCGAAATATTTTAACACTGTATAAATAAAATACCTGGATATAATATTGTTCACATATTGCGAAAGTAAATCTCTGAAATATTGTCATCAAACGAGAGAAAAACCCAACAAAAGAAGATAACATCAATGAGATCCATCTCCAGCGATTATTGAGTTTCTGAAAAGAAAATACAATTGCTCCAACTTCTAAAAGAAGCATAATCAGTTCTTATATAAACAAACGTTTTAACAAAGTTCTATGTAATTCCAGAGAGAGTTTGCAATCGTTGATACATTTAAATTCTACTTTACCAATTTCCTTCTTCCTATAGCTTATTATTTATATGAGAAATATATAATCCTATTAAAATTTTGCAAATATTGTGTGTTATTCCAAAATAATGATGAAGGCCAGGAGTGAGTTTTGCTAGTTGCAATACATCTCCAAGAGTCCCGTTCGGTAGTCGTTCTGTAATGTTTTGGGGAGGCATATGTTTCGATGGCCGCACTGAGTTGGTGCCTATACGTGTTAGGTCAATGACTGCAGATTATTATCTTGAACACATCGTTGTTGCCCATGTAATAATGCCATTTGACCCTTTTGTGGGGCCGAATTTTTTGTTTGTGCAAGATAATGCTCGTCCTCGTGTGCCTGGGCTAGTTATCACTACCTGAATGCTATTACTATTCCGTTCACGGAATGGCCAGCGAATAGTCCTGACATGAACTTAATAGAACATTTATGGAACGATATTAAAAAAAGGGTTCGACGTCGTACACCTCCACCTGCCAACCACAATCAACTGATAGACGCAGCAATTCAGGAATGGGAAAATACTCCTCAAAAAGTCGTTCAAAATTTCATCTCCAATATGCCAAGACGCATGAAAACAGTAATTAGAAGTAGAGGAGAACCAACACAATATTAGAATAGTTCTAAGTCAATAATTTTATTGTTTCCGTTTGTTTTCTGTTTACATGTTTGCGTTGCTTTCACGAAAAATTAAAAAAATAACGCCTTGTTTCGCTGATTTCATTTGACAGTACCTAACAATAAGCTTTCATGCATTTTTTTTGCAATATTAAATTTAGTATTGTAATTATACATGTTTAATGAGTGATGCATTAATTTTGTCCATATTTTTTTATTACTTTTGCTTTTGCAATTTCTCTAATACTATAAAATTTTGAATGAAAAATATGATTATTACAACGATATTTTCACTTAGTTTTATCGTAATTGATTGAGTTGTGATTTTAAGCGGATAGGTTTAGTTACGATGACAAATTACGATTTTGTCCTTGTAACAGGTTAATTTTAAGTTACGTATAACACAGCGCGTATATATAACTTTCAAATAATAATTAACGGAACCGAAAATAACGATAACTTAACGTAGATTCTTACGAACAGATATAGTAAATTAAGAAAATTATGGGAGTTATTCTAATTAATTTGTACCAGCTTATACCGTACAAGAGTAATTGTGTAGCTAAGTGCTTGAAGCAATATAACAAAGAAAGTTATTTTATTTGTACGCAGAAGAAAAAGAACTCTAATATACATAATATGTGGAGAGCTCTAGGAATCATTTATTATTTGTGACATTTATAATTTATTATGTGACTCAGTATGAAGACATTTCGGCCTAATGGAATCATAAAAATCGGACGTGTCATTTCTTTGCCGCTAACTTTCTATTTTACAACTTAATTTTAAACCGAACAGTAGTCGTGACTAACAAAGGCTAGTCGGTAAATACGACGTATATTGCAAATGCAGAAACGAAACCTAACCTATAGACCTAATAAAAACGAAATTCTGCCACGCATTGATTTACAATTTGTCCTACATTTTTCTAAACTCTCGGTATTTTTACAAGCAATTCTAGGAGCGGTGCCTAGATATTACCACTCGAAGTTACAGCTGACCAAATTCTCTGGGATCCGTTCATTGTGTCCCGCTTCATTTACGAGAAACTTTATGATGGGCCAGTAAAGTAATTGTAGTTGTCACAATTAGGTCGGGTTCTAAGTAAACAGTCGTCTTTTTGGGGGCGCCCGGACACGATGATATTCAAGCCTTGACAAATTCAGAGCTACCTACTTTAGACGAAAACACTTGAAACCTCCTCGCCCGGTAATGATGTCTTCCTTCCTCTTAATGCGTCAACGATGTGGTCGAGCGAGTCAGAGTTAGTCTGGAGCGTCTTAATTAAAGATATGAGTAGTAATTTCTCCCGAGATGTAATTTGGTAGTTCTAGAACTCGCGTCGTGTAATTCTCGGTGTTTGTTTTTGTTAATATTTCACTGCAATGAATTCAAATTATTTCTATTAAAAATCTTAACTTTCTTACTTCAATTTTGTTGCTTTAGAGGCGAATAAAAATATTTTTCAGCTTTTAAATATTGCATATATTTAACTTGTGTTTATACCGGGTGTCCCATCGAAACAACATTATTCCAGTTCATTATTGGTATCTAATATTGTATACAGCAAAAAATTATTAAAAACAATGTACAACATAGCAGTTATGTAAATGTAGGATATCTAATATATCTTATTACATTATTATATCTTAGTTACGGTTTGACAACTTGTCAGTGCACTTTTAAGTTTCTATTTTCCTGGATATTTTTATGTTTTAACCTATATTTCTTTAATTTGATTTGATTTTGGTTGATGGTAACCATCTTTACGATGGTCCAAAATGGAGAATATAATGTTGTCCATAATAACCGTCAATTGGAAGACCGTACAAGATCCCCAAGATCCTCACGGTCTTATGACAGGTATAATTTTTCAAGTTTGAATTCACATTATGTTTCTTTTAGGAATATTGGTCCAGTTGTTAAGATTTGTTAACTTAATATCGAAGGTATATCCAAAGACAAATGTAACAATGTACAATTGATAATTCATTAAGTGTTCAATGACGAAAAACCACATAAGTCTATATTTTGCTAAATGAACCGCTAGGTATAATTTACTTTTATAAATTGAATCAAATCAAAATCAATTTGAAAGTCCTGTGGAGTTGGCAAACCGATTTTGCAAAAATATAATATTTTATCGGAGTTCCCGGTAGATATTGAATAGTTCTAGAGTACTTTGCGCAGAATTTAGCGAAAATAATTTTGCAAAAAGTTCTGCAAAAAAATCCGCAGTTCTCGTTGGAATTCTAAGAGTTCTATCAAATATCCTATTAACATTTTTCTGGAAAGTAGAAAATTCAAAAGATATTCGAAAAATTAGAATTCATGTGCTATATAGTGAAAAGAAAAAAATCGCACGACAGTTCTGATGGCAGTTCTCTTTAGAACTATAAGAGTTCTGTGGAAAATCCTAATAAAATGTTTCTGTAAAGTTGAAAATTCAAAAGATATTCGAAAAATTAGAATTTATGTACTACATTGAAAAAAAAGAAAAGTCGCTCAACGATTCATATCGTAATTCTTGTTGGAACTCTGAGAGTTCTATCGAAAATCCTAACAACATTTTTTAGAGTTAGAAATTTATTCGAAATTTAGCAAAGTAAGAACACTCTTTATTTATAATGCACAACAGTTCTGTTTCTAAATGTTGCTAGAACTTCAAGATTTCTATCAAAAATCCTGTCATTGCAAGTCAATGTATAATTGCTTTTCCTATTATCTCGGCCAATTATGACTTTTTTTGAAAATACTTTGGAACAATTTAGAACAAGCATAAGATAACCTAGAAAAACTGTCAGAGTTTCGAGTTTCGAAATTAACAGGTATAATATACTTATGTAACACGTAGTATATACTATTTGCCTTCAACCTTTATTGCTAGGATCCTACCCGTTAGAACATATTGGGAGTGATAGGATCCTAACAATAACGTTGAAGAGTAAATAGTATACTACGTGTTACATAAGTATATCATACCTGTTAATTTGGAAACTTGAAACTCTGACAGTTGTTCTAGGTTATCTTATGCTTGTTCTAAATTGTTCCAAAGTATTTTCAAAAAAAGTCATAATTTGACTTGCAACGGCAGAACAGTTATGCACTTTTCTCTTTATTATAACTAAAGTGTTTTTTTTACTTCGCTTAATTTCGAATACATTATTAACTCTACAAAAAATATATTTTGAATTTTCAACTTTACAGAAAAATATTATTAGGATTTTTGATAAAACTCAGAAACTTAGAGTTCGAATTTCAAGGTCTAAAATTTTTTGCAAAATTTTTATTTTTTCATGATTTTTTGCAATATTATTAAAGAACTCTAAAACTATGGTCGAGGGCAGAAATATGCGTAAAATTTTCTCAAAAGTGGTTGTCAAGCTCATTATCGGTGTTTGCCACTTTTTCGCTAAATTCTGCAAAACCCTTGAAATTTTGCGCAAAGTACGCTAGAACTATTCCATATCTACCGGGAACTCCGATGAAATATATTTTTGCAAATTCGGTTGTCAACTTCACAGGACTCAAATTCTTCTTCGAAAATTGTAGAACTTTAATAAAATAGTAATTAACAATGAAGGAACCGTTATAGGTTGAAATGGTAACGACATCAATCTTTAGAATTACATACCATTTTTTGAACTTGAACATTCAAAAATAAATAAATGAACTATAGAATCTCTATATACATGTCAGTAAAAGTAATAAAATATCACTATCTAAAAATACCTAAATAAAAGAAGAATTTTATATATATAACGATAACTTTTCGTAGTTTAGCGGTTGTAAAATGAACACATACAAATTAAAAAAGTAAAACATTAAAATATTAACAACTATTTAATGAACTGTAACATATACTTGACAAATATATATTGAAGAAAAATATTGTTGGTGTATCATAGACAGCATAGCAGTTATGTAAATGTAGGATATCTAATATATCTTATTACATTATTAAATATTAGTTACGGTTTGAGTGTTACTTTTAAGTTTCTATTTTCCTAGATATTTCTATGTTTTAATTTATATTTTTTAATTTTATTTGATTTTGGTTGATGGTAACCATCTTTACGATGGTCCAAAATGGAGAATATCATGATGTCCATAATAACTGTCACTTGGAAGACCGTACAAGATCTCCAAGATCCTCACGGTCATATGACAGGTATAACTCTTCATGTTTGTGTGTTTCTTTATTGGTCCAGTTGTTAAGATTTGTCAACTTAATATCGAAGGTATATCCAAAGACAAATGTAACTACTTAGAGAGATTGTTATATACGCCATTACAATCTCCACAGTTTTGTACACTGTATGGGTTTGTTTATGATAAGAATATTTATCTTTAATGTTATTAACAAAAGTCTTAAATTATTATGAATTATATGAGGAACTTTTTTATTAAATGGCCGTATTACTTGACTATTTTCTTCTGAAACTTTTTTTCCATAAGGAATGCAACATTTTTGTACATCGCTTGATTTTGATTTATTATTATGTGTATTATTATTATTATTATAAAATTTATTTATTCTTTTTAATTATAATGGAATTTATTTTAAAGGATAATTGTTATTGATTAATATGACATTTATTTGAAGACTTTTTGGTCTATGTTTGGAACATGTTAATTTGATTGTTTTGTCTATTTTCGAAATGACAACATTTTTCTTAATTGACATGGATTGGCAAGAATTAAATCTTACTTATGTTGCGTTGAATAGCAACATAAGTAAGATTAATTTATCGAATAGACGCCTTAAATATTGTGTTCGTCGAATTCGTTTTTACAGGAGAAACAGAGGCGGTAGTAATGTTAATTTCAGAACTTGATTGCATCAATGACACTATCAAATAAATATTTCTAGTCTATTTCTATTTGTTGTTGTTTTCTTTCAATTTAAAATATATAAACCCATGTATAAAAGAAAATATTTTTCATGACTATCTATAATTTTGGAATTAATTTCTTTGCACTACCTAAACTATTTTCCTGATTTTTTGTTTATCTGGCTTTGAATTTAAAAAGTAATTAAATTGCAATTAAAAAAATGGCGAAATAATTAGAAAATTCATCCATCTCTTTGTTGCTGAATATAGTTAGTCCTTGATTTTTGTATCATTTAGAAGAAACATTCTTTCATCTTTTTAAAACCTTTTCAATTTTCTCCCATTACCTTAATTAAATTCCGACCCTTTCATATTAAACGAATGTCACTGCTGGTAGTTATCCTGAAAAGTAATTGTTACCAAAAGTTTCACCTGCCTCTCAACTGCTGGCGAAACGGTTATGGCTTTAATTCTAGTAATATAATGTAATTCGCAGGGGAAAAGAATTTCATGTGACATGCGTAATTCTCTTAGTAACATAATTATCTCAAATAATAAACGTTTTCCTTTTCTAAGGTAACTATTTTATCGTTATGCTCTGTGTAGGTAATTCATTTTACGTAATACAGGAAACATATTTAAAGTTTTACTTCTTCTAAGGTAGGAGAGGTCTATATGGCCTATCTAAAAATGAAGATTTATTTAAAAAAAAGCAACCATCCTTATGAAAACGTGAATTTAAACATCTAGATTTTCAAAAAAAAATAAGCAATGCCAATTTCAAGTGCAAAAGAGGAAAAAATGTTTCAAAGAAAATATTCATTCGGCCAGACCTTTCTGGTCTAGAAATATGGCTCCTGCACAAAACTTTACTTAAGTACATATAATACTTTAACATAAGTACATATAATACTTTTAAAAAAATATTTTATACAGTCATAACTAGGGCGCGGACACGAACGGTTGATGACTCATCGCCCATGGGCGCACTATTGAAATGTTGTATTTTTGAAGAGGTTTTAATTTTATTTATATAATTGGATAACAAGTGGCTGGTGATCTATAAAATACAAAATGCCTTATTATTTGTTCATTTTCTCTTCTGTAAGACTTGTTCTCTTTGAATTAAGTACATCCTTGTAGATAGAAAACGTCCTTTCTACATCGTAACTGGTTATAGGTGCGTACTGGAAATATTCTTTTATTTCTGCGTATTTAGCATACACAATTGCCGCAATGTTATTAAATCTGGATTTCTATTAAAAACTGCGTCTAACTTTTGACGAAGGCCACATCCGAAGTCACTTGGAATACTTTTGAAATTATTAATAGCCCGCATCTAATGTGGTTAATCCATCTTTTAATTTGAGATTTCGATTTTCAAAATATGTGATTAGTTTAGACAAATTTCCAAAATGGTCCTGAAGGAATAACAACTGATTGTTTAAATTTGGGATTTGTGTTAGTTCCTTGCACTCAGATATACTTCCAGCATCGTCATTTAAACATGTAACGAAATTTTGTAAATTATCGAAATTCTCTGCATAAAAACTATTTCTGTGTATGTTTTTGCAAAGCTAAATGACAAACGTGCGATATCTTGTCATTCTGTAACGATATTTTACAGACTTTGTTATAAATTTCGGAATCACTGACAATTCATTTTCATATCAGAAAAAGTAACATATACAGTATTCTAGACCTAAATAAATGATAACTAAAAATGTACGCGTATGTTATTGAAACTAAACGAAATCCAATGCACACTTACGTCTAGATAATTGGGAGAAGTCGATTCAATAAACCGGTATTAAACAGACTATTACAAAAATTACGAAACTAACGTAAGTATGAATGAAAATTTTATTTCTCTTGCTAAATATAATTAACTTTAAAAACCCCTGACGCTCCTATCTACGCCGATGTAAAAAGGATTTTACTCATAAATTCCTTATTTGATGGACATCTTTTGCTCTCATTCTCTGGCACTTCTCGGGCGTAAACAGATGTTGCGTTCACCATAATATGAATTAGTGCTATTCAGTAAGCGTGTGTTGTTTACATTATTTCTTTGCTCCGTTGTAATTTCGTCGTAGTTTAAACCGGTCATGTCCGCGCCCTAGTCATAACATTCATAATGCGATGCAAGCTCGCACAGTTTACTATATCTTGAAACGGACTATATATATATTCTGTTTCAAAATATAGTGCAAATGAAAGCTCCCACATGTTACTATATCTTGAAACATACCTCTTTTGATGTAATTTGTTTGCCGACGCTTGGATATAACTAACCTTTGGACGTAATTGGACGTAAGGGCATGTTTTCTTTGTGAGTTTTAGGTAATCCATATAATTTGGAGCTGTCGGATTCTTGCCACTAAATCTGAATTTTTGCCCATTTTTTATAAAATTTGTTGTTGTAATCAAACCTTTAATGTTTTTTTGTTAAATTGGGACAATACATATGACAAAATTTCATTCATTTATTTCTTAATATGATATCCATAAAATGTATATTTTACAAAAATATTCATAGAGCCAAAACGCAACTAGTGATAGGTACCTTTGTTCGGCAGCACGATTTTCGCTGTTTAATTTTTTTTTAAATAAAACGCCGAGCAATATATATACAGCAAGAGCGCGCGAGGTATGATCACCCGATGGTATACGTAAACTCGCATCTAAACGTGGTCCGATAAATGATAATACATATTAGAGTAACGGCACAACATACTAGCATTGCCTGCTCATATTCGAACTCATAGTGATCTGATTATTTTTTTGCAGATTGACAAAAAGAACAAATTAAATTTTCTCTTTAAGTGATGACGATTGCTTAGATAACTAAATCGATAATAACGCGAAGATTGTAATACTTATAACGTAATTATGATTATCCTAATGAAATTAAATAATAATGTAGTTGTGTACAAAGTTATAGCAGTACAACTGGGTTTTAGAATGAAATAAAAACAACCCGCCTGAAACATCTGCAGAATAAACTAAGATGTCTAGAGAAAAATAAATAAATAGAAATTTCATGGTAAAAAAAAACTATAAATAGGTATAACAGGAATACCATAAAATAACATAAAAACGACCCTTGAAATAGAAATTAAAATTAGAGATTCTCTCCAGTAAATATAACGAAATAACAACTCTGGAAAAATAAATCTATATATCTATATCTGGCGAACACAGCTAGCGGAGATCATTTGCCGAATATACGTCCGAAGAATATCGACTAGCATCGGGTGATCATACCCCGCGCGCTCAAGCTGTATATCACCACTACCTTAATATTTGTTAGGTCATGGATTATTATAACTAATATTTTCGTTTATAATCCGAATATTCAATGTCATTGGAAACAGAATAGATATCGTACATTCTGATCCAGCTCTTATAAGTCCACTAGTTTAAATGCGTAATATATCCATGTGAATGTGTAACTAGTGCATGCGTTAACTCTGTTAGAACAGGTATTTATATTAAACTGTTGCCGCGGTTATTTAGTGTCAAGGATGTTGTTGCTCAAGTATTTTGAAGTAGCCGTGAATTAAACCAGTGTGGCTATTGTGCAATGCATTGCTATTTGTAGTCTTGTCAACTAAGAATTACAACTGTTGAAATTTTACAAAGATTAATAGTACACCTTCTGTAATAAAGTCTAAATATGATAAATTGTTTGCGCGGTTTAGTGAAACGCGGTCATAAATATCCATAAAATATATATAATTATTTTAATCGTTATAAACATATTAAATTGTAAGTAAGGACAAACATTTAATGTCGGCATAATTTGAAAACCTCCTAATAGTACAGAACATATATGCTAAAATAGGTGATAGGTGATACTAATTCCCACAAAGATGGCGTTTGAATTTTTTAGTTTGCTGATGATGACATATCTAAACCATGATTCTACCGGCGCTGTATTAGATATATATTTTTCAAATAATGTTACTTCAAAGTGATCAATGAAAATATTTGCTAATAAACGGGACAATGTTGAGCCCATTGGCAGGCTATTTACCTGTTTATAAAAGTTGTCAAATTGGAGATAACTAATTGAAGCATAAATTTTAAATTTCCTCTATATCTAATGATTTTTCGGAGAAACAAGTATTAATTCTATATTTTAAAATAGACTTTATTTCAGGATTCGGAATAAACGTGACTAGACTTTTTTAATTAAGTGATTTACTTCAATATCATTTAAGTACGAAATCCAGACTATTTTTGACCTTATATTTAGGTTCGAATTCAATTAATGTTAGAAAAATATCATTAATTATTTACGTAATCTGTTTGCTGATGTTTGAACATAATTATCCATTACACGTAATTGGACGTAAGGGCATGAATTTTGGGGTAATCCATAACTTTGGACCTGCCGGGTTCGTGTCTCTAAATTTGAATTTTTGTCTATTCTCTATAAAATTTGTTTTTGTAATCAAAGCTTTAATGTCTTTTTAAAAAATTGGGACACGACATGCGATAAAATTTCATTCATTCTATTTCTGAAGATATCTTCCTTAAAAGTAACTGGAATATTTTCTCTATCTGCACAGAAAAAATCAATTTGTGAACCCTAATTTTACGCTTAAGAATTGGTTTCACTGGGTTTGTGTCAACTTTTTTTTTTCCATTGAAAGTGTACAAGGATGGATCAAATAGGAATCGACATGTCCGTTCTGCAAGTAGCATACACTCGCGAGAGAGGTATGTAGTTATGTGGGAAGAGAGAATAGTCTGATGTGTTACGTCACGTCACCACCTGTCGTATAGTCAGTTGTTCTTACGATGGGCGAGAGAACAATGCCATCTTCGGTTGCGCAATGAGTCGCCATGAAATTTCTTACGAAAGAAAATATTGGTTCCGCTGAAATTTGGCAAAGATTGCATAATCAATATGGGAATTGACATTGTCCAAGGTACAAGTAAAATTTTGCCATAAACAATTTCGTGGAGGATAAGATGCACTGCAAAACAAAACTCATAAACGCCTTCTAAAAACAAGCACCACTCATGAAAACGTTGATGCCATTTGTGACCTCATTGCGACAGATTATTGACTAACTATAGCACAAATTCAACAAATAGTGAGAATAAGCTATTGTAATGTCCAATCCATCATTAGAACAAGATGTGTATCAATGCTCTTAAATGAAGACCAATGAAAACTATTCATGTTGAAATTTCTCCAAGGCTGCTGACACATTACGAAGCAGAAGGGAAAGAATTTTTACATCGTATTTGTGACGAGACCTTGATACACTACTATAATTGGGTATATAAATAGGAAGTAGTTTATTGAATCGAATACTAATAAGATAATAGAAAAGTTAATGAAAAGGCTTAATCAACTCAAAGGGGCTATTTGTGGGATTAAAAAATATGTATCATATAATTTTAACTTGACAAGTTAATATTATTAGCTTAACTAATTTTTTTTCATTAGAAGTAAGCGCTACTTTACTATAAGATGGTTTAAGAGACCAGTACTAGTTTTTAGTTATCTAATGATGCCAGGGCAATTTTAGTAATTCATTTATTAAAATAACTATACACCGGAGCCCAAAAGAGTAAGCACGGAGTGGAGACAGAAAGGTGAAACTTGCCCAGTAAAGAAGAAAACTCGTTTGTATGCGGGTAGAGTTTTGGCGATAATGTTTTGGGATTATAGAGGTATTTTGTTGTTGCATTTTCTCCACGACAGGCATACCATTATTGCAGGTTATTATTGCAGTCTCTTGGAATGTGTTCGAGCTTCTTATCTGTTCAAAAGATGGGGATGTCCAATAGGACAAATGTTGCTTTTGCTTGACAACGCCCCACACTTATAGCTCCTCGAATGCAAAAAAAGAATTGCGGAAATGCATTGAATTGTCGTTGATCAGCCTCCATACAGTCCAGACTTTTTCCCATGTGATAATCACATGTCTGGTCCACTAAAAGATGCACTGGGAAGAGCACGTTTTAACGATGATGATGAAGTGGAGCAGTGTTCTACATGTATAGGTATAGTACGTATGATTCGCTTTTGTATTATATAGATCTTAAATAGATCGCCACTACCATCCCAGACCACGATGCCAAGTCTAATATATGACAGGCACCCGCTGTAGTAGATGGCACGAAATATATATTCGCTCACAAGTTCTCTCATTTGACGGATACTGTAGCAGAAACTACATAGTTTTCTGCATAATATATCTATGTGTTGTTTCCATTTGAGAAATTCATCAACAAAAACCCCGAGCAAGCAGGCGGTAACGTTTGTCGGGTATTTATAGTTGTTGAACTCTATGTGCGTAGGGTAAGTAAGTGGTGCAGATTGTTGGTACAATTGAGGGAGTAGATGTCATTAAAGTACATTGAGAATAGCGTGGATCCTAGGATGATGCCTTGTGGTACCCCTTGGTTTATAGTTTCAGTCACAGAGTGCAATGTTTTATCATCCCTAGTGAGAGTAACCCTTTGCTGCCTGTTGGATAAAATCTACTAAATCAAGCAAGAGCAATACCCCTAATTTCGTAATGTTCCAGTTTTTGAAGTAAGCATTGATGTTCAATGCTATCAAAAGCCTTTGATACGTCGAGAAGAGCACCACACGGTATTCTTTTATTTTCAAGAGCAGCCCGAATACGATCTGTGAAATCAAACAGTGCGGTTTCAATACTTTTGCCTTTGAGAAAACTATGTTGTGATTTACTTATGTTTTACAAAGAAGTTAAATAAGCGCCCACGTACTACTTTTTCATACAATTTAGCAAAACCTATCAATAAGGTTATCGGTCTATAGTTATTTATGTCATCAGGACAGCCTTTTTTGAAAATAGGCACAATATTGGCAAATTTTAAATAATCTGAAAAAACAGCAACTCATGAAAGAATGGTTTACTATATGAGAAGGAGGGGCAACAAAAATGCTGGCGCAGCTTTTAATGAACTTTATTGGAACACCATCTACTCCCGACGACTTAGAATTACTTAATGATTCAGTAAATGATAAGAGTTACTAGACGTCGGGAATAGATAAAATGAAAAAGTGCAAAAGCTTCTTTTCTACATACTTACCAGAATATGCGCCAATAATACGCCAAATGTCCCTATTTATGTTAGTAGAGTTCAACAACTGATGTTCAATATAATCACGCTTAGATTCACTTACTTATTATACAGATTCTTATAAGTTGTTAAGGTCTCAATGAAATCTCTATCAACATTATGAAATAGGGTAAGTGATACAATTATTGGCCCCTTAAGAGATGGAAATTTTTGGTTTTCCCACTTTTATTTAGAAACTGAAGACAATTACGTTGCTGTTGTACGTAAAGAAAAAGTAAACTTCAAATTTTAAAATGATGTATAGTTATATTTCTTTTAAAATATTTTTTGCACTTTAAATTGATGATTAACATGAATTTTGCAAAAATATAGTCATTGGCCAGAAAGAGATAGTAATTAGCATCCCATACTACAGTAATTGACCACTGAATAGTTGAGATAGGTAATTCATGTTTATTGATTAAAAATATAAATTCTTTACAATAATTTATTATTCATTCTTTTTTTACAAACATTGAAAATAAAATGATTTTCTAAAAACTCTTGTGTGCTGTTTTTCAAAATGCATTTTACATGGAATGTTCTCATGCAATGTATACATTTAACACCATATTGACTACGAGTTATATTTAGTACGCATGTAAAACATAGCCCGAAATAAATGTTCTGTTTTCAGGTACTTTGTCAGACTCATATGTACAGCCATTCTCAGGTGAGTGGTTTAAAGTGTTTATACAGCATTCATGTATTTTAGAAATTCCTCTCTGGGATTTTTGTTCCTTTCTTATTTGGAAGTTCTTTCTTTAGTTGCTTCATTTCTAATCTTTCAGCCTTTCGTTTCTCTTTTTGCAACTCGGTTTCCTTTTTGATTTCTATTTTCTTCTTTTCAGCTTATTTTCTAGGCCAAATTATAAAATCATTGATAAGACTTCTTCTCTGTTATCTGATGAAGTGCTACACATCTGCAAGTTATAATTCGCATCTTCCTCCATTATAATTGGCATGTGAGCGATATTTAATGCATTTTCGTTATGAAGATATGCAACTGTTTCGGAGATCATCGGCTGATATTCGTCATGGTTTAAATTGGTATCTTTAACAGCATAATTTAATTCCAATTGCCCATTTGATAAATCCTGAACTTGAATCTCTTCAGAATGGTTTGTCTTTGAAAATTCTTCGTGTAGATAAAAAAAGTGTCTTCAAGTTTTCGGTATGTACATCGTTTTCGTTGAAATTTTTGAATATTTCAATTTTCTGTTCTCCAACAATATTCTTGAATGTTTTAAAAGTAATGACATTTGTATCATGGTTTCAGTTGTCATTGTTAATCCTTGCATTGTTTTTACCAGTGCACTTACTACAGTCAATGGCTGAGGGATTCCAAGGGTACAGCCGAGGGGTAAACCACTGGGGATGTTTAGTGTACACATGAAAGGATGTCCGAGGATGTCCGGGGATGTCCAGGGATGTCCGGGGGATGTCCGAGGATGTCCGGGGATGTCCGGGGATGTCCGAGAATGTCCGCGGATGTACACATTCAATTGATATCACGACGCATGCGCATGCACAAGCGCAGTGTCTTCTTTATATCATCTGACACGAGAAACCATGAGAATTCTAACCTCGTGTTGACATCGTGTATATGTGGCGAACGGTTGGTTAAATAATTTAGAAATAAATTGCAGATTCAAACTAGATACACGTAATTTAGATAAGTCTACAATATAGATATTTTATTATATATAGAACGGGGCTTTTAACATTTTTGATGATAGCTACTTGGTGTAAAATGGATACAGCAGATTGCTTTGCCGAAGTCGAAGAGAAATTAAAAATAAGTGTTCCGAAGTATATTAAAACCATTTTAAACATAAATGGGTTTAATAATGGGAGACTACTTTCGGAAATTGCGGACCATTAATGTATGGTTGCAGTCCCAATGTCATAGTGACGAAAATTGGAACTTAATGAAAAAAAAGTACGATGACTTTGTGTTTGAAACAAAAGTAGACACGAAAAGCGAACTATTTTGTATAGTAAAGTGTCTGTGTGGCATGAAAATTAAAATATCGAAATATGCAAAAAATTGAAACTGCACAAGACGGTGGGTTTATGGTAACATACATAAACACTTAAAAAAACATTTAAATGAGAATCCTCTAACTTTCAATTCTTCTACAAGATTAAACGAGCTAAGTACTAAGTTATTTCTCTCCAACTAATACCACAGATAATGAGACAGACACTAAACAATTTAAAATTTTACAAAACACAGTCCTTTCGCCAGGTACTGCAAGGAATACAACTGGAAACGCACATTCAGAGATGTCATTAGCAGCAGCTACTCTCAATGATGGTTCCACTACGTCACAAGTCCTACAACATAAAATACATAGCCACCTCGTTAGCCACAAATGGGAGAGTCAAAAATATCAACAATCTGAAAGAAGAAAACGAGCGCGAGAGCAAACTGAAAAACAACCACAAATCACAAACTTTTTTTCAGTTATTGATAAAATTACAAAAGTTATTGCTGATAATTCAAATTGTAACAAAACTCTCATCTAGGTTCACTTAAATTCCGATACGATAATCTCTTTACAAGACAATCGCCTCCGAAATAGACATCAGCAATTACTAAAAATGTTAATGGATATAGCACTTCAGAACTCAGGTAATTCTGCCCATCGTAACAAATATGATGACACTCTCATAAATTTAGCGTATACTTGTTATACGTGGGAGGTAGGATACTTTATGAAACTCTATATGCAAATTTGAAAAACGCAATACCTTCAATAATAACTTGTTTGAATCGATACGTACAAAAAACCTCGAACAAAATTGAGGAGGGAGTTTTTGACTACGAAGGATTAAATAGATTTTTAGAAGAAAGAAAGCTAGCTAAAATAGTGTGGTTAAGAGAAGATGCTACAAAAATCACAGGTAAAATTGAGTACGATAAAAAAAACAAATAAACTCGTTGGACTTACACTTCCTATAGTGAATGGTCTTCCCTAAACCAATACATACATCGCAAGTTCTGCAAAAATAATGCAACAATATTTTCTTGATTCTACAAAATCTAGCTATGCTTATGTTATAATGGCGCAACCTCTATCAGAATTGGCTCCACCATATTGTCTTGCGATCTATGAGACAGACAACAAATTTAATTACGTTGACGTTCAAAGCAGATGGAAGGAAATTCAAAACAGGGCAGCCAGTTATGGTATATCTATTATAGGATTTTCAGCAGATGGCGTTACACGTCTTTTAATAGCTATGAGGGAAAATGCCATGCTTCCAGCGGAAAAGAGTAACGACTCTTATTCCTGGGAATGGTTTAATGCTGGATATGGTAAAAATAATCCCAATTCCGCTTCATTTGTTCCAGATAGTGTGCACATAGCTACCAAGTTAAGAACGCGTATTCTTAAACCTGGAATCACGTTGCCTATTGTCAATTACATCATTACACCAGAATATTTACTTCAAGTAATAGACATGTTCTCTAAAGGCAAACACTTTTTGATAAAATCCGATTTGAAAGCAGAAGACAAAATGAATCATGAGGCAGCTAGAAGACTGTGTTCACCTGCTGTATGCACGTTACTGCAAAATGTTCCTGAAATTAACGGAAATATTTTCTATTTCAGAGTAATGCATGCTGTAATTATGTCGTTTATAGAGAAAAATATGACCACTAGGGACAGATTATTCAACATTTGGTACAGTGTCTTCTGTTTGCGAATTTGGAGACAGTAGATGATTGAACACCCAACGTATGTATAATCTAAGTAAAAATTTTATAAACAATTATGTATTGAGCTGAACGCTCATTCTTTAATCAATCTTATCAAGACATTTCAAATGAATGATACACTCTCCCAAAATATGTTTCTTCCTTGGCTCTTTAGTAGTCAAGTCTGCGAACAGACATTTCGAAGCACACGGTCTATGACTTCGACTTTTTCGACAAAGGTAAACTTTGGTATGAAAGATATTATTCAACGATTAAATAGAATTCATGCCATAAACAATGTAGTTAGTGACTTTAAGGACACTGTAATTTTTCCTAGAGAAGTCAAGAAAACCGATAATCAGTATAATCTACAAGTAGAAGATCAAGAGCTAAAAAAATTTAGTGATGAAGTCATTGCCGCATTTGTAAAAGAAGCTCTAGAAAAAGCACTAGGTGACACAGACAATCTAGGAATGAAAGTTAATTCAAGCTGCTGCTACTCGATTCCTATGTTCTTTAATACAAAAGCAAAACAACAAAAACATTCCGAAGTATATGAAAGCAGTGAAGATGAAGAAACAGTATATATAGCATCAAACTGTGAAAATGAAGATACTAGAATGCTAGAAAACCTAGAAATGTACTCCAAAAATAACATTGATACCAAAGACTTACGAACGCTAAGTGATTTAAAAGATATTTCGCAACTAAATATTAGCGGTACTTTAAACGTTAATGATTTTTCTAAACATAATAATGATGTGAAGTTAGAAAGAAATGAATTTGTTAGAGTAAATATAGGCAACAAGTTTGTTGTGATAAAGAAATCCACACTCAGTTGGCTACTAGAGGAAAGTCATAATAAAATTTGCCCAGATCGATTAAGAAGATTTATAAATAATTCACCTTCCTATTCTCCTCATAAACGACCTAAGCAAAAATCATCATTTCCACAAAAGAAATATATTTTTGGCAATAATGGAAAGGCAAAATCGAATCAAATATCATACAAGATATCTTCATCATCGAGTTTATCATCTTGTTCCTCGAGTTGCGATGAAAAGGAGTTTGTTTATGATCAGTCTACAAACACCGAAATAGAAGAAATCACCTTTGAACCAGATCAAGCCAACGCGATTTTTATTAAACCAGGGAATTATTACGGGGTGTTTTATGAGGAACGGTGGTATGTAGGAAAAATGGAAGAAATTATCAACGATCGTATGTTTAAAATAAAGTTTCTCAAGCAAATCAGACAAATAAATAAATTTACTTGGCCCAAAGAAAACGACGTTGCAAATGTCCATAAAGAATTTTTAATTATGGGGCCTTTAGCTTTAAGCAAACAACCATCGTCCTCTAAAAAGGACATTGTTATTTACACTTTACAGGAAAATAGTTATAGACATCTTAAGAATACATATAATGACTGTAGTTGAGCATGTAGAAGTATCTCGAGAAGTACAATACACTCGACTATACACTTAAAGTATACTAATATAGTCGGTATTAGTATACTTTAAGTGTAGTTCTGGGATGTTTGAGGATGTCCGGGGGATGTCCGGGAGATGTCCGGGGATGTCCGAGGATGTCCGGGGATGTCTGGGGATGTCCGGGGATGTATGGGGATGTACGGAGGATGTATGGGGATGTCCCTATACAAGAGGATGTCTAGTGTACACATTTTCCCCAGTGGTTTACCCCTCGGGTACAGCCCACAAGCACGAAAACCATGTTGTATTGTTTCTGGTTTTAAGTTATCTACTACAGTTTTCAGTATTGGTGAAAATTTTTCTTTTGTCACAACTTCAGTAGGATGTTCTCTCCGGAAGTGTAACACAGTCTTTTTCCAACCTTCTCTTAGAGGCTTAAATACTACCACATCCGCTGGTTGTATTATTGTTGTGCCATTGGGATTAAAATTATTTGTAATTTTGAACAAAGTTCACTGATTTCATATGTCAAATGTGTGGTATGGCCGTCATCAAACAAGAAAATTGGAAACTTTATCCCATTTTTTTTTAAATGCGGATGAAAAACATTTCCGATGTACTCGTAAAATAACTGGTTCTTCATCCACCTGTTATCACTGCACCCAATTCTCCATTCATTTGGAACTGATTTCAAAATATCGAATGGTAATCTCTTGCAGGCATAGATAACCACAGGGGGAGTGACAGTTCCGGCAGCCGAAAACGTGAACATAACAGTTATGTTATTTTTAGGGTGGTGTTCTATTTCATACACATTTCTCGCCCCTTTTGGAGCAAAAACTTTCTTATTCTTAGGACACAGCCAGAAGCAAGTTTCGTCACCATTGTATACTCTGGTGGGATCTTCTAATACACCTGCTAACTGTTTTTCAGTTAAGTAGGCTTCCACGTTAGAAAACCATTTTCTAATATCCTTTTCGAATACAACTGAGCTAGCTGCCGTTATTCCCTCGGATGTTCTTAGTGCAATGTTCTGGTGGCGTTTTAAAAAAGCTGCATTCCATCCCCTCCCTGGAAGATTGTTTCTGAATGAATTTTCTCTGGGAGTTGCATCAAGAAAATGTTTCACTGAAGCTTGTACATCTTCAATTCTGAGCGGAAAACCTTTTGTGTGGCAAGCTAAAATCCAGTTTTCTAACAGCGTTTCTTCTTCATAAGACAGCACTGGGTTGGGTTCATGAGGAATTTTATTGCTGAATTTTGCACTTGATCGAAACTGAAGAGTAACTCGTGGAATTTGATAGTTTCTAGATGCTTCTCTTTGACTCAAACTATTTTCAATTGCTTTTAGAGCTTTAGAAATATCGTCTTCTTTGTAGTTTTTCTTGTAGGACTGAGTACCCACAGACACCTTCGGCATGCTTTTTCTCAATAGCAGGTAACTAGGGAAAAAGCAATTCCGATAGTAATTGGCCACAATCTGAGACAATTATTGGCCCCCGGCCAACCACTGCCTATACTTTCATTGTGCAAAAAATATAGTTAAAAAAAGGAACAGTAAGTTTTTTGTATATCACCTATTCAAAATCTCTATTAAAAACACTTTTGCGATTAATTACAGTGATTGGCCGGTCGGCCAATGGTCGGCCAATAACTATTTTTTCGCCAATTTTGTAACATAGTTATTGGCATGTTAAATTGGCGTTTTATTTATAACCTATTAAGTTTTAAAGTGAAAACATTGCTGAACAATGATACTTAATTAAATATAAATTCCTTATTTGAATAATCATTTCATAATATATGATTTTGTAATGAAAACCGTTATGAGATTGCTTAGTGAATTCGTAAGGCTTACCTAAATTATGAACAGTTACTGACACACAGCATAACATACAGCATGTGTCAATTTTCATTAGCCATAGGCAATTAATTCATGCAATACGTGACAACATGGCACCCCTACTTTCCTCTCCAATGCGAGCGCGACCGATACAAGCTCAAGTTATAGCAGTAACTGTTGGACCATTGACTTGGGTGTTTGTAATGCGTTCAGAAATAATATTTACGCGTTGCAAGGATTTGTTTTTCTTTTTCCTTTCAGTAAATGCAGAGAATTATTAAGCTGCGTTCACGCTGCATGACACAAACAAAAGCATAATTCTAATAAAATTAAAAATAAGGTAAATAAAAAAGGATTCTGAAAATAATAATAAACTAGTAGATCAGGAGATCGCGGCGGCCATTTGATGTTTCCCGTTCCAGTAATAAGACGGCTTTTAGTGCAGACTAGATCGCAACGTGTTCGCAGCTAAACATTTAATGTAGAAGTGGGAAGATCGGAGAAAATCGTTGTGATGTCGATTGTTGTCGGGATTGGTGACGGACAGTAGAGGTGCCATGTTGCCACGCATTATGGCAGACTAGATCGCAACGTGTTCGCAACTAAGCATTGAATGTAAAATCTGGTGAGGAGATCGGAGAAAATCGTTGTAATATCGATTGTTGCCGGGATTGGTGACGGAGAGTAGGGGTGACACACGTTGCCACATATTATTTGTATACGTATAAATCGCACGTAAACATTGAATCCCTATACCTAATGAAAATTGACACATACGGTATACAGTTCACACGCGCTTGTACAAACTTAAACACACGAAATTATGACCTATAGTAAAGCAATGTTGCCAACATCTAGTGGTAAAGGTAACGTATTCTATACATGAACGAGATGCTTACAATCATTATGTATAAATCTAGTGGCCAATAACTACGTCCTGGCCGACAACTGTATCACTTACCCTACCTACTACCAAGTATGTAAGAAAAATCTATGTAAGAAATATATGCCGTTTATTTAAATCTAATATTCTTTAGGTCGTCTTTTGTGTAACCGAAAGCATGCGTTGTAGAATGTAAAAAGATGTCTTGGAATAAATACATCTATTTTCTGTTAAGCACATATTCCATAAGAATTTTGGCTATCAAAATAAACACCCATCAAATTGATTTACGGCCGAAACTCGATTATTTACAGACGTTTAGGTTAGCCGTTTATGAGTGTGTAAGAAGGGGCACATAAAACTGTAAAATATTTTATGCGGGTTCTTGTAAAATGTAATTCTGATAAAAGGGACGATCGTCCGCAAGCCGTTGAGTCTGCGGCCAGAAATTACTTTATATTTGGAGGGTAGTGGTGAAATTATACGATATGCAGCGCAATAAGGTCGGTCAGATATCTGTGTTATTTCGGAGTGAGATCGAGGGTTCGCCCTAGCCCCCGGTCAACCTACGGACCGCAAAAATATGTAATTTGGAGATTTAGCAATTTCATTCCGTTTGTGAAATTTTGTTTCTTCTTATTCGAGATAAAATGTTTAATTTGGATTTCGGAACATGAATATGAATATATGGTATAAATTATGAATACGTATACAAGAAATATCCAGATTTGCCCGTGGCACAGAGAACGCGAAAGCTTGCAATTTTCGCTGATGAATTTCAGATGTTTAAAATTGATAATGGAACTGTAAAAAGGTTCGGTTTTTATAGACGTACGAAAAAATATTTTTTTTTGCGAATGTTTTTAAATGAAAAATCTAAAGTTAATTGAGGAAAATAGCCGCCACTCGATTTTTTTGGAAACTTGCTTTTTAGAAATTTAGATTCTTTATCTTTTGACAGGACTTTCATCTTTATTTAAAACGGAATTCTAGGTATATTTCCATCATATCCGTATATTTATTATTTTGCATGTGTAATGTCAACAAGCTATGTTTATGTTCTCAGAAATGTGGCCATTGTCAATAACAATGAAATAACATAACAATACAATTTACAATACAGAGGCTGTTTGATCAAAAAACGCCCCATCCCGTACCTTCTTTATTTATTATCCGATTTCAATAAATAAAAAAAAGTATTGATCTTTAATTACAAAAAATTAATTATCTGCAACCTTTTTCCGCTTACTATGAAATTTTCAAGTGTGTCTTGAAAGCAACATTAGCCACGATCACTGTTGCCAACCCACTACAGACGATTCCCCCTGAATGCTCTGAATAATGATTGAAAACGCCCTAAATTACATCACGAACCCCCTAAAAACCAGTAAATAAATTGTTATAATAAAATACATACTCCTTTATATTATTGTGACAGTTATTTGTATAAACAAACGCATGTTTCCAGGAAATAAAAAAAAGGTTATAAGTTTTTATCGTATATTTAATCAATTTTTATTTAAACTGTCCAAAATAGTTCTCTTATAAAATAGTCACTAAACACGCGCGATTTTTCAAGCACGACGGCGGAGCCGGAGTGCTTGAAATAGAGCAAGTGTTTTAATTTAATGCCTAGTTATCCACGAATACTTCACATTTTTTTTTGTCTGAGCATCATGTAGGCTTATATATAAAACTACTGAATTAACATTTTCTAATAACTTGATTTATTTGAATGTTATTAAAGGTTGCTTGCAACGACAACATTTCTTAATTGAATATTTTTATTCCACAATATTTTTTTTAACTCACATGGCCTATCTAAACATTTTGATTGCACCAAATTTATTTTAGACGTAATGCAATCTCTTAGTAGAGAATTACTAGATCGAAATTTAATGGTTCATTTCTTATAAAGAGTGTATGTATAGGAAACATAAACAAAAAAAAAACTCATGGCTGAGTTCACGATTTTTCTCTTGAACTTAAAACAGACGAAATCTATTATTTTCTTCTAAAATCGAATAAATTACAATTTATACACCTATCATTAATTTTGTTTACAATAATGCAATACTCAAGTATAAGAGTTTTCAGTGTCCCCTACAAATACCCCTAAAAATACTCCTAAAAAATAAAACCCCCCGGATTTCCCCCATGGCCCAAAAAATCCCCTAAATCTAGGGGGGAAAATCCCAAATTGACAACACTGGGCCCACGGTCTTGTTTTCACACTTTTGATTTTCCAGAAAATATTTGCAAACATTTTTAAAAGAAGTCCATACGTTAAAAATTTTCATCTCTGAACAGCTTCTTAACTTGCCTTCTTTTTCTAGTGCTTTAAATTTGGTAAACCCTCTCTGCAATCCAAGTAATAAGAAAATACCCTTAAGGTTACCACAGATTTGCCAAAGATGATTTGAATATTGAATGATTTTATATAGTCGACATACTGTCATACGTTTCTACTTTTTTTTTTTTTTTTAGAATAATTGGAAGTGATGGTTTCGAGTTACCATTATAGAGTAAAACGGCTTTGAGACATGTTTTCGACGAGTCAATAAACAATCGTCATTCTGCAGGGTTATATAAAATTCTCATTTGATACAAAAGTTGATTTGCATCAGTGCAAAATAAACTATATTTTTAGTGACAGTTTTTCAATACAGAGATCCTTGTAGTGGAATGTAAAAGATTCCATTTTTTTAATCGAGATTTTAAAATTTGTATTTTTTCTTTGGTTAAATCCAAATCCCGTATCAATTCATTCAGGTCTGATTGAGAAATGAAATCTGGTGGTGTAACACTGCCTCAAACTTTATTAACTATGTGACAATTCAGTGACATTTCGTTTGTCTCTTGCCAGACCGCTTCAACAATAAATGAAACGCAGGTTGCAACCTTTTATATATGCTCGAATCAATACCAGAACAAAGCATTGAACTAATATGTACCTAGATGAATGGAAAGAAAGCTAGTTACCTTGCACCAGAAAAAAAAACAGGGGCGCTATTATAGCTAGGAGATGAAAACAAAACGGTTCAACATTCAAAATAAACACTGTAATATAATACCAAAAAATGAGGTGTGGCCACCACACGACTTTCTTATACGTATGAGCGTTTCAAACTATACAGTTTTAAGAAATTTTTTATACAAAACTTTCAAAATCCTATTCTAAGTACTTTCATTCGCTTAATAAATCGCTATAGAATGCATACTTTGCAAGATATTATCAAAAAAGCGCTCCTCGCTAAGAGTAAAAGTGCTACTTCCGGTCCGAATTTTGAAATTTCATATATACAAAAAATATTGCAAATCCAGTTTTAAATACTTTTGTACTCTTAATAAATGTATATAGAATGCATAACTTACGACATATTTGCAAAAAATCGCTATTCGATAAGAGTAAAAGTGGTACTTCCGGTCTGAATTTTGAAATTTTTTTTATACAAAAGATATTGAAAATTATGTTTTAAATACTTTTATACCCGTAACGTACTTGTCTAAAAAGCATGACTTGCGAAATATTCGCAAAAAACTGATTTTCGATAAGAGTAAAAGACCTACTTCCGGTAGGAATTTCGAAAAACTTTTTAAATAAAATTATTCTCAATTTTAATTTTAAGTATATATGAATTCTTTATAAATTTGTTTAAACTTAGTAGTTGACGAAATATTTGCAAAATTCTTTTTTTTCGCTGAAGTAAACTGCTACTTCCGGTCTACCGATTTTACTGAAAAACTAATCAGATCTCAAGAGGGTGATTATACACGTAAATACAAAATTTGGAATTGATATCTACAGCGGTTTGGCCGCTATCGTGGTCACAGACAGACACACAGACAGGCAGACACACACTCACAGAGACATTTTTTAAAAACCACTTTTTTGGTATCAGGGGACCTCAAAACGTGGACATCTGCAAAAATCTCGAGGTCGAAAATTTTCATCATCACAATACTTCCTTATACTACGTATAAGAAAGTAAAAAAATGAGGTGTGGCCACCACACGACTTTCTTATACGTATGAGCGTTTCAAATTATAGAATTTTAAGAATTTTTTTTACAAAAATTATTCAAAATTCTATTCTAAGTACTTCTATTCTCTTAATAAATCTCTATAGAATGCATACTTTGCAAGATATTATCAAAAAAGTGCTACTCGCTAAGAGTAAAAGTGCTACTTCCGGTCCGAATTTTGAAATTTCATATATACAAAAAAAATAGCAAATCTTTTCTCAATACTTTTATACTCTTGATAAATATATATAGAATGCATAACTTACGACATATTTGCAAAAAATCGCTATTCGATAAGAGTAAAAGTGGCACTTCTGGTCAGAATTTTGAAATTTTCTTTATACAAAAGATATTGAAAATTATGTTTTAAATACTTATATACCCGTAACGTACCTGTCTAAAGAGCATGATTTGCGAAATATTCGCAAAAAACCGATTTTCGATAAGAGTAAAAGACCTACTTCCGGTAGGAATTTCGAAAAACTTTTTAAATAAAATTGTTCTTAATTTTAATTTTAAGTACATATGAATTCTTTATAAATTTGTATAAACTTAGTATTTGACGAAATATTGGCAAAATTCGATTTTTATACTGAAGTAAACTGCTACTTTCGGTCTACCGATTTTACTGAAAAACTAATCAGATCTCAAGAGGGAGATTATACACGTAAATACAAAATTTGGAATTGATATCTCCAGCGGTTTGACCGCTATCGTGGTCACAGACAGACACACAGACAGACAGACAGACACACAGACAGACACACACACACACACAGAGACATTTTTTAAAAACCACTTTTTTGGTATCAGGGGACCTCAAAACGTGGACATCTGCAAAAATCTCGAGGTCGAAAATTTTCATCATCACAATACTTCCTTATACTACGTATAAGAAAGTAAAAGGCATTAAATATTTCGGGGTGTTGTTTCATACTAGAGACAGCTTTAGGTAGATGTTAACTAATGCTACCTCTCGTATCAAAGAAGAGCGGTAGCTTCAATGAACATCTGAGGAAAGTCACTCAGAGGACTGAAAATAAAATTACGAAATTTAGCAAAGTGATACTAAATATTGGAGGACAGCTATCATTGTTGCTGCAAAAGACACAAACACAGTTATTTATCAAAGTTTTTTCTTCACACTCGACCGCACTGTGGTACTGGGTTTTATAAAACACTGAGATATCCAGCATGGGATGTTTAAAACTCTAATGTTAATGAAGGAGAAAAAAGAAAGATAACTGCAAAACGGGCGGTGAAGATATGATAATTGACTATTCGGTAGTTTTAGTGAGTAGAGCAGAATAGACCAACTAAGCTGGGAATATCTCATGCTGTGCTAAATACCAATGTGCTAATGCACATTGGTATTTCTGGAAATATGGAGTATTAACTGAAGAAAGCTGTTTTAAATCGCCTTAGCAAAGCATTTGTTTAATTTACAAATTTACCTACAACTTTTAATTTCAACTGCACTGCTTTGCAAACGCCTAATCCTCGACTACAGTAAAAAACCCACAAAAGGCAGCTAAAATTTAATTTTTTCTGTAAGTTAGCTACTTTTTCACATCGATTGATTTTGCAGAAAAACAATACTCTTTAATATAGAGTTATTCATAATTATAAGCGCGTAGCCGCTATCGTGATCACACCGATGGTCAGACCGGAGAGAAAGACAGACATGACTGCAAAATATTGTTTCTTTATCACGGGATTAAGAATGTTGACATTTGCAAAAATATTAATGTATACTTTGAATATTCATTGCCCATATATATCTTCTTTTCTGCACTTTGGTTCATAATAAAGGAAGTTTTCTGTCGCCTCTTTGCTCTATGAAGACGAGCGTAAGTCTGACGAAACTTGTCGGGTAATAGACTAATAAGTTTCCATTTTAGTATTTTCCGCGATGGTTAATGTTTTAGAATTATCTATTTCTTTCTGGAATGCCTTACGTCGCATCTTTTGTAATTGCCGCCACCCTTCACGGTATAGCCGCGAATATGCTCGTACTTGTTATAAAACTTTTTAATCTTAAATTTTACGTTAATCTTAGTGAAAACATAATAATTTTATTTTGAGAATGTAACGCGATACAGTTTTTATGTTTAAAACAATACAAAATACTAAAATTTTAAACTGTTTAACAGTTATAACAATCGTGTCAGGTAGTTTAATTAAGATAGTTATTTTGGTTCCTAGACCTAGCTGTGCCCTCCGTCGTGTGGGGTATGTTTTACGACAATGTTTATTACGATCATATTATAAAAGCTTTGTATTTTGCAGTTTGTATTTGATAACTCAACTTATTCAACTTTCTTTTTACTGTTAAAAACCACAATAAAGGTAAATAAAGCATTGGTATATCATAATTACTATAAAGCTTTTTGAAAGAATACGTTTAGTACACACCTATGTATATTACGTTAGATATATGCCGAACAAAAGACCAACCTTTCGAAGGTCTACTGGCACCAAGCAATTCGAAGTAAATCAATTATTCATCATTATAGAAATTAATAGAACTATTGTACTGGTAACGGTATGTCAGTTCTTAACAAATACTCAATGTTCTTACCCCTCGCTGAGTGTTGTCCCATTTGAACGGGTTCAATATATAGCAGGGAGTAGCAACAGTAATGGCAGTATACACACCCCGCGATTTTGACCCGCTTGCTATACGTAATCTTCCGTCATGAATCCGTCATAAATCAGGACATGGCCGGTCGTACATACGTACATACGTGAACTGGCCCCGGAACAACATACAATTGGACGAGCGCGCACCATTGTCTAGTTGTGTGAGTGAGTGCGTTACATTAAGATTTGTTTTGTGTTTCGTTGTTGCGTGTCGTAATTTATTTCTCGGCGAGATTTTTTTTTCTAGTCGCCTCATATGTGATTCTCGACGAGTGTTGCTCTCGGTAGAGTGTTGGTCGTCCTCGGGTGAAAAAGGAATCGTATAACGTTACACTCTGTGATATATGGATGAGTTCGCACCGTAGAACGAGAAATAATGGACTCGAAGCTAGGGAAAACAATACATGTAATAAGTGTTGCGATAATTCTGACTGATGCTGTTGAATTTCAGGATGATTAGTGATGAATTTAAATTAAATATTGTATTTTCCTTTGCCTCTTCAATGCATCATTCTTTTTACTTCTTCACGTAATTCTTTTCTTAAATCCATAACACAAACATTTTCAATTGTAAAATAATTTCCTTATATTAGTCGTTGCATGTTCTTATAATATTCTTTTTCTGAAATTGTCCGTATTTTGTCATTTGCTAAACATTCTTGAATCAGAAAAGTAACGATTTTGATCTATTATTTAATTCCACTACACAAATAATATCGACGCAAATTGACAATTTAAAGAGTAGCGTATAAATTAGAAGTAGAGCTATCGTATACCATTTATGTGGGTCAATTAGAAGGTTTGAGTTTATTTCTGCGCATTCATTGCTGATTTTTTTACTTTTCTATTTTCTTACTATATATCTACGAGGTAGGCGCCATAAATTCTCGGCCTGACAGGCTTATACAGGTTCAAACGTGTTCAAACTCCATCACCTCATGCATGCACATACGCGAGGTGTACACTATAAATATGACGGTTCGAAGCCTATTAGTTTTTAGTAACCAGCCAACCAACGTGACTAGCGCACGAAAATGTGTGAAGTAACGAAAATTGAGTACCGCGTGGTAATTAAATTTTTAACAGAAGAAGGGCATACACCTTATCACATTAAAAAACGTTTAGACGGCGTTTACGGTGATTCATCTCCTTCGTATTCAACTGTAATAAAGTGGGCAAAATGTTTCCGTTTGGGACAAGAATCCCTGGAAGATGCTGATCGGTCGGTTTGACCAATTGAAGTGATAACGCCACAACAAATTTCAATTATTGAACATTTAGTGCAAGAAGATTGCCGTTTGAAAGTGAAGGAATTAGCAGTGATGACAAATATTTCTGAAACAAGTGTTCGCCGAATTCTCCATGACCATTTGGATATGAATAAAATTAGTGCTATGGTGCGATGGGTACCGTAACTTCTTTCTGCTCTCCAACGTGAACGTCGAGTCGAATGTGCGCAGTCGTTTTTAAACATGTCTGGAGACGACCCAAAACCGATTTTAGAGTCCATTGTCACAGAGGATGAAACAATGGTTCTGTTTTACCATCCTCTATCGAAAAGTGAGTCCATGGAATAGCGGCGACCTGATGAACCTCGTCCCAGAAAAGGGGAAAGTCGTTCAATAAACGAAAAAGGTGATGGCCAAAATATTCTGGGATTGTGAGGGCATTTTGCTAATTGACTTTAAAGAGCGCAATACAAGTGTGAACGGCACATATTATGCGTGTTTATTGCATAAATTAAGGGACAGTATTCGTGCAAAACGTCGTGGAAAATTGACAAAAGGTGTGCGATTATTGCACGACAATGCTCCCGTCCACACTGCCGCCATTTCACAAGCTGTCATCTGCGAATGCGGCTTTCAAGAATTGGAACATCTACCGTATAGTCCGGATATGGCCCCTTGTGATTTTTGCTTGTTTTCTAATTAAAAAAAAGACCATTGTGGACGTAGTTTTAAGGACGACAGTGAGTTGCAAGCAGCTGTTATAGAACATTTTGACGGAAAAATTTCAGCTTATTTTTACAAGGGTATCGAATTATTAATTAATCATTATAATATATGTATAGAAGTTAGAGGAGATTACATTGGAAAATTAAAATTCTTATATTGTTCCAAGTTTCTTTTTTGTATATCAGGCCGAAAATTTATGATGCCTACCTCGTATATCTGTCATATTGTTTCATATCTGCTTTATCTTTTGTGGTTAGATATTTGAAATATAACTTTTTTTTCCCTCTGCGATTTCGGTTAGTCTCATCTGTCAACCTTTTGCTAGTCTGTTTACCCAATTCCTAGACCTTTCTTTGGTATTTTATGTATTTGCTCTTTAAGTTCTTTATACATTTCTTCTGGTGTACCCATTATATCTTCTTCTATTTGTTGTACTAGTCTTATTTTATAGAGAACGCTTGTGAATTTATTTTTCAAGATTTACAGGTTGTACATTTGGCTCTTGCTTTCTGTACCTGTTTTTTGTTTTTCTTATATATGAATTTTGCTTTATTAGTATTTACTCTAACACAGATCCTAGTTTTTCTACATTTTGAATCCATGAATGTTTATTGAGCTCTTTGTGTTGGAAGAATCTGTTCAGGATTTTTAATGAACGTTGTTCAAAAGTTGCAACTATGTATTTTGTTTCATTTTCATGTACGATATCTTTCCCGTGTAGTCCAATTATTTTACTGTCCAGGGCTTTACCTACCCTCCCGTTTAAATCTCCTAACATAATAATTTTTTGTTTGTTCATTATTTTACTTAGTTCCACCGAGAGTTTGTTGAAGAAATCTTCCATTTTACTTATATCTGAGCTGTCGGTGTGAGCATGCATTCCCAAGATTCTTACTCCATTATGTTTCCTTCTCACTTCTTCTTTATCGCCACGATCAGTCCTGCATTCACGCACCGTTATCTTTCTCTACTCCACTCCAGAAGTACGTATGAGTACTCATTTGTATGTTTGCTTTCTTGCCCTTTTTTTTTTGTTTTGCTGAGTATTGTAATATCCACATTGTATGTGTGAAGTTCTTTTAATGCCTTATATTCTTTTGTGTGTTACCTATACATTATATGTTCTAGCATCCTTTATTCATTTGCGCTTTTCTTTGCTTTTGTGGTATTCCTAGTGCTCCATCCAACCAAGGCTACGCTTTAGGATTTCTAACAATTCCTTTTTTCACATAAGATAGAGTGCTAGTCTATCGTTACAACTCTCCTTACCAGAGCTTGGGACCGGCAGTGAAGATGTTGAAGCTACTCAATCCACCCTCGCCCCCTCTCACAGGCGAAGTAATTTTTCCTACTTACTAAAATAAATATATTTGTAAATCAAATTTATACACAATAGCCAAAATAATTTACTATTGTACGGTCACACGATCTGGCCCTCTCCACACCAACAATGGGAGCACTAATTTCGATACCAACTTAGTATCGGATACGATATACGATTCGATACGAATAGACTATTAGAATCACGAAAATTCATTGAATGTTAGTCGGAACAGAAAATATTTTTGAAAGAAATATCAAAATGTCCCTGTAGCTTACAAATATGTGACGCTGTGTAGTTTGAGCTTATCGTAGCGCCAATTACCTTCTATACAGAGCAATATTAAGGTCCTCTTCTCCATTAAAAACAATAAAACGTCGAGGTTCTTGTGTTTTTGAATCAAGAATTTTGACAACTAGAATGTCCTCTTTGTCGTCAATATCATCAATAGACATTTTCATTAGCCATCACACCGAGAAGCTCCTGCTAGCTCAAATACTATCATAATTTTCAATAAAAATCAGATAATTAAATTAAATTAACTTGTAGATATTTTGTTGACCTTCATTAGGAAACTTTTATCAGGAGCTTCCCAAGAAGTTGCCCAATTACTGATCGCAAAAATGTCTTTAATTTTTTTGCTTGATATCCAACGAATTCCTCTTTAATATGCAGCTAACTTGGGAAACTTTTAATTTCAACGTTTTTCTTTAGTAACAAAGTGGATTTTATCATGGAGAAAATGCTCTACGAAGAAGAGGATTTATAATTATTCTTCTGTGTGAAATATATCAGGAGAACTACTGTGAATTTTTTAGAATTCAAATTCAAATACTGAGTACTCTTGCTGATATCTGTCTTTAGATTTGCTAGGTAGTAAATCTTCCATTGCAGCATTGGCAGCTGCAGTTTTGGTTGATGGAATGTACTCTTCTACATCACTATTTTCTTCAAAGGTATTCGTATTTCCCGTTACTAATTCGAAGAAAAAATCAGGGAAAAGGAAAGTGTTATTGTTGAAAAGGTTTGTTGACTACTCACTAAGAAAACAACAGAAACAGAACCGATTTGATTTTTCTGATCATTTTTATTCTAAATATTAATTTATTTTCTAATATTTAATAATTCGACATCAGACAATATAGTGTACAATACACGCCAAGAAAATGTCTTTACATAACTCGGCGGTTAAAGTACTCACAGCTGACTATTGGCAAATTGTTGGCTCTGGTCATGTCTAGTATAAGCTGCGAAGTTATTTACCACTTGTATCTGAGGACACTTTTCATCTGTTGTTTTACTTATCAACACATCTATTATATTCGACACATCGACCAATATTCCAAGAAATAATAGTGAATATTTTAATTTTCGCAAAGTTAATTTTCCTCAATTATCTGCTGCGCTTCTTAACTTAACTGGGACTTTATGAACAATAATTCTGATGTCAATACGCTGTATCATATTTTCCATGATGTTCTTTATTCCATTTGCCAAAAAAAGTGTTCCTTTATGACAAATTGTTTACTCCCAAAATTACCTTCAATTTCAAATTAGAGCATAAATATGTCCTTGTTCAAAAAACTAAGAGCACTTGTTAAGAAACGAACATATTTTACCTATAAGGCTTACCCTGCTAAAACTGAAAATCGAATTTTATCAGAACCGAGACAATTCTGGACGTTCATTGGAGAGAGAAAAAAAGAAATCGAATTCCTGGTAAGTCGCAATTCTCAGAAATTAAAATGGAGGATGCCCAAACCATTGTAAACGCATTTTCTAAGTACCTACTTCAAAACCATGTAGACTATAACTTAGAGCACTCGTTTAGCTTTACGTTCAATGAAACTATATCTGATAACTCCTTATGCATACACTTTAATCATGACGAGGAAAATGAGTTCCTGGCTAGCATTAGAAGACTGACAGTTGATTTTACCACCAGCAAAGATCAAATTATCGTTCTTATAGTTAGAGACGGTGCAAATATGCTTGCTGCCGCTATAAGAAAAATATTTAACTTGACCCTTTCCACATCATCGTTTTCCGAAGTTTGGAAACAAACGAAAATTATCCAGGTCTTAAAAGCTGAAAATTCTTTGTATATAGATAACTATCATTATTGCCATTTTGAGTAACTTTCCTAAAATTTTCTAAATTACTTGCGCTCAAGAATTTTTCCTTTTTTTAAGAGTATAATTTCTCCACACCAGCTTGGTTTTATGTAGAAAAGAATTACAGTCTCTAACCTAGCAATATTTAGAGAAGACCATCTACAGCGACTTTACCAAGGCATTCGACACACTAGACCACACTATTAAAAACGTTTGGATTTAGCTATCAATTAATCCAATTATTCGTTTCGTATCTACGCGATAGGTATCAGAGAGTTTTTTGTAGTGTCTATAGTTCCAAACTATATCCTGGTGTTCCGTAAGGTTCCAAAGGCTGGACGCCCGCTTCAAGCTGAGTTCGATTTGAAATGGGCGTACCACTGCTTTTCGTGCAAATGTAAATAAAAGACAAATGTTTAAGGGTCCGCGTGCTCTGTCTTATGCTGAGGAAAAATATAGAGAAAAGAACTTGTCACCTAATCTAATCTGCCTGTAATTTATGGCTGCGTTATGGTCTCAGATAATCGCCGGTTGGCCCACATGTTTGCCAGTCGGGAAGCAACCGCCCCTAAATTATACAATCTATATTTTCTCAAACACACAAAAAAAGTGAAGCTGGATATGTAAAATCACCTGCCGGATTCAAATTTTGAGTTGGAAAATAAAATCGAAATCGCAAAAAGGTCGAAAAATCGTTTTTTTGTGTAAATTTTAAAATTTTCATTTTCTTCAATTATTAATACTTATCTCGTGATATCTCAGCAATGCAGAGAGCTAGGGATCTGTTTTTTTTTAAGGTTATACCCTAAAGTATTTGGATGATACTAGTGTTTTCGATTTTTCTTTATGGTGTGTAAATTTTATAAAAAAAAAAAGTTTTAGTAGACCACCAATTTGTTTAAGCTATTTTTCAGCTATCGAGTAACTAATCTTATTTTTCAGAATTTACCCATATATATGTGAAACAAAATAAAGCCAACATTCCAAAATTATTTTTTGTGCAAGAAATAAATTTCTAGATCGTTTCAGAAGCAAATTATTGCGAGTCAAATATAATAATGTGTGAGTCCTAGCATGCGCTTCTAGCAGGTATACCGTTAAGGACGGGAAGAGATATTGCTTTTACTTTCTGATACGTAGTATAAGGAAGTATTGTGACGCTGAAAATTTTCGACCTATTGTAAAGAAAATATCAACGGTTTCGATAAAATAATGTCCGAGTAACGATTACTTTCTTAACATACACCGATCTCAGAAGTATTTTACAAACCGCGTAGAAACTGCCCGAAATGGTAGGCGGAGCTACCTCTCGACACCATGTGCGAGCGTACCACATACTCTATTTGATTTCAGTGAATTTCGCCCAAATTTCAAAATTTTGTTTTCCGTTTCGTGACCTTATTTTTAAAAATTAAGAAAAAATAAAATTTATGTATTGCTGTTGAGTGTTACGTAATTTTAAATAAAGGCTTGTTTTTTGAAATTTCTTACATTTTAATTTTTATTTAGGGCCCTTTGGACAATTTCGAAGAAATTACGATTTATCCATTGAAAGGCATTTTTTTCTTAAATTAGCGTGTACATTCGGTAAGGTTTTCATGAAAAATACGATTAGGAAATGGGAAAAACGATTTCGAGGCCGGGCGTATAGCCTTAACGATATTAGACGAGATAAAATCCCAGACACTTTGACAATTGAAATTATTTCAATATTACCAATATTGGTGATAGTCATCAGCTACAGACTGACTTGGAAAGAATATGTAATAGGTGTTCAATTAACAACTTACCTCTGAATCCTACCAAATGCAAACTTATTAAATTCTACAGATGGAAGAAACCTACTCGCTACGGCTATTTACTAGGACATGTAGAGTTAGAACGAATTGAGATGGCCAAAGACTTGGTAATTACTTTTGATTCAAAAATGTCCTTCAACGTACATGTTTATAACATATCTGAACAAGCTAGATCATATTTCAATATTATTCATGCCCTATTTTATATGAACGACCTTTGTTTAAATATTAACCATTAATTTAATCAGCAACAAAGACTGTGGTAGAACAAAGACTACTTTAATGAATATTAATTCATATTATGTACTACATTCCGTAATATAAATTATGTATTATTAGTACCAGTTCATTATTGATTTCCAGTTATCTTAGGTGCAACATTGTCGATGGTTATGCTTCACTAATGAGGACGTAATAAGCTCCGTCTTATAAGTTATATATTAAATTATGAACAATCCAAACTTAACGTGTATTACGCTTTCTCAAGAGAAAACATATTTGGATTTGAGAGCGGTGTTGTAATTAATTACTTTTATTACCTAATAATTAAGCCCTGATTATTATGTGGTTATAAATGTTAATATTATTAGGAATTTAACATCAAAACTTGGTTTTCAGTGCTTCATAAAATAATTTTTTATTTACAATATGTTTTCTTTTCTTATTTTGAAAGAATTGCGTATATTAAAGTTGTTATATATTGCATATTGGTTTAATTTCGTAATTTTTCAACAATTTTACAGCTTTATAAAAATGTTTCATACCAGCTGTCGAACCCTGTATAACGGTTGTAAATATATATTTTTCATTTTTTTAGAATAGCCTACAGAAATTTCGAAATTCAATATGGAGGTCGGCGAGCACTGCTGACTATGACATCTTAATATCCACGTTAGGTTGAGTTGGATGTTACAGTGAACGTCAAAATTGAGGGTTGAAAGACCAATTGACGTTTTACTAACGTTGGGAGGTGCAGGAAAATTCAATGGCAGGTTATGAACTATCGAAATCATTAATCAATTTCAATTCGCATTGGAATTTTCCTGGAAACGTCGAAACTAGACAGAATACTGTTAGTCGTGCGGGACGTTATACTTTTTCCTCAAGCAAAGGTCGAATTTTGACAGGCGATAAGTTCGAAGTCATCACATTTTGAAAAAAATGAGGTGCGGCCACCACACGACTTTCTTATACGTATGAGCGTTTCAAACTATACAATTTTAAGATATTTTCTACACAAAAATTATTTAGAATCCTATTCTAGGTACTAGTATTCTCTTAATAAATAGGTACATACTTTGCTAGATATTCGAAAAAAAGTGTTACTCCCTAAGAGTAAAAGTGTTACTTACGGTCCGAATTTTGAAATTTCATATATACAAAAAATATTGCAAATCTAGCACTAAATACTTTTGTACTCTTGATAAATATGTATAAAATGCATAACTTACGACATATTTACAAAAAATTGCTATTCGATAAGAGTAAAAGTGGTACTTCCGGTCTGAATTTTGAAATTTTTTTATACAAAAGATATTGAAAATTATGTTCTAAATACTTTTATACCCGTAACGTACCTGTCTAAAAAGCATGATTTGCGAAATATTCGCAAAAAACTGATTTTCGATCAGAGTAAAAGACCTACTTCCGGTAGGAATTTCGAAAAACTTTTTAAATAAAATTGTTCTCAAGTTTAATTCTAAGTACATATGAATTCTTTATAAATTTGTTTAAACTTAGTAGTTGACGAAATATTGGCAAAATTCGATTTTTTCACTGAAGTAAGCTGCTACTTCCGGTCTACCGATTTTACTGAAAGACTAATCAGATCTCAAGAAGGACATTATACACGTAAATACAGAATTTGGAATTGATATTTACAGCGGTTTGACCGCTATCGTGGCCACACACAGACATTTTTTAAAAATCACTTTTTCGGTATCAGGGGACCTCAAAACGTGGACATATGTAAAAATCTCGAGGTCGAAAATTTTCATCATCACAATACTTCCTTATACTACGTATAAGAAAGTAAAAAGACCGATTACACGAGCCCTGTCGTAAATTAAGGTTGAAAGAATTGAAGCCACCAGGTCAATAACTACACATGATCGTACAAGATTCAGAAATTACAGTCTCAAACGTTTGCAGGTTTCGTTCGTTAAATACTGGAAATATCTAAATAGACTTAGAAACTCAAATACGAAAGCACTAAAGAATATACTAAACCGCATTAATTTTATCGATCACTAATTTAGCATTTATTCGAAGAAAGGTGAACTAAAAACCAGAAAATGATACATAATAGATCCGTATTATCAATTTTCCGTTATGCAATCTTGAATTTGACACGTCAGTATGTAGTTAAGCTTAAGTGTAAAGAATATTCTTTAAAGTAACATTAAACGTTAACATTGACGGACAAAAAATCCATCTGACGTTTGATTCGCGATGAAAATTTAATTTCAATTATGAACCGTCAAGACGATCAATAGGCGATGACACTTATTATGTCATTTCATAAATGTTGTGAACTGACAAATACTAACTAAATACTGCAAACAACAAAGATGTAACGATTGAAAGATGTGCTGTGGAATATAAAATATTAGCGAGGAAGTATAGGCACTAGATCGACAAATTGTCAAGCCTTAACGTCAGAAAGTCGACAAGTGTTGGACAGTTTCGGAATGAAAAGTGCATTTATTTGGGTGATGGCCTGAGAACTTCAGCGAAGCGATAAAACGGAAAAGATATTTTCGTTGTTTTTTTTTTCTTTTGATGAATGAAGGCTCTAAATTTATAAAGTTCATTAGCTTTTGTCAAACAGTTACATAGGCGCTAATAAGCAGACACGAGGTGAATATGTAATTGTAAAGAAACGAAAAAATCCAAAGTTCAGCTATGGTTTTTGATTGATAAAATGTGATACCTATTAGATATGCATTATTGTTATTACCAATTATTACTGTTGTACCGTTCTTTTCTATATCTGTTTGTCCTATGCGGCAGACACATAATAAAATGTCTCCCATCCTTTTCTCTATATTACTATAATTTGTCAATAAAATTACAATATTTATCACATGTAAGTATAATAATAACAATAAAAACTTTTTATGTTATAAAAATAGTCCTTAATGCAAAAACAATTTCACACAATTGACATATTTACTTATGCCAAAAATGACATTCAATTTGACAATTATGTCTCGCAACAGGTTTTTTGAAGTTTATAGGAAAGAATAAACGTCAACTAACTTGACCCAATGGCAGTTTGTCAAAAGGTTTAAATTGGCGTTTTATAAGGAAATTGTAATAAAGCTGTAAGCGGTTGCAAAACATGCGAATTCAAGCTCGAAGATATTGAAAAATTCAGCTGGTATTATTTTAAATTGAAAAATGATGTGAAGTAAGAATAGCTATTTATTGATCGACTTCCAGAGACGAGTTAAGTACAACATTACGTATTACTTCAAAGTAGTATTTTTAACAGTATAAAATATGAAGTGATTTGTATGAAACAACCGTCCATCTAAAGTAGAAATATTATAAAACGTCTTCACAGGAATTTTCACGAAGAAGTCTTTCCCAAACGTAAACTTTTACGTTGCATAAATATTGGACAGCAACCAGAAAATCGTTTAGTAATTCCCACCACGTTTCATGTTGCTTGACATTGAGACATCTTAATATTTACCAACTTTAAAGTTTCATTGAGAGTGCATGGAAGTTAAATAAGAAAAAAACAGTTGAGTCCGCTCTTTAGTTGATTTACCCGATATGCTAAAATTGCGCTCGCTTGCCTGATACTGGCAAGGTATATACATAAACGAAGATGATTGAATTTGAAAAACGGAAATTAAAAACCAAATTGATTTTTTTTGCTTCTTAAATAAAATGTAGCTTCCTGGAGCTTCCACATGTAAATATTTTTATAATCAAGGTGCGCTGTAGAATATTATAATATTGGTAACATTTTGAAGGTACTTCTATAAATGCATAGTTGGCTGCCACACTTTTTTAGCTGTTGTTATAATGTATACAGGTAATTTTATTGACCAGCCTTAACTCCATAACTAATTGAAGTAGAATATTATATACAGGATGAGTCATTAGTAGCCGCTTCTTCGATTGCTCTTTTGTGTTTTAAATAAAAGAAAAAATAATTAGTGGAGGATTCATGGTTGCTTGTGGCGTATATTGTAAAAATACTTTAAGCTCTGACGCACTTTCGGTTTCACTGGAAATGCACTAAACTTAATATTTTTAAATGACACCCCATATATTTCGGATTTGCTAGTACTGCTTTAAATTGTCTATTCAACTGTTTTTCCTTTTCCAAAATTGAGCCAATAGTTTTTGAATTATTAATTTTTTTTGAAAATATTTGAGCAAAACACGTATTAAGAAAAAAATCATCTTTTTCATAGTTTTTAAAGGTAAAAACATTAACTTTAGTAGTGCTTGTAGCCAAGAAAATTCTGAAACATTTGGTATAAGCTACACTCGACAATATCTCAAAAAACTTTGGTTTTTCAAAACCTACTTCCCGGAATTTTCACATACTAAAAGCTTATTTTTTTTAAATGAAACACCCGGTATTTTATTGAGGCATTTTGTTTCTTTTTTTTTATTCTCTTTCATTTTTGTTAACAATGTCCTATACCTATCTTTGGTAATTTCTGAAATAATCACTATAGGAGCAATTAGCGGTCAATTAAAGAACTACGAACGCTGTTGTTCTATGCACCAAAATATTCGTTCAGTCAATGGAACGCAGGAATAACTCAATAATTTTTAATTTGATATCTTAATTGTAGGTTTGGTGTTGTTGTCTTTTAACTTATTGTGGAGGATTGTAATTATGACAATGTGGATATTCTGTGGAATTGTAATGAGAGTAACTATATATTATTAATATTATTATTTCACAAAAATGTATTTCTGGTCTATATATTTTGTTCAGCTATTTACCCCTAGGTTTTTTCCTACTAATATTATTAAATGAAATGGTTTATAAAATTTTTAATTTCGTGTGAAAACATACAAGTGTATGTTTTCACATTTTTTTTCATGTCAGTAAAGACATTTAACAAATAATTTTTAAGGAAATTGGGAAAGAGAATCATGCGTGTTAAAGAACAATACATTGATAACAAAACGTCTAAAAAACCTATTTACTAATTTTAAAATATTAGTTTTAAACACAAAATATAGTTTGTGTGTTTTGGGATATCTCTAATTATGTGTAATTAGAACAAGGGTAGCCTATTTGATGTTAAAATGATATTAATTGCTATTGAATATTCAACTGTAAAACAAACACTGTGTCAGTACCCAATTATACTTTTTAATTGCTCTTGTTACAAAAAACATACCATCCTCATGGATGAATATATTAAACCAACTATATAAATGCTTTATTATATACATTACACTAATTTGTAATTAGCTTGCTGTTATTATGTGGCGCACTCTAGTTACAGTCGCAAAAACTATTTAAATTTTGCATGTTTGTTATAACTCATTAAAGTCAAATCTACATCGTATTGATTCTTTTTATTATTTGTTTGTTTAATGTTATTTTAAATTTTGGAGGTTATATCTTTGTGATATTGTTTAGTGAACTAATATTATTTTAAAAGTTGTATATATCAGCGAAATACATATGGCGTTTTCGAATTTAATTACAGCCTTTGCTCTGGATAATTTGAATAATGTAAACACACGGTGATCCAACTTTGTAAATTTGCGAATTTATAAATTCCGCTTTTTTTCCAATTAGCCGTATGCTTTTTAACAAAAATATTGCAACAGATATATACACATAGTTTATTATTCGTGGCACATAAATGCCAGTAATATTTTTCTAAATTTATTTCTAGCTTTTATTTACTTGCATGTGAATAGTATTAATTACAACAACAACACTGTTAAGAGTCTGAATGTTTATTGTAACTGGCAATTGATTCAACTATCTTCCTCAGAGTTGGAACGGTCATGTTTATATATGCCAGATATATTTTTATTTTGAATAACTCTATTTCTTGTGTAACATGAATTATCCCTTCCGAAGTTTACGAAAATTGAACAAACTTATAACTTAGTAAAGTTGTATATTAGGCGGTTAGTTTCTATCATGCTCCCAAACAAGAGAATCATTTGCACGTACTTTGCTGAATATGGAAATTCACTCTTGAGGCAACTGGGTTATGTATATGCAAAATTGTTTCTTATGTTATTGTTAAAGTCGTGATCTAAGTAAAGTTTCATTTATACACAACAGACACGATTATACCAGCGGAATATTCAATAAATGCAAGTTCATTAAATTCATTTTATTTTATCATAATCAGATTGCGAATATAATGAATAATACTTATACTTAGAAATAACTTAATTTGTTGTTAAAATATATTCTTCAAATTTTACTTTTGTCTATAAATTAGAGATGAGCGGAATAATTATACTCCGTAATGTTGTGGGAGAACATACCATTTCAAACTTGGTACCTGACATCTGACGGACATATCGTGTGAGGCCATTATAATCTTACTCAGATAAAAATCTAAATCTTTTGTGTTGAAGACAAGTCTGAGTACAAATACTTTAAAACATTTTTGTAAGATGAGGTCAACATTTCCTAAAAGTGAAATTCTTTTGCAAATTATGCATGATTCTTTATTATCATCATATTTATGCATACATATTATGCTTAAAGAACATATGTGAACTCAAACAATGTAAAAATTAAAACATTTCGATAATATTGATATTATCTTTATCAATTAATAAACTTGAAATAATTAAAAGATTAAAATATTAACGATCTACTAAAATAGCTGTAAAACATATTTGCCGCCAATATTTTTTGACAAATATATTGGCGGCAAATATACGGTAAACAAAAAATAACAGGGGGAGTATCTTTGACAATCAAGCAAATATGTAAATATATCTTACTAAATTATTGAAGGGTAGGTAAGCTTATTGCTGAATTTAAAATTTTGTTTCGGTTCTTATTATTTTAATTTACATAGATTGGCATGAATTATAATTTAAGTTTTTAGCTGAAGATGTTGGTTTCTTGTATAATTTTGTAAAAAAAAAATTATTATTTTCTTAAAGTAATGTTAAATCTAAAAAAAATATTTTCTTGTTTGTTTCTTTTTCTATTGTAAAGAAAAGAAGAAAGAACATTCCTTTTCAAATCTTCTATTACTTACAGTGTAATAGAACTTGAAACTGGAGATATCACAGCGCAACCTATTTTCTATTTGGTAATTTTTTTGGTAAACTAGTGAACACTTTAAGTCGATCCCTATGTTTTTTGATAGTACTTATTGCAAATTCAATAAGAATATTAATATAGTGTGATAAAACATGAAGAGATATTCATTTCATTAATTGTGATTCTATCGGATGAAAGACTGTCAACCTTACATCTAACTGATGAAGCTACAGTGTAGCGAAACAATACTATACTGGTTACTATGAATACATTTTGAAATTCACAAATGCATTGTTTATATTTATATTTATTACTATGGCTTTTCAACAAGTATTTCTCGCATTAATCAATTAAATGTGATTCTGTCTATAAAGGATATTTACACATCACTACAAATAATCTAAAAAGAAATTATAGAAAAAAGATCTCATTAAATATTGGGAATATAATTTATACGTTTCACCCAATTCAGCAAAAACTTTGAAAATTAATAATCCTGTTCCACCGAAAATATATGGACTTCCTAAATTATAAATAATCCTTTACGCCCTATTGTATCATGTATCAAAGCCATTTTAAAGTTTAGCTAAATTTCTGTCAAATTCAATTACAAACATAATTACAAAAATTATTCCAAAATGCAGCTCTAAATACGTTTATATTCATAGAATGCTTAGATATTTACAAAGAACTAATATTCGCAATGAGTAGAAATGTGACTTCTGGTCCGAATTTTAAAATGTTTACACACCAACCAAGTGCTGCTGTAAATACTGAAATCTGTACAAAATTCATAATTTGCATGATATATATATAAGAAATTTCTGTTGGATAAGTATAAAAGTTGATTTTTGTGCACAAAAATTATCTACAATCAAATTTTTGTATAACAGTATAGTTGTCTAGCAAACATGACTTGCCAGATATTCATATACAGGCTGTCTGTTTAAGGTCGGCCACCGGCCATATCACGGCAACTGTTTATCGTACAACCTGGCGGAAAAAATCTTAATAGTAAAATGGACCATAGGAATTTTAACCAAAATATTGTTTAGTTTCCAAAATGATCGCAAGGGGCCGCAATTCTCAAGATGAATTAATAATTCGATAATTTTTTATTAAATTCTAGATTGAGATAGATTAATTTTTTTACTAAACATTTTCAGACGTTTTTTTTTACAATTTCTGTTTGGACCTTTTTGATCCAACTCCTCCAAAGTAGGTATAATTTCGGTTTTCCTCAACGGATTTTAATGTTTTTGGGCTCACTAGATAGAGAATTTTGCAAAGAATTGAACGGTATGTAGTACGAAATTGTGTGGTTGTCAAGAAAAATAACAGCTGGCGCTGTACCCAATTTATGTATATTATTTGTTTTTTTTTTTAATTTTAAATGAAACGATATATTTTTAATATCGCAATATTGAAGCACATAAAAAACTGAAGAGAATGATGAAAACGGGAAGTTCCTACCTTTTTTCTTGACGAAGATATAGTCATACGAAGACAATACAGCAAAATAAAATTTTTAAATACAAATTTATTTATTTATTGCGAGTAATAATTTTATTTTAATTTTAAGAGGTTTATTAGACAGTGTAATAATATTATATTATGTTAAATAATATAATAACAATTACGGCATTATGACAGGTGAACATTTAAATTTCAGCTACTGTATGATTTTTTGACTGTAAGTACTTAACCATTGTATTTTATCTTCTCTTAATTAATTAAATTATTGTAGACTCTCGCTGATGATGGCTTTAAGCCGAAACATGTCCTAGAAGTATATTAAATTTTTGTAAGGTTTAAAGAAGATTTAATTTTTTACCCTTAAAATAAAACTATATTTAAAAATTTAATTTGTTGGATTGTCTTCGTATGACTATATCTTCGGCAAGAAAAAAGGTAGCAACTTCCAGTTTTCATCATTCCCATAAGTTTTTTTATGTGCTTCAATACTACGATATTAAAGATATATCGTTCCATTTAAAATTTTAAAGAAAAAAACAAGTGATATACATAAGTTAAGAACAGCGCCCCCTGTTATTGTTTTTGACAACCACGCAATTTCATACTACAAACTATTCAATTGCCTGTAAAATCTATTTATCTAATGAGCTCAGAAACATTAAAATTCGTTGAGGCAAACCGAAGTTATACCTACTTTTGTATGGAGATATACCCCCTCCACTCTACCCTTCCTATGAGAGTTAGATCAAGAAATTTCAAATAAAAATTGCATAAAAACATGTGAAGATGTTGCTAATCAAAATTTTTATCTATCTTAATCTAGAATTTGATGAAAAATTATCGAATTTTTAATTCATCTTGAGAATTGCGTGCCCTTGCGATAATTTTGGAAACTTAAAATTATTTTTGCTGAAATTCCCGTGGCACATTTTACTATCAAGATTTTTTCCGCCAAGTTGTACGATAAACGGTTGCCGAGATATGGCAGGTTGCCGAACTTACACACCCGCTATATATAGTATACAGGATGTTCAAAGTTATCGGCATAATCCTGGTAACTTTGAAATTAAAGTAGTTACTATGTCAAATAAATGACTAAAGATTCGATACCAGTGAAGTGATTTAATACATTACCAGCACAAACAAAATTTGCAGAAAACTATCACAATTTAAAGCAATACTAATCGTCGTGTAATTTTGAGCCGTATTCGCTAAAGGAGTTATTAAAAGTACAACAATGTGCTTTCGTATTATTTTTTGACTTGTTTTCTTTAACTAACTTTACATTTATTACTGAATGTTTAATCAAAATGTTGAGATTATTATTATTCAATGGATTTACTGTAAACTTCTTCATATAACTATTATTTATAATAATCTTTCTTTGCTAGTCTACTGCTATTATTAAAAAAAAGTAATTTTTGTATTTACATGGAAAATTAAAAATTATTTCAATTTCATTTATGCAATCTGATATTAATATCTTCCTGAAAACATTAAGAAATTTATGTATTCATTTCCATAAGGGTAACTTACATTAAATTCAAAGTAAAAAGCATTAAGTTAATTAATATATACGTGTGTATTAAATAAGTATTGTTTTAGAGCACGCCAAATCGCAATTATACTCATTCATTCGTTCAAACTAATTATAGGCTAAAATAAGATGTATTGCACAGGAAGAATTTAAACTAAATTTCTGTATTAGTGTTTTGGTTACGTTCTGTTTGAATATACAGTCACTTCCTTTAGAAATGGATGGCTTACGATATCGTATATCACACTGTCACATTCTAATTAGTTAGTTGCATGTATATCCAGTAGAGTAAGGTAGATAAATGTGACAGATCTTTCAATAGGACAAAAAGTATTTCTACAAGGATTGTATTCCAAAAGGTATTGAACAACTTAAAATTTATATGAATAATAATAATAACTAGTAGTAATCGGCATCTTTGTTTTTATTGAACTATTTTGTTAATATTATAGGTGTTAGTAATTATCGGATTGTTTAACTTAACAGAAACGCATTATATAGTTTTTTGAACAAATTATAAATATTTTTTTTCATATTAAGAGTAAAATTCGATGTTGTCATTTTGCCATTTCTGTTTTCAGTACCGCTAATGCCGCTTATTTTTTGTCATTAAACTTGTCATTTTTGTTAATTATTTACCTGTTTTCTGTTTAGTATTAGTCATAATTATCAGTTCTTTTAAGGACTAATTTTGTATCTTCATATTATATTTTGTATTTTTACGTAAGCAAAGCAAGATGCTAGTCGCATCATTGATCGATATTTTACAAAAGAACGAAATAATGGATGACCATTATTACCAATCGATGGTATTAATAAGGTATATATTAATTATATGTAATATGTAATAAGACTATTAATAATGTTTATTATAAAGAGTTAGTGAAGCATTAAATATTAGTATGGTGACTATTAGTCGAATTGCGAAGTGCATCAAGAATGAGCAGTCAATACCTAGTCCTAAAAGAAAGAGGCCACGAAGAAAATCAGTTACGGAAATTGCTAGATAGTGAAATAGATATAAGGAATAAAATATAGAAATGAATAAAAAAAAAAATTGGGTGTGCTTAAGACCACACGGCAGAAATGAAAACTTCATCAAGGCGAGGTTAATAATACGAAATACAACTTTCTTTTTCGTTCTATATTACATTTAAAAAATATATATTTATTATTATTGTGTATACATTATTCTAGTACATTTCGCTCGGTCTGATCAAGTTTTTACTTCAAAAATTCATACGTACGCATGTATATATACAAATATTATAATTCTCATACGAGTACCCGAGCTGGTCTAATGGTAACGTGCCGGTCTTATATCCGGGCGGCTCGGGTTCGCATCTGCACACGGACAAGAATTTTTCAGAAAATAAAAATCCAATATTTCGCGTATTTATTCTAAATTTCAATTTAATTGAAATTAAATACCGCTAGTTAGTATTATAATACAAAGCCGAGCGTCGAGCCGACTTTACCCGAACTAGCGTGTCATTCCGAGCGTGACGGCTCAGTCTCGTTCAGTGCCCAACAATCAATGCATCAACCCACTCATAGAAGTTTTCACTTCAAAAAGCAGCACGTAATTCAAAGTTCGATATTAGAAGAACTTAAAGAAAGAGAATTTTTGAAGGGGGTTTAAGATTATTAAATATTATATTAAAGAAAATTGGTTTATAAGTTTTATCGCGGAGAAATGAATCAATATAATATAATATATATAATATATATTCTTTCCCGGTTTAAAAACCAGTTAATACCAAATTTGAAAAAAAACATCTATGATTATAATAGACAATACAGCTACCATTCTACATTAGAAGATAAGCCAAGGAAAAGATATGTCATAGATAAAATTGCTGAACAGTATATATAATCATAAAGTTTTGAGACCACCACCATACCCCTTGCATTTTCAACCCCATGGAAAATGTATGGACAATAACGAAAGTCATAGCGGAAGAGATGGATATGGAAAAGACAAATGCATTACATTATGAAAAGAAGCATTAAGTACAATTACTCCAGATGTATGAGAAAATACTATTAATCATACCGAAAAAGAAATACAAACATGGTGGGACAGAGAAGTTTGATTTGACAAAGACATTGCTGCTGAATTGATTATACTTTTAGGTGATAATAGAATTTTACGATAAGTAATACCAACAAATTTTAATACATTTTAGTGGTTAAAATATATTATTGATTACAATTTTTCTTTTTAGTTACCGTAAACTAAATTTTAAATTTTATATTGCAAATTTAAAATATATATATATATATATAACTGTTACTTTTTATAATTTTGAACATGTCATAATCTAAATTCTACTATGCAATTACATTTGCAGTACAAGTATGATTACCTGAACAATATTTTAATATAAAAACTCATCCTTTTCTTTTCTTCGCTGCATAACGATCAACATAATTACTATAGACATATACGTTTCTTCTAGCTTTAAATTTAAACTTTTACTTTGACATTTGAAACATACATAAACGTAAGCTGCAGTACAATTCAAATTAAGGCGGCCTACAATAGACAACATTGCAAAAATAACAAATAATAATAAAAATAAAACACTGACTTCAAAGTTTCAAAATTATAATTATAGTAAACCACTACAACGTTGTTTATAATTTTAAAATACTTCATATCCTAGATAAAAGTAAAAAATTTGATCTCCTAGAATCATTAGAAATTTCTAGAATTACAAAATTAGTGTTAGCGTTAAATGATTAAACCAACCTATGTCACTCCCTACTTTTGTCCTTAAATTTGTAATGTGTTTTCCAGTAAGTATATAATTTCTCGCACTAATGTAAATTCTTCATTATTCATCCACCTGATGATGTCGCTGTGCGACGAAACAACTTTGTAGTGGTTTACTATAATTCAAATTTTAAACCTTTAAAATCAGTGTTTTAATTTTATTATTATTTGTCTTGGAGTTTCAACGAGTCGCGAGCTGAGTACCAGAGTGTTCTAACTGAATTTTTTAAAGAAAATGAATTTTTTCCACGCACTGTTCTATCTGCATTCTCAAAGTATAATTACAATCGAACTTTCTGTTTCAAAAGTTAGTTCAAATTTGTTCTATCTGCATGAAAAATTAAACTTACGTGCTTGAGTGGCGTATCTGAACAACCAATAGGAATGCAGTGATTCTCCAGTTAGAACATTTCAGCACCAAAAATCAAGATCTCTGGGATCATCTAGTCCTGTGCACTTGGTTGGTTAATTGTTGTATTTCCTTTGAATTGAGGTCACAGAGTAAGTACCATATATAGTACTGATGCTGTGGACAATAATTTTGAATATCCTGACAATCCTGACAGTCCAATCAACACATCGAGATGATAATGATTTTAATCTTAACGATCACGACTATTCATTACATCTTGGAGCAAATCAGGTCATAACTAATAAAAGGTGTGTACCTATTATTTCGAACCTTCTCCTAAAAAAACACCACTAATTATTAGGTATGAAATATATTGTTGTTTACCAGACTCAGTAAGAAGCGGAATCGTCGTCCGCAGGAATGGCAGAGAAATGTAAAGAAACGGCTACGAGAACGTGAACAAGAATATGTAAATTGGAAAGGAAAAAATGTGACTGAAAACAGGCCAAAACGTTAAAAATGTGCCATCAAACTTGCAAACTTCAGTACCAGAAATTAATTTTGGAGGATGAGAGACAAAAAATTAACAAAGAGTTTTGGATATTATCTGATGAAGGAAAAAACATTTCTATAATAAAAATACCCAGCGCATACCTAAGAAGAGAACCACTACCAAATCTGGAAAGTCGGCTACTACTTTCATTTGAAGGACGAACCACTTAAAGTTTGCAAGTCATTTTTTCTAAGTACATTAGATATAAGTCAGAGAAGAATATCTTATTTTCATTCAAATAAGCGTGAGGAAATGACAGGCAATCCAATAACAATTAAAAAGGAAAAGCATATCAAGAAGAAAATTGCAGAAGAAAGAAGACAAAGCGTAATAGATCACATAAACAGCTTTCCACGAATTGAATCCCATTACTGCAGACACCGCACTAAGAAAGAATACTTTGAGTCTGGCTTAAATCTTAACAAGCTTTATGAGCTATACCAAGAATGGTGTCAGAAACGATATGTCATACCTGTGAAAAAGAACAAATATTCAATTTTTAATTTAACATATTATTCTGGAAACCAAAAACTGACAGATGCGACATATGCGAAGAGTTTAGAGTTAAAAAACGTGAAAGTAACGATAAAGAGGAAAATTAGAACTTTGAGAAACATTTGCAACTGAAAAAGACCTGTTATGAAAATCGACAAAAGGATCGAGGAATTGAAAAAGAAGGCGATCATGCCTATGATAACAGTGAAAAGGTTAATAAGAAGAGCCAAGACAAAACCACCGCCATAATCTGTTTTGATATGGAAAGTGTCTTCGCACTGCCAAAAGCAGGAATTTTCTGCTTTTTCTACAGAAAAAAATTAAACAGCTACAACATGACCGCCCACTGCAATTTAAATAGAAAGGCTTATTGTTCTGTCTGGTCCGAAGGCATTCACGGACGAAAAGGATCTTATCTGGCATCTGCATTAATAAAGATATTAAACGTTGTGTGCCAAGACTTTCCCGAAGTCAATAAAATATTATGGTCAGACTCATGCGTGCCACAGAATCGAAACTCGATAATGAGTTTAGCGTTATTAAAGTTTCTTGAAGAGCACCCCAGTGTTAATGAAATAGTTAAAAAAATTTCAGAATCAGGTCATGGGCAAGTACAAGAAGTTGACAATATTCATTCACAAATTGAGAGAATATTGCAACACCTTGAAATTTACAGTCCGTCTTTTAAGGGCCTTGAAAACTGTGATCAGAAAGAACCCATCTTAAGGACTTCAAAAACTATGAGAAAGGTGCAAAAGTATTCAATTTTATTGAAATACCTTATTGTACAATTAAACAACTGAAATACAAACAAGCTGAGCCATTCAGAATTTATTACAAATTGGACTACTCAGATGACAGCATAAAATTTAAAGCAGTTCGGATCAGACCTAAAACCAGAAGCGCTCCAACTAACGCTGAATTGCCCAAAATCACTACAGTTCCAAAACCAATCAAGTGCTTTCTCACTGAGGATAAGGCGTATCATCTGTACAAATTGTTCAAGTTCATCCCGGAAATGGACAGAACATATCTGAAAACTTTGTTTTACGAATATAAAGATGATAAAATCATCAAGAAATTGGCGAAAAAGAAAAAAAGTCTTGAACGAAAGAAGAGAATAATACAGCAAAAATAAAGAAAACTACATAGAACGCTGAAAAAAGGAAAAGCTGGCAAGGGTTAACAATAATGAATGATGAATTTATTTTTTATACTTAAAAGAGTAATGTTGTTTGTTAATAATAAAGTTTATTTCTTATTTCCATCAATCACTCATTTTTATCGAGCAGATAGAACAATAATTATCGAACAATCAAACTATTTCAGATTTAAATTGTTCTAACTGCATTTTCATTTTTTTTTTTTGAAATATTCTGGAATACCAATAACTGCCTTTTTAAAACCAATTTGATTCGAATTAAGTTAATTGTTCTTTTTGCTTTCTTTTAAGCCACCTTGCACAAAAATTAAGCAAAAATTTCGTCTTCTAGATAGCAGTTTTTTTTTAAATGGCTCTGCTGTAAATTTTGCAGATTTGCACATAGAACACTCTAGTACTCAGCTCGCGAAGTGTGTCCATCTCCAATTAATTTTTTTTCAAAAAATAAAGTCATACATTAGGTATGACGTGATTTAACTGATTCCCCGGTTTCACTATATAATAGGTTGGATGATTGTTTTAAAAGGAGGTGACTGTACATCATACTTAACGGTGTAGGTATATAATTCACAGATTAGTAGTGATTAAGATACGGTGATTCTGTCATTATTAAACGTACCAAATACTCCTTCTAATCAATGCTTAGGACATATGTATCTGCATACAGAAAACATGTGTTATTGCATTATATTTTCCATTAAGCCCACAAGCTCTTGCTATAAAACGCATATTTAAAGTATTAAAAGCGATAACACAGTGCCGAAGTGTATTCGTATATGTATACGTACATACATTGGCGTTATAGAACTGAAGTGCGTTCTAGGTATAGTGGTAATAATTTTTGGATTTTCTTCGATTTTAGGTCAGCCGTGACATATTTATAAGGGACTATTAACATAAATTTAGGACTCTAGAAAAAGAACCTTCGATTTTTGTGGGACCATTCTACGGTCAACCGATGCCTGGCTACCAGAAATTACACATCCGACTTACGGGCTTCGTCCAATAAACTATATTACTTTCGTCGATGATTTGTAAAGTTTTATTATTCGACTTCGACCAAAACTGAAGATTTTATGAGTTACGCACTACGGTTACAATTTTTTCCTTATCCTTTTGAAAATTTCTCGAACGAATCGTAAATTTTATTTTAGACCAGTAGCATATAGTAGCAGAAAACTTTCTAATTTATAACTTTGTTTTTCTTCCGTGCCTTTCATTTGAAACCTTTATTCCAGAAAAAGCGTTTTTATTTGAACATAATATAGCTTTACAGGCAAAAGGTACATTTACAAAGATAATGAGGCATTTATATATTAATAGCATTGAAACAAATATTAAACTGATGACAATCAATTAATTTACTTGAGGGTTGTCATTTTATATTTTTCGTAATCTGTCATAGGTGCTAAATATTACTTAGGTAATTAAGTTGACAATAAATCCAGATTAAAAGGGATGACATTATGAAGCAAAAATAATCCCTGGGATAGGCTAGAATATTTGCATAAATCACTTATAATAGATTGCATTTCCGGATTTAAATATATAATTATATTAATTATATATTATTTTGCGGTTAACCAACAATTTAATCGATTTTCTCGCTGTCTGAAGCATTAAAATTTAATATTAACTGACAATCATTGAATGTTTTGCTATTAAAAAGTCATTTTTTGATGAATACATATAAAGGTGTCTATATGGTTACTAACAAGAATATAAATACCGATAATAGACATTATGTAATTATATTACAAAAAGAATTTTTGATTAATATTACCATATATACAGGGTGAGTCAACTATCTGACAAAATAAATGTACTCTGTAATGCTTAATACGAGGTCTGACAATTAAGTATCAGGAAAATTGGTTTTAAAAGCTCTTATTTCAAATTGGTCACAAATTAGATATTACATCCTTCAATATATTCCCCTCCTGCACGCACACACTTTTCCATTCGTGATTTCCACGACTGGAAACAATTTTGGAAAGCTTGTTCTTCAAGAGCGTCCATGACCCCTGTACATGCCTGTTTCATGACCATTTCAGTAGCATAGCGGATGTTCCAGCACAAGAGTCCCTGTGGATGCTAAAAATTCGAGAGTAAAGATGGCTGAATGCGCTAGCGCATTGTCGTGATGCAGCAACCAATTCTTGTTGGCCCACCACTCAGGTCTTTTTCGTGCAATCTGGTGCCGCAATATTTTCAGGACCTCAACATAGTAGGCAGCAGTTACAGTTTGCCCCTTAGGCACCCAGTGTTTTAAAATGATGCCTTTGGAGTCGATAAAGGTGATAATCATGATCTTCACCTGCGATTTGGACATGCGCGCCTTTTTGGTTCTTGGCTCCCTCGGTTTCTTTCATTCACAACTCTGACGTTTGATTTCTGGATCGTATTGGAATATCCAACTCTCATCACCAGTAATCACACGATCTAACATTCCCCAGTTGTCGAGCCAGTCCTGACGAATGCGTTGTCGAGTTTCCTTTTGGTCGGAAGTCAGCAATCTGGGAACCAATTTTGCGCACACTTTCGTCATGTCTAAATCGTCACGTAAAATCAACCGAACTATCTCACGCTTGATACCAGTAACTTCCGATATGTGTCTAATCACGTATCGATAATCATCCTTAAACACTTGCTCGATTATTTGCAGAGAGGTGGCGGTGCGAACTTCAGCTGGTCAACCAGAGCGCGGAGCGTCATTGCACTCCTCTAGCCCCTCCTCAAACTTCTTGTACCACTCATAGAATGACGATTTTGGCATTAAATTGTCACTTCTAATAGATGGACTAATGAACAGGTCTTTGTTTCTTGGTTAAGGAATTTTAAAAAATTTGCTAATCCAACACCAGATGCTCCAGTTCTGCTTATCCTGAACAATCATAGTAGCCACGCCACAATAGAAGCATATGAGTACTGCAGAGAACAGTCCATTGTGATGCTATCCCTACCACCACATTCCTCACACAGGATGCAGCCATTAGATCTGACATTTTTTGGGCCGTAAAAACGAGCGTTTTATCAGGAGTGTGATCTGTTCATGAAGTCTAGATATTTGGTACGAATAACGCCGTATGATATCGCAGCCCTATTTAGTCAAGTATTTTGCAGTGTTGCAATATAGCTTAATGCGTCTCTTGTTTCCGTGCTGCTGGTATTTTTCCAATAAATCCTGCTATTTTTGATGATGAAGATTTTCTCGTTCATGATGAACCCGATGTTAGTGATGAATTTCCTCCGTCAATTAGTCACACTCCTGTAAAAGACTATCAACTAGTGTTTCGGAGAATTTTGATGACCACAGCCTAGCTGCTCTAAGACACTAACAATAGATCAGCTTCCACCTGCGACCAACACTTTTCAATTTTATGCATGCATATATGAATTTTAATTTATATATGTATGTATTGAATTTATTATGTGTTGGAAAATTTTCCACGTATTCTTTTATCATTGGTCTTTTCAATCTATCATAAATACTTTATCTCCACTTCCTACTATGACAAACAAGATTGTCCAGAAATCTCGCAGAGAAAAGCAATACTCTGAAATACTTACGGAAACGCCAATGAAGACACTGTTTGAACCGAAAAATACAAGACGCCGTTGAAACGAAGAAAAAAAAGGAAAATGCACGACAGAAGAAAATGAAGACAGCACTGAAAAGTAAACCAAAAATACAACACCAGAAAAGGAAGATTCAGCATGAAACCTCTTCAGAAGACAGCACTGATGAATCTCAAATTTGCGACGATGATGAGCTGGATGATATCGAAAGTTCTTCCAAAGAACTATAATCTACATTCAACACACCTAAAACTAAACAACGATGCTTTTCTGATTCCTCGTTTAATGAAAATTATGATGATGACAATAATTGTCAGATATGTGTAATATGCAACGACTCTGGTAAGGACGGAGAAATGGGGTATCGTTGCAGGTGCTGTGAGAAATGGACTCATGCATAGTGCAGTGGAACTGAAAAAGCAAAGAATTAAGTTTGCGATTTTTGCATAAAATTTTAAATTGACATTTTAAAATGTTTTAAGTTAATAGGTACCTACTCTTAAATTTCTGTTTTCCGCATGGCTCTCATTACCCCAAGCACAAGAAAATGGGAGCCAAAGGAGTTTTTATATAATTGCCCTGTATACTCGAAAGAAAAAACATGAAAGATTGTTTGTAAAAAATAATATTAAAAAAATAAATATAATATTTATTCCTTTTACATGTTTTCCCTTAAGTGGCTCCCTTTCCCACCCGTTTCCCAACATATAATACTCATATAATCTGTTCGTCTATTTTTCTTGGAAACATATTAATTTGCAAATCATTTATACTCCTATTTTTGGAAAATGCCCTTTTCTAGTACTCCGAAATTGTTTACAAGTAATAAGTGTATCTACACAGCAATAATAAAAAATAAATTGGTTCATATTGTACATTACAAATTAGTAATTCAATCTTAATAAATTCCAATTCCATCATGCAGAAACTTACTCTCGTATGGGTTTTCAATATGGTGCGTTTTTTTTCCTTCAGACTAACAACATTCGTTTTATAATTTGATTTCATCTTCTGAAACATTCAAAAATACACGCCCGCGCTGCGCTGATGCATTCAAATACGTCAACGAACAAGAGTAGCTATTTCAAAGGCCCTGTCAGACCTGTATTGTCAAGCGAAATATAATTCAAATACTAACACGAAATCGTCCGGTGGCAAAATTGAGTTTAAATTTTAATTTAACCGTAGAATGTAATTCCCGGAAAAATAATATCAATAAAATTAACCGGTCTTTAACGCGCTACTAACGAGCAGCGTTAATATAAATGAGATACGTCCGTCTCCCGTATAATTTCCCCGCACCCGAAGATAAATTTTAATCCCCGCGAGATAGTTAAGTTGATAAAGTTTAATTAATTAATTTCTTTATTTAAATTATGGACTGTCTTGACGGCGGATGGCGCACGCAACATTCCACCGATTCTCTACTTGCAGTACATTTCGAGAAGATCTTGAAATCAAGCGGTAATCGGATACCGGTAAAAATTGTTAAATTCGGGTAACACAATCCATTACTTGATAGTAATCTAGTTTTATGTAAATACCGCGTGTGTTTTGGAATTTATCCAGGAGGTTTTAAGTGTAGAGAAAATCACTCAACAAATTACAAGTATTTCCTTTTTGAGATAATGCCTCCTTTGAAGATTGATAAACTGTGGAAGCTACTATATAACGCCCTGAAGATAATGGACACTGATTAAAGAAGAAAAATTAGTGGATTAATCTGAATATATATTTTTTGTTTATTCTAAAGCTAAATCATAAAATACAAACGTCTTGAATTATGGGTTACGTAGCTTCACATATGTATATGTTTTATAAAATATCGCTTGACAAATTAGTTTCTTTTAAATATTTTTTATAGAATATAAATACAACATAAATTTCACTGAAAAAAAAATTAACTTTTAGTTATATCATGAAATGATGTATATTATTTTTATGAAAAATATAGAAGATTTTATTGTAATAAACAGTAGATAATAATAATAATAATATTTATTAAATTGCCCAACAGGTCACCCCAAAAGAGACAATAAAAACAAAGTATAAAGATAATAAATATGTGAAAAATTAATAACAACAAACAAGGCAGAAAATAAGTGAAAAATGTGAAAAACATTGAAAAATAAACAAATAATCAAAAACATCAACAGCAAGATTATTGAAATTCCTGAATACCACATCCAAAAGAACTGTATAAAGTGGCCACCGTTTTGTTGAATGCAGCATTCAGCACGACAAATTCATGCTTCTTTAGCACATTGTATAGCATCAGGACGATTCTTGTTATTTGCTGCAGCTTTCACGATGCGATTACTAAACTCTGATGAATCCCGATAGTTTAGTAACCGCGTCGTGAAAGCCTCAGCAACTATCAAGAATCGTCCTGATGCTATACGAAGTGCCAAAGAAGAATGAATTTGTCGTGCTGAATGCTGCATTTAACAAAACAGTGGCCACTTTAAACAGTTCTTTTGGATGTTGTATTGTTAAATAAATATCTTTATGCTCCAATATCTTAGTAATAAATTAATTTGAGACATATTGCTGTGGCAACATAACTATTTTGAATATGATAATTGTAGTATTGCCATACATTACGCCTTGCCAAATAAATTATGTTGTGTGCTGTTCCAGCAACATAAATAATTAAGATGATGATATTTTTTCAAATCTCTTGTTTTTATTTAAGATTTGGATAAGGTTATAGCTTATTTAAAATGAAAAACCAGAAATCATATAAAACATAATTGTCGAATTTATTTAATATTTATTACATAAAAATAAATATAGCATCGCTATACTGTATTCACCATATATATTTAAAAAGAAACATAATTATAAGAAAACGTTTGTACCTTGTTCTAGGTTGTAACGTTTCTTTATGATACGAATATATTTTCTTATACTTAATTAAATAGATCTCTAAAAATATTTTCCTGTTTATCAACGAATAAATCGAATTAACTTTTGTATATTGTTTATTTTATGGTCAATGTTTGGAGAAAAGCTTGAATCTGATTACTATCTATAACCATTCGCACGCGTTATAGCTAGCATTTCAGAGTCCGCTACCCAGAAACACTTTCCTTATTTCAAATCCAATCTTAAATCATTAATTCATAATCAAAAGTTTATTGTAACTATTAATGATGCCAAATACTGTGCCAGAAAATATACATTTGCATATCCTCTTAACACTCAACACCATTAATTATTTTATCTCTTTTAAACTTGAAACTAAAGAATGCTTATTACTATCTCAGGAAAATATTTATTATCCCTGTTGCATAACGTTATACTGAATATACGTTCGCACGATATATTTCAATACTCGTATAGCCACATTGATAAGTCTTTGCCTCTAACTTACTTTGAATCATTGAAAAACTTTTCAAATTCGGTCATTTGCATTTCCATTATTTTTACAAAATTACACAAAAACAATTAAACAAAGAAAATAAAAATGAATGAAACTTGAATGAAAATAAAATTAACACGCTAATACAAAAGAAATCAATATGAATCGTGGTGTATTTAACCCTACGATTTTAAGTTTTATATAACCAGCTAAACTGTGAATCAATTAATGAATGAATCGAATGAATATCAATGAATGAATCTTGTCGATTCTTGTTTTCAATTTATATTCCCGGGAAAGACACGTGACCGTTCTCAACGCCATCTTCAGAAACTACCATTTAAGTTGTCACCCTGCATCTTCAGTGCTCCTGGCTTTCAAGTTGCCGTAGTGATTTGAATACCCACACACACGCACTTGTTGTCTTTTTGACAGTTCCTCACCGCAAAAGGTCAACACCCCGAGAATTGTCTGTTTACAACTTAAAAGTTTCCCATCAATTGTCCAACGTTTCTCCAACGTAGGTATACTTGTATTTATATAACTCTCCTTTATATTTGTCTATGAATTTATTCTTTCCATTAGCTAACACAAATCTTATTTTTGTTTTATGTCCAGCTCTCGGCAATCTTGGAAAAACATTGCAAACAACAGGTATCCTTTTAATAAGATTACTCGTACTACCATGGTCCATTTGGTTTGCCTTTTCGTCGCCTCCTTCTATCCAAGACTTCTCCAACGGTGATATATCTATCTGTAATAAACTACAAACCAAGTTTACATTATATTTTCTTTTTATTTTGTAGGTCATCAAAAACCGTACAAACCTCTCTACAGCTTATGAAACATAATATTACATATACAAATTCCTGAATGTATTTATTCTATTATTACAAGCTGTCGTTTATAAAAAAAACACTACTGCTGATGTCTCAGAATATTTTTATTTATATCCTTTTTTTATTTACTTATCTAGTCATAAGTTAAGGTAAATATTTATTCTTTTTGTATGATTTATTTAATAAATTTTATTACCTCATGCACGTTCTCAAGTTTACATAATTATTCAATTATCTTTCTCTCGTGCATATCGAATTTTTCATTATACACAAACCATACATCTTGTTTCTCTTTTCTATAAAAGAAATATATATACATCTTAAATTCTATCTCGTCTTTTATTTTAGTACTTATTTAATTTCTAAATTGTAAATATAAATTCAATTTTTATGTCTACATTTTCTCACATAAAAGTATATGCAACCCAATATACTCATGTTAATTTTTTTTTAAATACAATAAACTTATTATTATTGTTTCTTTTATATTTTATACACTTAAATTAAGTCTTAATACTATTACTATTATCTTATTAATATGCAAGATACCACGGCAATATGTTTATGTGGACTTTTTTGTTTATTTTATGCTGGAGAACAAGTACCTACAATAGTGCCGTGCAATTCCAAAACACCCGGTATATTTACACAACGTTAAGTATTTAACAATGACAAATTAATTCCGGTTTTATTTGATTACAGTGCTTGTTGATTACATTTTAGTGAAATTTATCGTTGCAGATAAAGTAAGAAACTCTTCAAACAGACGACATCATTGAAGGAAATTGATTCGAAAAACTAGCCCGTTCGATCATTTTTATCATTGCTCTTCAAGTAATTTATTAAGGGAATGTCAGGCGATCAAACTTTGTAAAGGACGTGAAGTCTCTTGACGGTCACTTGTTCGACCGATGACAAATGAAACTCAAATGTTCGTCCAATGGTTTTCGTGACACTTTCTATCACTGAAGCTAACGACCCGAAGAGACAGCTCCTTGTTCGTACGCCAAAGACACACACAGACCAAAAAATCTTGTCGCCACCTTTCGGGGCAATTTAACCGCACGAATCCACAATACGGTCGGTAATTTTAAAACAATTTTTGTTTTATGATTTGGCCTCAGAAAACATGCAATTATCTTCTTGCCTTTGAATTGTATAACGTTTTTATCATTGTCTATATGAGATTTGTGGTAACAAATCAATTAAACTTGGCACAAATAAGCAGACGCTGGTGAATTGGTGCAGTAGACCCTTACAGCATATCTGAAACGATATAATTACAAAGTTATTTTGTAAAATTACAATAATTATAGGTATTCGCTTACAAGAAAATTAAGTAATAATTTCTTTTTAAAATTATATAATTGCGGTGAACATTGTTTAAAGATATCAATTAAACTTAAATTAAATTACAAATGGTATATTTAAAGAAAGAGAATCTATATTTAAGTAAACATGATCATATAAGACACAGATATTTAGTTAATGTAAGCAAGTCTATTTCTATGAAATGCATCACTACGTTTTAAACTAGATGTTAAGACTTTAGTCTAGTATAAAAGGGGAATTATTCTTCTAAGGGTACTATAATAAGCCTTATTTAATTACGCCAATATTAATTTAAGTGGCTCATATAATGTAATTTGCAAAATAAACTGTATTTTCACAAATAATTAAAAAAAAATATATGAATGACTAATATTTATTTGCTTTAAAAAAAGAACATATGAAAAACAAGGTTATTTTATTAAACAAGTACTTATTACATATTATACATATAATAAAGTTTGGAACAAAATTCATATAAGCTTTAACGGTGATGACGAAAAATTGGTATCTTACATAACAATTTTTTTGAATAAATGACTCATTTACAAAGTAAAAATTATTTTAACAAAAATCTTGATTGAAATCAACTTAACTGGGAAAAGTTTAACAGTTATCTAAACTATAAAAAGCCAATCTAAGTTTTGAAGTGAAGAACAAAAATGGGGTGTGGCCACCACACGACTTTCTTATACGTGTGTGCGTGTCAAATTATATAAAAGTTGTTCTAAATTAAGATTTAAATATTTTTATTTTCTGAAAAAATAAACAAAACCCTACTGTACTACTTCTATTCTTTTAATAAATCTCTATAGAATGCATACTTGGCGAAATATTCGAAAGAAAGTGCTACTCGCTAAGAGCATTTTATACAAAAAATATTTAAAATGTAGCTCTAAATATGTTTGTGCTCTTGATAAATATATATAGAATGCATAATTGACGAGATATTTGCAAAAATCGCTATTCGATAAGAGTAAAAGTGGTACTTCCGGTCCGAATTTTAAAAAAAATTTTATACAAAAGATAGCGAAATTTAAGTTCTAAAAGGCATGACTTGCGAAATATTTGCAAAAAACTGATATATTACGAGTACATAAAGATAGATTTCTATTCAAGTATTGAAGAAGATAAATCTTTTATTATCAATGTATTTTGACAGGTAATTCTGTTACATTAAAAACATATTATTAGAATCTTTCAATTTATGAATTATACAGTAATTTAAACGCTGTTATTTGAATAAAAATAGAAACAATGTGTTATTAATCTTGAGACATTAAATGCTGGTATGTAAAAATGTAAGTCAAACGTTATTAATAATTTAATATTCATAAGTGATATTGTTGTTTTTTTTATATATATTGACTAATACAATGGAGAAATAATTAGAGTATGCTTAGAAGGACAAACGAAAAACCATGGAGAGTAGTATGATGCCATCGATATAAAAATGGCTCTTGGTTCATTCTTAAATAATAAGAAAATTATGTTCTTCATCCAGTAAAATGTCAGTACCTGTGATGAATAGTAAATCAAAATAAGTGTCAAACCATTAAAATTATAAACAACAAATATAATCTGAAAAACTTCAACTCGAAGGCCATTTTTGTTGATAATTTTCTACGAGCAATCCTTGGTGAACACAGGAAGCTGCTGCTGCCTAACATCTAGAAGAATTCACCTCCTACTAGGAGCTTAAAAGGAGTATCCTCGAGTGTGAATTGATACAAATACTGAAAAGAAACAAAGGTAAATTGATATACTACATGTATTATCGAGAGCTCAGATAAAGTAATATTACTGATCTTCATATTGAATTAATTATCTTAAAAGGCATACTTACTCTAAATTAATAATGCACGAACTAGAAGATGCACTTTTCTCCAGAGAAAATTATAATTTAATTAAGTTACTCGTTAAGACATTTTTTTGTGTTAGTTACCATGTTGGATTTTAAAAATTTCTTTGATAATTTAAATATGTAATTATATAAAATTAACGTTTTCCTAATACGTTGAATCAACTATACTTATTGAATTTTAGTAATTTAATGTAAAAATAGCAATCCAATCAATTTGGAATATAAAATTAGTATGGTTGATATAAACGTAAAGGAAGAATCATGTATTTAAAATTGTTACAACTGTAAGAAACCAAAGTTTCTTGAAGTTTCAAGATAGGGGGTTTATTACGTAAGATTGATGTATTAGAGACTTTCATATTTCAACGATACCTACTCTTGTAAGTTTTGACAAGTAATAAATAACCTATAATTATTTCAATCAAAATATGCAGTTTAATTGTTGAAAATAAGTTAAATCATAAAAGTATGCTGAGGAACATAAATAATAATGAATACACGGAACCATAATATCACTCATTGAATACCTGTTAAAAATTAGAATGATTTCACGACCCTGACTAATAGTACAGTATCATTTGTTATCTTTATACACATAACAATTTCCAAAAATTGACATAATATATATAGAATGCATAATTTACGACATATTTGCAAAAAATGGCTATTCGATAAGAGTAAAAATGTTACTTCCGGTCCGAATTTTAAATTTTTTTTATCCAAAAGGTGTTGAAAATTAAGTTCTAAACACTTTTATACTCGTAACGTACCTGTCTATAAAACATGACTTGCGAAATATTCGCAAAAAACTGATTTTCAGCATCAGGGGACTTCAAAACATGGACATCTGCAAAAGTCTCGAGGTCGAAAATTTTCATCTTCACAATACTTCCTTATACTACGTATAAGAAAGTAAAAATGGCACATTTAACTAGACGGGAAAGTATGGAAATTGTAATAATGGTTTCATACGGCGACAGACTAAGAACTCATGCGGAAGCTTGTGGGTTATTCAATCAAGGACACCCTAATATACCTCCAATTGTAAGATCTACAGTAAGTAAATTGGTCGCTAAGTTTACGGAAACTGGAAGTGTAAAAATTTTGTCTGGAGAAGGTCGTCCACAAATAATGATGAAAAAAAATTTCATCATCACAATACTTCCTTATACTACGTATAACATAGTAAAAATGCAACATCTAACTAGACGGGATAGTATAGAAATTATAATAATGGTTTCATACGGCGACAGACCAAGAACTCATGCAGAAGCTTGTGAGTTATTCAATCAAGAACATCCTGATAGGCCTCCAATTGCAAGATCTACAGTAAGTAAATCGGTCGCTAAGTTTACGGAAACGGGAAGTTGTAAAAATTTTGTCTCCAGAAGGTCGTCCACAAATAATGATGAAACAAAATTAAAAGTATTACTTGAAGCAGAGGAACACCATCATATTTCAACAAGCCAACTTGCCCTAGATAACAACGTGGACCACAGTTTTGTTGCAATATTGATTAAAAAAGAAAGGTATCATCCGTACAAATTGCACTTAATTCACAAGTTAAACGATGATGATCCAGACCGCCAATTGCAATTTTGTGAAGAATTAATGTTATGATGTGGTCAAAATCCAAATTTTTTAAACAACATTATTTTTTCTCATGAAGCCACTTTTTTCCTAAACGGATCAGTACATCGCAATAACTGTACTAGGTATAGGTCACGGGACAATCCTCACTGGATTCAGGAATCACACAGTCAACATCAAGACAAATTAAATGTATTTATTATCTCTCCCTTTTGCTCCTGACAAGAAATCTGAAGCATTTGAAGCAAATATTATAATTGTTTTACACCAGTGGTTCACTAACAATAAATTATGAATAAGCCTTGAGAAAAAGAAGCTGATGGTATTACATAAAAACAGAAAGTATATACCTATGTGGAATATTACTGCATGTACCTAACTTCTATTTGAAATACCTTTATTTAATAACTGCATTAATAAGAAAGCTACAGAAGTGTACATTTCGAGCGGGACCCTGTGTATATGTGCGTAATACATACATATTTAGAGCAAACATATATTCTCCCAATTTATCTCATAATGACCAAGAACGTTTTAGTATTATAGTCAGCAAATTTATTTGAGAAACTTTTAAACGTACAAACTATACACAGAACAAAATGTTCCCACATTAAAAGTAATTACTACACAACATAAAACTGTTTCATTATAATGTACTTAAATGTATAATATATGTAGTTCAAAAACCATTATTTTTGGAAAAGTAGGTCTAATTACACATTGTTTTAGTAAATAGGGTATTAGGTTTCTGGTTGTTGGGTTTGTATAAATATGACATCATATATTAAGTGATACCTAATAAAATTATAATGACAAAACGGATAAGTATTGTTGTATTACTTTGAATATATACATCGCCTAATAATAATATGTAATAATATATTGCAAGTATGTATATACTTATTCGTGTTTAATAATGAAATTGAAAAAAAAGGAAAATGAGTGTGCTTAAAACCACATGGCAGAAGTGAAAACTTCATCAAGGCGAGGTGAATAATACGAAATCCAACTTTTTTTTTCGTTTTAATTTGTCATCGATTTGATTTTCTTCATCCATCCTGTGTAACAGAAAAGAATTAAATGATTTTAAATTGGTATATAATGAGCAATTAAAGCAATGCTCTATTCTCAACGTTTCTGTTTTGCATTGGTATACAAATTATAGCAAATGCGTGTGGACGTTATTTAACACCCAGAATATACTGATCAGTTTCCGAGTCATCCATATCATTTTAATAAAAATGCTAAAACTTACCTGAGCGCGAAATATTATATTATATTATTATAGAGACAATGTCTCATACACACACTACACATTTTTTGGTTAACTGTCCGCGAAGTTACCAATTAGCGAACGCAACACAGTCCGCGAAATATAATCGCGTGGGTGTACGGACAACTTCAAAGGGTTCCTCAACGGAGAGATTTTCGTCGGTTCGGACGCATGTATATATATATATATAAGTAAACGATATGAATACTCGCTTACGAGTCCCACGCTGGTCTGATGCTAACGTGCCGACTTCTCACCCGTGCGGATCGGGATCGAATCTGCTCGGGGACATGAATTTATTTATTCATTTAAATTTCAATTTAATTGAAATTAAATACCTCTATATGATATATTTCTCTCGTTTCCTTAGTCAACTCGAGCCGACTTTACCCGAAAGAGCGTTACATTGCCGAGCGTGACGGCTCAGTCTTGTTCAGTGCCCACAATCAACGCAACGCGCCCAAAGAAGTTTACACTTCAAAAATGAAATACATGTATGTATACTTTCAACTTAATGATTAAACAGATATTTTGTAGAGTTTACATTGAAACTTATAAGAGAATAAGGAAGGAAACTGATAGCTGTGGAATTGGATGTACGCATTCAAAAGAATGTAAAAAATTACGCAGTTGAAGGGAGTTTTAGAAATGAAAAATTTCACATACGTATCGGATTAGAAGGCATACTGTTAATATTGAAACGAAATAGTTATATAATAATAATAATAATGATAATGTTTTTTTAAATAAGTGAGCGAGAAATAACTATATAAGAAATACTAAGTAATTAAATTTAAATTTAAGGGAAACAACAAGGTGGAGCTCAGTTTAGTAGTATAAACGAACAATTATCTGCTTTTTCACTCAAACTTTGAATAATAACATTGAAACATACAAAAATAAACTAATTCCGAGATTTACCATCTATCATAAACTGTAAAATAAGTACCGTACTGAACCCGTGCAAATGAAAAAGTAGAAGCCATGAACAGTCGAAGGAACACCATGGAACCACCCAACGACTAACCATACTAGTCTGTGAACAGTTTGTGTCTAAAACGTTCTTAATTTCTTATACGTAGTAAAAGGAAGTACTGTGATGACAAAAATTTTCGACCTCGAGATTTTTGCAGATATCCACGTTTTGAAATCCACTGGTACCGAGATAGTGGTTTTTGAAAAATGTCTGTCTCTGTGTGTGTATCTCCACGATAGCGGTCAAACGGTTACATTTATCAAAACCAGACTTCATATTTACAACTACGATCTCCTTCTTGAGAACTGATTAGACTCCCAGCGAAATCGTGTTACCGAAAGTACTAGTTTACCTCAGGGCAAAAATTAAATTTCGGGGACTACTAAGTTTAAACAAACTTCTATATACAGAGTGCACGCGGTCTACCTGCGGGTGAATATACTAGACAAGCTGGTCGACTATAAGTGGGGGAATAAGAGGGTAGCCTCTGTTACTAACATTAGAGTTACGTTAAAGTCGACACCGCAGAAATCGTTACTGCGTTAGTCCGTGAAAATTGCTACTGTTACTGTTAATAACAAATTCTTTAACCAAGAATAAAGTCATTTACTGTACTGAAAGAAGACAATAAATTTGTATGAAACTAAACAAAATGTTTCAGTAAGATAAACTATAAACGCAGAAACAATGAATTTAATTGGAAGTTAAGAATGAAATTATTAAAGAAAAATGAATTTATTGAAGTACTTAATTATTTATTAAATGTTCAAATAAGCCTCCCTCTTGAGCTGAGCAGTAACTCAGCTGATTATAAAAATTTCGACGGACATTTGTTAACATTTCCGGGGTAACATAATTGAAAAATTCAATAATTTTGCCGCGTAAGTGTTCTAAATTAGATGGACGAAACGCGATTTAAAAATGTGTTTGCTCGGCGCTAGACATCGACCCGACCGTTAACAAAATTCAAATGAAATGCGCTTAAACACCAATAACGACCAATAGAACAGTTTGTATATTGCTTTCTCGTACTAACTCATAGAAACTTTCGGTATCGTCGTTTTATCACACAGTAAATGTATCCGCAGCTTGCCGATAAGCATTTGGTAACCTATAGGTATAGCAAATTATGCGTTATACAGAGAGATATTGAGTACCAAAGTATTTACAACCCGCTTTGAAACAACGTTGGTATAAAAAAAATTAAAATTCGAACTGAAAGTAGCACTCTCAGTCCTACTTAATAGCAGCTTTTGCAAATATTTGGCAGATTAGGCATCCTATAGAGATTTTTCGATAATACAAAAGTATTTATATGTAGATTTGGAACAATTTTCCTTCTAAAAAAATACAAAATTCGGACCGGAAGTAACACTCTAATCGAATAGCAATTTCTCGCATATACCTGGTAAATTATGCATTCTATCCAGATTTATTGAGGGTATAAAAATTGGATTTGAAGACATTTTTGTATAAAGATAATTTCAAAGGTCTGACCGGAAATAATACTTTTACTCACAAGTTTAGTAAAAAGAAAAAAGTACTTGAAACTTAATTTGAAAAATTTTTATATAAAAAATTTGGAACGCACATACGTATAAGAAGTTCGTGTGGTGACCACACATAATTTTTTAAACTGTGGGATGGAGGAACAGTTGAGAAGAGTAGGAAGAGCGTTATAAATCTAACAAGCAGGTAGGTATTTTGAACTCTGTATACGCCCCCTATCGGAAGCTCCAATTGCATGCTCCATATAACGAAACTTGCTGTCCATAACCAGACCCAATGTTTTATAGCCCGCCACCATAGGAACACTAACCACACCGATGCTGAAAGTCAGCAAGTTCTCCACTTTTGGGTAATCATTTTTTCCACCGAACAGCATTACCGCAGATGTAGCAGTATTCAGTTTTAATCAATACATATTAGAAACCGTTGCAAGATTGTTCAAGATCCTCGTTAACAGTTCTCATTGCCGCAGCAGTATAATCCAATTCAAATGAATATTCCAATTGATAATCGTCAGCATACATATGCACGGTGCAACTTTGGATGGATTTAAACACGTCGAAAATAGAATAGGAACCAAAATGGAGCCCTGTGGAACTCCACTGCGTAATTCCATCACCGACGAAGCATTGCATATAATGTGGTGTGGCCAAAAGCAAATAATAGATGAGGTAATGAATGGTATGACCGAAAACAAATGATAGATAAGATAATGAAAATTATGGTATAAGTACTTAAACATTGCAATAAAGAAATACTTAGTCTAACCTGGAAAGAAGACGAACCATAAGCATGCTGCACTGAAGAAGATTAGTGGAACAGAACCCAATGGAAAAGAAGATGACTTTAACAACTCAATAATTGTACATAAAGAACTGTATACCGTTTGACTGAAATAAAAGTAGATATAGGGAAACACAGACACGCACACATGTGCATGCAAACATGAAATGGAGGGGTACGATAATAGGGGAATACAGATGAGTTCATATCGGGGGGGACACCGGGTACCGAGACCGAGGCTTAAGTGCAAAACGTTGAAAGCTAGTATGCAGACGTTTGCTTTTAGGAATTGCTCCGCTATTTTGGTAATTGATGTATAATGTATTAACATTGAACTGAAACAAAACTATAAAAATTGTAACTAAAATAAAATTCTCACATTTAAAACGAAACAAAATATTATAATGAACTATACAAATAAATTTGCACGTCTTTGTACGAATTATCCTTCGCATACCATAACACAATCTGTATTTTTTCCTCGACAGCTAAGGACATTTTATTTTAATATTTGCGAGTTTGCTCTGACACAATCTAAGTTCACGCTCTAAAGATACGGAACGAATGCCATGTGCGCATGGTGTTCGCGCTCTCGGTTTACCCACACCACCATAAGACCGGTGGTGTGGGGGGCCACATTCTTGAACTGTTGTATACATACATACATAGGTATGGTTTCTTTAGAAATGACCGGTGTGAGTTTAAAAACGCTGCGCGTATCTGTCGATAGTCACATTCTAATTGTATGGATGACTGGTCTTGAAAACACACTAAATAAATATCTCCACAGAATATTTATATTTGTTTGAATGCTGCTTATTGTATAATATTTTATTTACATTCCTCTCCTCCACTTCTATATTATTTCTTAAAATATATTCTGGATTATAAAACGAACTAGTTTAGCTTTCTAAAATAATTTAAATAACAAGGTGACCATGATTTACTAAATTTATTTCTATTTGCTTAGTACAACAGATAATATACCCAAATGCTTTTGAAAAATATCCTTAGTTTTATTAATATAACACATACCTTATTTTTAAATTAATTCAAATAAAAAAAATGAGGTGTGGCCACCACACGACTTTCTTATACGTATGAGCGTTTCAAATCACACAATTTTAAAAATTATTTTATACAAAAATTATTCAAAATTCTATTTTAAGTACTTCCAGTCTCTTAGTAAATCTCTACAGGATACATACTTTGTGAGATATTTGCAAAAAAATGCTACTCGCTATGAGTAAAAGTATTATTTCCGGTCCGAATTTTGAATTTTCATTTATACAAAAAATATTTCAAATCCAACTCTAAATACTTTTATACTCTTGATAAATATATATAGAATGCATAATTTACGAAATATTTGCAAAAAACTGATTTTCGATAAGAGTAAAAGACGGTAGGAATTTCCAAAAACTTTTTTAATAAAATTCTTCTCAGATTTAATTTTGAATATATATAAATTCTTTACAAATTTGTTTAAGCTTAGTAGTTGACGAAATATTGGCAACATTCGATCTTTTCACTGAAGTGAACTACTACTTCCGGTCTGCCGATTTTACTGAAAATCTAATCAGATCTCAAGAGGGAGATTATATTGTAATATTCATCATCACAATACTTCCTTATACTACGTATAAGAAAATAAAAAAAAACGAGTTTAACACGTTGTCTTGTGGTTTATTAATTAAAGCAATATTTGCCTTTTTACTTTCTTATACGTAGTAAGGAAATATGATGCAGATGTCCACGTTTTAAGTTCGCCTGATACCGAAAAAGTGGTTTTTGGCAAACGTCTCTCACCTCATTTTTAGACTAAAAAAAATTAAAATATATTCTAAAACAGCAAAATTTTGCATTTCGTATTAATTATTACATTATAACATGATTTAATGTATGTCGTGATATTATAAACTTATTCTTACAAGTTTATAACATAAAATAATACATATACCGGGTGTTTGTTTAAGCTCGGCCACCGGCCATATCTCGGCAACCATTTATCGTACAACCTCGCGGAAAAAATCTTGATAGTAAAATGGACGACGGAAATTACAAGTAAAATATTTTTAAGTTTCCAAAATGATCGCAAGGGGGCGCAATTCTCAAGATAAATTAAAAATTCGATAATTTTTCATTAAATTCTAGATTAAGATAGATTGACAATTTTTCTAGCAAAATTTTTAGACGTTTTTATACAACTTTCATTTGAAACTTTTTGATCTAACTCCCATACGAAGGGAACAGGGGAGGGTGGTATGTCTGCGTACAAAAGTCGGTATAATTTTGGTTTGCACCAACGGATTTTAATGTTTCTGGGCTCATTAGATAGAGAATCTTACAAAGAATTGAAGGGCATGTAGCACCAAATTACGTGATTGTCAAAGAAAATAACAAGGGGCGCTGTTCTCAATGTATCTATATATTACTTGTTTTTTCTTTAAAATTTTAAATGGAACGGCATATTTTTAATAAAGCGATATTGAAGCACATAAAAAACTGAAGAGAATGATGAAAACCGGAAGTTGCTACCTTTTTTCTTGACGAAGATATAGTCATACGAAGACAATTCAAAAAAAAAAATTAACAATTTTTAATATAAATTTATTTATTTATTGCGAGTAATAACTTTATTTTAATTTTAAGTGTCACTAGACAGTGTATAGTTCGCTTTCACTTGAATTTTCATCATAGTCTTCCATAAATGTATTTATTTCAATCTTCTCCCCGATTTTTTAATTCTTGCATATGTTACATTAGATGCTCTTCTTAAATGTTTTTAAATTGTCTAGCTATTTTTAAATTTCATGTCTTGCCTTTTTAGACATTGAAATAAAATAATAATAATAATGATAAAAATAATAATAATAATAATAATATATCTTTATCACCCAACTGATATACGTAGATCTAATTATAGGAAAACAGCAAAAATAATTTCCATAACTCATGAACTAAGTCGACAATAAAGAGAGAAAAAACAATATAATATAATGCATAAGTTATAATCAAATCATTTACTCATTAGTAATGAAAGGGTACACAAATTGATATCTAAATCATCCCCGCTTGAAATGAAAGTAAATAAAAGAACCTATTATATGCCTAAACACAAATAAGAAAATATATTGACCAAGTAATATAAAGGAAAAGAAAATATATTTAAATCAGAAAGTACAAAAAAAAAAAACAAGAAAAAACTTCAACTTAACAAATGTTCAAAGTGTTCACCTTCATTTTAAATACACGTTTACTTGTCGATTAGTAGAGAGCAGAGTTACTTCCATTTCGGAGGCAGCAATTGTTGTTCTCAGCTTTTTGTGATAAACTATGTCTTTTATTCTGCCCCATAAATAAACATCAAGAACATCTGGCAAGGTGAATCAAAACTCAATAATGTCTTCTTTCGGGATAATTTAGGGAATATTTCCCCGAAGCAAGAATGCATTTTCAAAGCATTGAAAATACATTCTGTTCATGTCATAAGCTTCAAAGTTAGAACACGACATTTTACAAACTTAGTAATTATGTGCGGGCGTCCAAAAAGGCTTAATTTGCTAAATACGTACAAAAAGTTTAACTACAAGTGACACTAATATCTTTGCATTTCGATTTTCATGGCCTAACTTGGAACTCTCATCAATATGTAATTTAGTAACACTGTGCATGCCATGTTGTTTGATGAAAATTTTAAAAAAGAAAGCAAACTACACTGTTCACTATTATTATTTCATTTCAATGTTGGAAAGGATAAGAAATGATATGTAAAAAATAATAGCAAGAGTATTTAAAAACATTTAAAAGAAGAATCTAACGTAACATAAGCAATGAATTAAAAAATCGATAAGAAGATTGAAATAAATACATTTAGCGAAGAGTATGATGAAACTTCAAGTGAAAACGTACTATACACTGTCTAGAGACCCTATTAAAATTGAAATAAAATTATTACTTCTAATAAATAAATAAATTTATATTTAAAGAGTTTTATTTTTCTGGATTGTCTTCGTATGACTATATCTTCGTCAACAAAAAAGGTAGCAACTTCCGGTTTTCATCGTTCTCTTCAGTTTTTTATGTGCTTCAATATTACGATATTAAAAATATACCGTTCTATTTGAAATTTTAAAGAAAAAACAAGAAATATACATACATTGAGAACAGCGCCCCCTGTTATTTTCTTTGACAACCACGTAATTTCGTGCTACATGTTCTTGAATTCTGTGTAAGATTCTCTATCTAATGAGCCTAGAAACATTAAAATCCGTTGGGGCAAACCAAAGTTATACCTACCTTTGTGCGCAGACATACCCCCCTCCACTCTCCCCTTCGTATGGGAGTTAGATCAAAAAGTTTCAAATGAAAGTTGTATAAAAACGTCTAAAAATTTTGCTAGTAAAGTTTTTAATCTATCTTAATCTAGAATCTAATGAAAAATTATCGAATTTTTAATTCATCTTGAGAATTGCGAACCCTTGCGGTCATTTTGGAAATTTTAAAATATTTTTATTGTAATTCCCGTCATCTATTTTACTATCAAGATTTTTTCCGCGAGGTTGTACGATAAACGGTTGCCGAGATATGGCCGGTGGCCGAGCTTAAACAGACACCCGGTATACATACAAGGTCCCATGCTTGAACATCTGTGTTCAATTTCTCACAAACTCTCAAAACGAAAAGTTTTAATCTAAAATAAAATTAAAGTAGACGGGAGAGGACATTTAATAAAATTGTGAAGAAAATGTGCGGTCACGTCACATTTTTTTAAATGGATTGTTACATTGTAACATGATGAATATCCATGATGTTTGTGCACATGTGAAAGTATATCATTAGTAGCATCGCAAATTTTTTCTACAACTGATTAGCCAAAATAAATAGTTCTTTTAAAGAATTATATTCATTAAATAAATCGCTGCAATCGTAAATATTATATCGTGAAATTAATAAACATACATCTTTTATCGAAAATTTTATTGAAAGTAAGAATACCTTAGACAAAATTTGAATAATTAAAATTAAAGTCTGGTGTAGTTGGAACTATGCAATTAATGGGTAATCATGTAATAAAATTTAATTAGGATTGTAAAATTAATTACTCTAACCTTTACCATAATAAATTAAAACAAGAATTGTAACAGATATCAAATTTTTAATAATTAATATATAATAGTAATTAATTAATAAAAAAATTGAAGAAAATGGTTATGCGATTTTGGTCTTATAGTTTGTTTCCTTTTCGCAATAATAAAAACCTTAGTACGACATATAAAATCCATTATCGTCCATATACTCTTGCATTCTTGATTGCATAGAAATTATTACAGTTTCACATAAGTTATAGCTCGGTTAACATCTGATGGCACCTGGGATGCGCAAAGGTGTGGCTTAAATATATATCATGTGCGTTAAAAACATCGGTATCGAAAGTAATACACTACGATAGACAAAGTGCAACTAAATTAAATACGGACTAATGTTTTCAAGTTGGTCCGTAACCCTTCATATGTAGCGAAGTCTATGTCTATCTCACTGACTTCATGCTGCTTTCTCCTTTTTTGTCTCAAAATATAGCTATACTTCCTCTGAAATGCTCCCATACAGATTGTGCATATTGAGTAATATTTTCTATATTAACTTGAACTCTATCATTATTAGCATTCCTATTCGGCACCATAGGACTTCATATATTTTCAATGGGGTTCGGATATGGAGATTTTGCCGGCCAATCAAATACTTCTACGTTATTTTCGTTAAATAAATAAAAAAAATAAAAGAAAGTAAGAGTGTTACTTCCGGTCCGAATTTTGATTTTTTTTTATATAACAATTATTCCAAATGTGGCTCAAACAATTTTGTATTTTTAATAAATCTGACTAGAATGCAAAATTTGTGAGATTTTCCAAAAAACCGCTATTTGATGAGTAGAAGCATTACTTCCGGTCCAAATTTTAAAATTACTTTTATAGAAAAATTGTTCCAAATGTAGCTCTAATTACTTTTGCAGTTATAATACATTTATATAGAATGTATAAAAAAAACTGCTATTCGATAAGAGTAAAGTCTTACGTCTGGTTCGAATTTTCAAATTTCTTTTATACAAAATTCGGGCTATAAATATTTTCGTATTCTAGAAAAATCTGTAAAGAATCAATAATTTGTAAGATATTTGCTAAAAACCGGTTTAGATATGAAGGCCTACTTCCGGTAGAAATTTCGAAAAAAAAGCCTTTCTAAAATTCACATTTTAGTACCTACTTTTGTATTCTTTAGAAATTTCTCTAAACTTAGTAGTTGACGACGTATTAGTAAATTTTGATTTTTTTAGTGAAGTAAGCTAATATTTCAGTGAAGTAAACTAATTCAAAATATCAGTGTTGATCGGGAAAAATATAATTTTTAATAATTCTAAACATTTCCTTATTAGAGAATATAACAATTTTTACTTTTTATAAGAAAAACATGGATTGTTATAATACCAAATTGTTTAAGTATTATTTTAGTATTCAGTTAAACGTTGTTATTATAAAGAAAAAGCTTCAACATCTAAAATAAATATAAATCACTCCCAGAAGAATAGTAACAAGTTCAAAGTTCCATAAAACCAAGATTTGAATGAAAAACAGTGGATCTCCCTGTTGAAATTAAAATAAAAGGCTAAAGAATAAAATAAAAGCCAGAAAGATATTGAGGAACATAAAAATGATATTTTCTAATAAAGTACCTAGCATGAACGTTATCAGACAATAAATTATTATGAATAAACACAATTATTTCAAATATATTGGCTTATAGTATATGGCCGATGTAGTTTCTTTTACAAAGCAATTTAATACATAGCGTAATACAATCTTTTTCTTTTAATTGTATTTAACATTTAATTATATTTGCATTCAAAATATGTGTTTCATTCGTTACTATATATATGACATGTATATATTCGTGCAGATTGTAGAATAAAGTCTTTAAAAACTTCAGAAAATATAAACCACACTCATATGAAGTACAATGGCTTATTCATGCTTTATAAGATTTACGACGCATGTTTTTTGCTTGTCCCGTTCTGAACTCGAACATTAGAATGTTACTATCGTAGAACTTGGGGATCTATTTTCAATTTATACCGGCCATTTCAAAAGAAAGCAATTGTACATGTTTATGTGTGTGAATTTGAAGATGCATATTAACTTTTAAATACGACAATCTGTACAATGGATTTGTATTTAAACTAATATTTCATTTATATCAGGATTTAAAAAAAAATAGGAATTATGAATTGCATCCAAACAAACAGAAACATATCGTCAAAGAAAAGTTTTGCAAGGTTAGAAATAATTTGATTTTAAAGTCACAGGTAATAAAGTATAAAACGGAAGTATATAATTGTATTACAAATCATCTAAAAATTGTTAATAAGAAATATTTAAATTTAAATTCATGTACATTTGAAAAAGGTTGCCCTAGTTTACAAGAATTGTAGGTACTCTGAATGTTAAAATTTAAAATAAATTCTTTGTATTGTATAAATACACTATCCATATAGATAGTTTTTCCACTAGATGTTCATCAGTACAGGTGTCTGATGCTTCTTATCCTAATTACCAGAATGAATGTTTATACAAACCATGTAGTACTTGCAAGCAAGAGGGGACATTTCTTACTCATCTCATTGAAATGAAGGAAATTTTAATTAATTACTTTCTTATACGTAGTATAAGGAAGTATTGTGATGATAAAAATTTTCGACCTCGAGATTTTTGCAGATGTCCACGTTTTGAACTCCCCTGATACCGAAAAAGTGGTTTTTAAAAAATGTCTGTGTGTGTGACCACGATAGCGGTCAAACCGCTATAACAAGCAATTCCAAATTTTGTATTGACGAGTATAATCTCCCTGTTCAGAACTGATTAGATTTTCAGTAAAATCGGCAGACCGGAAGTAGTAGTTTACTTCAGTAAAAAAATCAAATTTTTCCAATATTTCGTCAACTACTAATTTTAAACAAATTTATATACTCAAAATTAAGTTTGAGAAGAATTTTATTATGAAAGTTTTTCAAAATTCCTACCGGAAGTAGGTCTTTTACTCTTGTCGAAAATCAGTTTTTTGCCAATATTTTGCAGGACATGCTATTTAGACAGGTACGTTACAAGTATAAAAGTATTTACAACTTAATTTTCAATACCTTTTGTATAAAAAAAATTTCAAAGGTCGGACCGGAAGTACCACTTTTACTCTTACCGAATAGCGATTTTTTGCAAATATATGGTAAATTATGCATTCTATATACATTTATCAAGAGTACAAAAGTATTTAGAGCTGGATTTGCAATATTCTTGGCATACATGAAATTTCAAAATTCGTACCGGAAGTAACACATTTACTCTTAGCGAGTAGCACTTTTTTTTCGAATATCTTGCAAGATATGCATTCTATAGAGTTTTATTAAGACAATGGAATTACTTTGAATAGGATTTTGAATAACTCTTGTATAATTTTTTTTTTAAATTGTATAGTTTGAAACGCTCATACGTATAAGAAACTCGTGTGGTGGCCACACCTCTTTTTTTTAAATGAAACAAATTTAAAAAAAGCTATGATAAATTATATATTGCGAGACCTACTTTTAGTTTTTAATGCAAACTCCCTTCTTATTCCTCTTTACATTAAGTTTTATACTGATTATAGTTTCATCGTCAGATTCAACTACAAAAAAAACTTGCTAGTATCTGGAGTTGGAGTGTTCACTGTGGTAATCATTTCTTCTTTTATTCTGTTGGTAGATACAGAATCTAAGCTGTGGATATAGGTTATGTTTATGTTACGTTTCTATACATGGCCGCAAATTGCGTTCGGAAATGTTTTAAATAATCGGATAAAATTTGTGAATCTGTCCGGTACTGTCTAACCGGGTTAGTTAAATGCTATACATTTCCAGAAAACGCCTTATGTTGGTTGCCTCCTTAGACCATTTATACATATAGACACGCCGTTTTCCATCCGCCTTGAATACGAACTGAAACAAACATAACGCAGGCATGTGACGTCACGGGTGGGCCTGTTTCTGTTATTGTTGTATATCTAACGTCCGTTTTAACGTTGTAGATACAGTGTTAATATTGATTAAATCGTTCTAATTTTAATTATGGTACAATCCTGTAGTGCATATGACTGCAACAAACTATTATTATTATTAGTTTTAATTATTGTAAAATTAAGCTATATCATCAAGGTGAATGCATGACCAGACATACTAATAAATTAAGAAATAAATTAAATAAAACAATTTTGTTTTCTAGACAATAATTGAAAATACAAAATCATTTTTATAAGTATTAAATAAATCAATTTTTTTACTTTCTTATACGTGGTATAAGGAAGATGACGAAAATTTTCGGCCTCCAGATTTTTGCAGATGTCCACGTTTTGAGGTCCCCTGATTCGAAAAAAGTGGGTTTTAAAAAATGTCTGTCTCTCTCTCTCTCTCTTTCTGTGTGTGACAACGATAGCTGTCAAACCGCTGTAGATATCAATTTCAAATTTTGTATTTACGTGTATAAAGTCTCCCTCTTGAGATGTGATTGGTTTTTCAGTAAAATCGGTAGACCGGAAGTAGTAGTTTACTTCAGTGAAAACATTGAATTTTGCCAATATTTCCTCAACTACAAAGTTTAAACAAATTTATTAAGAATTCATACGTACTCAAAATTAAATTTGAGAAAAATTGTATTATATAAGTTTTTTGAAATTTCTACCGGAAGTAGGTCTTTTACTATTATCGAAAATCAGTTTTTTGCAAATATTTCGCAAACCATGCTTTTTAGACAGGTACGTTACGAGTATAAAAGTATTTAGAGCTGGATTTGGAATATCCTTTGTATAAACAAAATTTCAAAATTCGGGCCGGAAGTAATACCTTTACTCTTAGCGAGTAGCATTTTCTTGCAAATATCTCATAAAGTATGCATTCTATGAGATTAAGAGACTAGAAGTACTTAGAATAGGATTTTAAATAATTTTTGTATAAAAGAATTTTCAAAGTTCGGACGCATTTACTCACAGGCGTATTTTTTTAAGAGGATAAATGTATTTAAAGCTCAATTTAGAACAAATTTGCATAATTTGAAATTCATATATGTATAAGAAAGTCGTGTGGTGCCCACACCTCATTTTTTTTATTATGTTCTATAGATTCGATGCAGATCTATGTCTCCTACCTTCCCATTCGGTGGTTATTCTAGGTTAGTCTAAAAGTTCATCTTGGATCTGAAAAATAAAGAGCACCATGGATTTTTGTATTAAATTGTTGCATTAAATGTAAGTCTTTCCAAAAAAAAAAATTGTATAAAGTTTTCAAGTGTTTTATTTTTATTTTTATTTAAAATAGTTATTGACAAAATGTTCCACCAAGAACCGTCTGCTAACTCAATTTATAGAATAAAAATATCTAAGTATTTTTAGACCCCCAAATAGTTAAAACGACATTTAAAATTAAAAATTACGCAAGTTATTAGTTTATGAAAAGTATATGGCAGAGTTAAAAATCTATGATAATTTTGAAACTTTTGCCTTTTGCCGATAGAAAGGTTGTATTTACAATATTTTGAACGCAATGATTTTACCTAAATATGCAATAAGCATTTTCCTTACTGCATTCAGCAAATATAATTGTAACTATGAAACTGATTGCGTAATATATTACTGTTCTTATAATAAATGGAACTTTCATTTATCATAAATTTTGCCTTTTTTTGTATGAGCATCTACATACATATTTATCACTCGGCGCGTTCGTAAACCTTGACCTTAGCACGCGAATCGCGTATTTTTGTGAATAAAATGATAACACAGCGACATCGCATCTAACTCCAAAAATAGAACCGATTCATTACAAACTTAATTAGCACCCTCTGCCCGATTTAAATTTACCACACAATTTGCAATTATACGCGGCGGGTTCCACTCTGATTGGAGCTAACCTCAACGACAAAATGCTTTTAATTTTTGTTCAATTAGGTACACCTGAACTGAAGCTTCGGGTTGCGAAAGTTAGTCGGGTAGCACACAACGTAGTCATTTTCCATACAATGTGCAGTGTAATTTCTTCTCGAGAAAGCATCGGGACTGCTTAATTTTCCAAGTATGTTGATAAATAATTTAATTCGATTCCCGTGGGAGAATTTACGTAAGACAACATGTGCTATTCTGTACAGTGAATACTGTGTGCGGTTTCTTTGCTACATTCCACAGTACATATTGAAATTATATGTAAACAGCAATAAGCTGGAACTTTAGACGTACGTAGGTATAATTAGGTTTGTTAGTGCTAAATTGAAACTTGAATATAGCTAATGGGTATTTTCTAGATTAAACAATAATGAAGGTAGGAAATAGTTGTACAATCGTTGTTCTATAGAATTAATAATGACTTTTTAATTCTTTCTATGGTATCAATTATTTTAGGACTATTGGTATTTATATACAAGATTCAGTTAGAAATCTGTGATTGTATACCTATTCTTCACTAAATATATTACGCTTAGGACGAAATAAATTTACGAATAGGTTCAAATAATTGTTTTAGCACCATATCTCCTCACAAAATAATTTGATTAAGCACCATATGCGCAATTCGATAGAGAAGTTATCTTCTTCGGTAGTGAATTAAAGTTTTCGTTCGGCAGCTGATAGTAAAATAATTTTAATTAGTAATATAAGATGTGCAAAAATTGGAAACATCTGCTTCTCAGTCAATGAGTGGAAGGATGATATTAACTTGAGATTTATGACGTTGTAACGGTAGGCCCTGTATATAATGAATAAAATATAAATATAATATAACATCCAAAATATGTATATTAGGGTAATGTATATTATGATGTTATGGTGGATAATGAATCAACACAGATCAGGAAACATGTATTATTCATTTATTTGTATTAAATTATTATATTCCTGTATAAAATGTTTCTATGTAAATTCTGTATATGTAAGAAAGAAATAGTGCGAAGGGTATCGGTGTGAAAGAATGAAAAACACAAGTGGCGTCAATATTATCGCCGCCAGCCAGGAAGTTATGCGACATAAATAAGAAACAGTGTGTGTGCAACCGACACGTGGAACCTTGAATGTGGTGAAGAAATGTAAAGTACATAGGTGGCCCGGGGAAACCCCGAGCAAGAATACGGCGTGGCGTGACTTAAGCAAGGAGTAGGCAGGCAGACGTTCCCTAGCCCGTAAAGACGGAAGACGTTCCCTAGCCCGTAAAGACGGAAGACGTTCCCTAGCCCGTAAAGACGGAAGACGTTCCCTAGCCGACGCATGAATAGGTTCGTAGGTCGTGTTAAGTAGAATAACACTAGACCGCACCCAAAAAGAAAAGGGAACGATTTCTCACAGGCTAACAGTGCGAATGTAAGTAATTCTACGCACTAGTAAAAAGTAAGAGAAAAAGCCTAGTGAGAAAACTGTTATAAGTTTTAATAAAACAAATAGCGGGTCAAGTGAAGTAAAAGTGCTATTAATAATCAAGTGTGTGCCGTATCTCCAGACAAAGGAGAGGACAATTTCAGTCTACCCTAGGAAAAGCCGCCCGTTGAAGACACCGTTCATGGTCATCGCATCGTATAAAGGTACCTAGCGTTGTTTGAATTAAAGGCCTATATCATGCATGTTCTTTTTTAAAACAATTAAATTAGCATTTAATTAAATCCATGGTATACTGTATAGGTAAAGCGTCATTGCACTGTTGTTAATTGTATTTGCTCATGTTGTACCATGTGAATTGTGTTGTGTTTCTATAACCTTTGTTTGTAACCTGATCTGTGTTGATAGTGTTTTTTTTTATCAATATATTAATAATATTTAAACATCCTTTTGCGTGTTATTTGTCTACCTCACTCTAAGAAATTTGGAATATAAAATAGAAGTAATAGTACGTGCAGGACAATAATCTTAGTGTCTAAATACCTGAACCGTCTTGAAATTAAGAGTCTTATGCTAAACCGAACTATTTAACTGAGCTAATTACGCGGAACATCCAATAAGTCATTTTATTTATTTGAGTCATTTTAATTATATTTTAAACAATTACTATTACATATAGCGACCAACTGAAGGGCACTATTATTACATATGGTGCCCAACTTTGGGACATTTTAGTCTTTTAATTATATTTTAAATCCGTACTATTACAACGTCAGCACTCATAGAATAAAATCGAAAAATCTTGCAAGTATACTAAGTGTACTTTGGGCATCCCATACTATACATATTATTATATGCATATATGCAAATTTATGTATGTATATATAGGCGGTTTTTACTGCCTCACTCTTGTGTTAATTAGTACTTTACTGTAAAGATTAGGAATATTTACCTTCTACATATTTAGCGCAATATGTGTAAGGGCAATTTTTGTTAAAGCATTTTTAACGAAAAATAGAGGACATAGGCTAGTAGTCAATATAACTAGGTATTGTATGTCTAGTTTTGTGGACTTAGGTTACTAATATTCGACTATCCTAAGTCCAACACTAAATTTAAAATACCTATGCAAAATCAGAAATAAAACAGCAGTATTCGATAGGTCATTTATTTTTTATATCTTTAAAGACAAGAAAAGTAATGGAAACTACTCCAAAAAGATTTAACACAAAGTTTACAATTCTTACAAAAACGGAAAGTCAATCTTCATCACTACTTTCTCTGCCATCATTCGAGTGGGGAAGATTTTGGAAAAATTATGGTATTGTGGTATCCCTAGTAGCCAAGTTCGTTGGCCTCAAAGCGGGCCAAAATCACTCCAATATTCTAAGATCGATAGAACATCAGTGACTCCCACCCAATGTCGTGCGAATACAAAATTCCTATATCAAGTAAATGTCAATTTATATCGTTGGGTTGACATCAGACCAAAGTTGTCTACGTTGGTAATATATTGGTTAAATATCTGATATTGATATTTTATTGACAACAAAAATCTACATACTATTAACATTAAAGAAAAATGTCTACATAATATCAAGTTCACAAAGTCACTGTGATGTTGGTTCTAGGTCAGTGTTCGATATAAATTTAGATTAAAGGGGATGACGTCACAATTTGTTATTCTGCGATTAAACGCCACATAAATACCAATTGAGAAAAGCTTCTTCCTCTACAATTTCCAAATCGTATAGTGCCATGAACCACCGTAACAGTTGACCACGGGGGAAACCCTGTGCGAAGAAATGCGCCTGGAGGGAGTAGACTGCTACAAGTTGCAAAGTAGGTTGTTCATGTAGAAAGGCATGTAAAATTGGTAGATAACGTTCTAGCATGGTTTTTTCTTTGTCCGCAATTCCTTTGTCATCTCCTTCGGCTACAATCAGTGCCTCTTGTGTAATATATTTGAGCAAAACAGTCATGAGAGCATTGATAAAACCTGGATCAGTATAGTTGACAGAATCTAAATTCTCCTTAATCCACTTATAGAACACTTGAGGGTTAGGATCGACTTGAAGTTGCAAGACAATATTGATATAGTCTATATTAATTTATCACAGTATACATATATTACACACTGACACTGTACCATGAATAATTGTTGGTGTGTGATATGAAATATATAGATCCTCAAAGTTAATTAAGCAGTTGCAATAATGATTCTCGCCAAATTAACATTAAAACTACTACGCACACTTTTATAAATTATTTTAGAGACCAAACACGAGAGGCCCATGACTCATCGCCCACGGGCGCATTATTGAAATTTTGTATTTTTAAAGTTTTTTATTTTATTAACATAATTGGCTAACAAGTGGGTTGTGATCTATCAAATACAAAACACATTTTTGTTTGTTCATTTTGTAGTTCCAATCAAGTAAATTCTCTGTACTTTATTTGTTTTATGAAATATAAGGTAAATGCTCAAATCGGAAAAATGTCTGTGCAAAATATTGGGCCAATATCATGCAGTGATATTTATCCAACATTGTAAAATGTTAACACATGTACATCGGACTGATATCAGACGCCGATGTCAGGCCAATAAATAAACGACCGACAGCCAACGTTGGCCCGATATTGTGTGCTACTAGGGATAACTAGTTTGTTACATAGAAATACTAGATGATCATATTTCTTTTTTACTTTCTTATACGTAGTATAAGGAAGTATTGTGATGATGAAAATTTTCGACCTCGAGATTTTTGCAGATGTCCACGTTTTGAGGTCCCCTGATACCAAAAAAGTGGTTTTTAAAAAATGTCTGTGTGTGTGTGTGTGTCTGTCTGTCTGTCTGTCTGTCTGTCTGTCTGTCTGTGACCACGATAGCGGTCAAAACGCTGGAGATATCAATTCCAAATTTTGTATTTGCGTGTATAATCTCCCTCTTGAGATCTGATTAGTTTTTCAGTAAAATCGGTAGACCGGAAGTATCAGTTTACTTCAGTGAAAAAATCGAATTTTGCCAATATTTCGCCAAATACTAAGTTTATACAAATTTATACAGAATTCATATGTACTTAAAATTAAAATTGAGAACGATTTTATTTAAAAAGTTTTTCGAAATTCCTACCGGAAGTAGGTCTTTTACTCTTATCGAAAATCGGTTTTTTGCGAATATTTCGCAAGTCAAGCTTTTTAGACAGGTACGTTACGTAGTTTTCAATATCTTTTGTATAAAAAAAATTTCAAAATTTGGACCGGAAGTAACACTTTTACTCTTACCGAATAGCGATTTTTGGCAAATATGTCGTAAATTATGCATTATATATATATTTATTAAGAGTACAAAAGTATTTAGAGTTATATTTGCAATATTTTTTGTATACATGAAATTTCAAAATTCGGACCGGAAGTAGCACTTTTACTCTTAGCACTTTTTTTCGAATATCTTGCAAAGTATGCATTCTGTAGCGATGTATTAAGAGAATGAAAGTACTTAGAATAGGATTTTGAATAAGTTTTGTATAAAAAAATTCTTAAGATTGTATAGTTTGAAACGCTCATACGTATAAGAAAGTCGTGTGGTGGCCACATCTCATTTTTTTAATGGTATTTCTCTTAGATAAAGTTGTTTTAAATTATATCCTTCTACGCTGCTATTAATCCGTTTCCTCTATTTTACTAACAAATTAATTTGCCGAAAAGCGCCCTCATCGAAGTGATATTTATAGAACAAAACATCAGGATATGCAGGATTAGTTTCAATGATTTTAATCTTTGATCATTGTACTCTCTCATTTGCTTCGTCTTTATCCCAATTTAATGTGGTATTTTCAAAAAGATTTTAAAGATCCCAGAAGTCTTCCTGGGACATTTCCTTTACCATGTACGGATTATTTCTTTTAGCAGTTCTTACTAGTGTATACCACTGTTCAGAGCTAAAAATAGAAATTGGTTTGGAAGCTCTCTCGATTACACTGTGGGCTGAATTGCCTTCTTTCTGTGTGTGCCCATGCTCAAGAAAACTGTGGCGAGTTTTAATATTGTACAGTTGTGTCAAATAGTTGTATAAAGAATAAACGATTTCGGTTCTGCTCCGAACAATTGTCTGAATACAATAAAAATTTAGTTCATGGCTTGTTCAAAGATTTTAGATATAAGAGGTAATATACTTATTAGCCTATAGTTTTTGGTAGTTGTTGATTTCATTTTTTTATAAATCGGCATCACTTTTGCATCCGTCAACTGGTCTGGGAAATACACCTCCACAATGTAGGCATTAATGACCTTTGTCGAAGGTTCATTTAGCTCATTAGAAATATGTGTATAAATTTTAAACAAAATATTTCTCTTGGCGCCTGCAAATTTCGTAATGAACAGTGGTATTAATTAATGTTTTATACAACACAAGTTGTGCTGTAAAATAAATTACAGATTCGGTAATTACAATTTACTTCACTAGATGTAAAGTTTGACGTTTTCGTCATATCATCGATTAAGCAAAATCCGGATAATATTCATTTGTTATCATTATAGCCATAAATCTAATGGTTATTTAGAAAACATGATAGATCTACTCCGACTAGATAATATGTTAAGGTGACACTCTGACGTTAGGTAATGTTTAGGTAATTTGATACGAAAAATAGAGATTTCTCGCTTCCAGACGTTAAGAGACTATTAAATTTAACTTTTATGAGAGTTTGTAGGGACCAAATTCACGCACTTACGTTGATAGCGGCTTACATATCGCCTATAGATAGGTTCTTAATGGTGAGCGTTATGGGTTTTCATGTAAATCTCTGTTATGTAATGTCTGAATCTTCTGCTTATTATGAAGTAATATCGTTTTCGTTAGAAGTCACACATCAATTTCAACATTTAGTTAAAACACCACCTATAACAAATTACCGAAGGATTGTATATAAAATAGTCAAAGCAATGGTGTTAATGATTCTCATTTATCGCTATGCTACTACGTATATGTCTGTGGAAGTATTTTAGATCCTAGACACAATAGCACAAGAATTTGTAGATAAATGTAAATTAACGTTAAATGCAATAGATATACTCACATAATGAATACGAAGGTCATATGAACACACTGCATTGCACACAAAGTCCTCATAGTTTATACAAGCCTTTGATAGTCGTTACATTAAATGAAAAGTCTTGATGACATGCAGAACATGAATATTCCAATGAAATTAATTAAACGGCAGGTTGTTCTGATGCTAAAAGGGCAGATACTCTGGGCAACGGACATTCAAATGTAAAATATTTGAGTTTCGAAAGTAGTCGATTTGATCTCTGGGTATTTACCTACCACAAAGTTCATATTAGCGTACAGCATCAACGTTTTCCTGTTTTAAGCCAGGTGGGAAGGTTATTGTGTTATAATATAATACTTTTACAAAAAAAATAAAAGAAAAACTAGTGATCACATGCTACGAATGAATTTTCTTTTTATATAAAAATCGTTTTTGTGGTTAGGACAAATATTTCTTTAAAAAAGAATCAAAATCAATCGAGAAAATGGGAAGAAATGAAAGCCAAAAATATGTAGTCAGGCACCGCTTTTGCAAAAATTAAAATTTTGCAATTAAAGTAAATTCCGAAAATCAAAATTCTAATAATAATAATATACAACAGACAGAATCCATTTACAGGACAAACCAATAATTAAAGTATAGTCCGCAAATAAAAATATTAGCATATTTCCAATAAAAAACAAAGTATTATATTAGCACATAAACGAATACAAGCTGAATAATTAGTTAATATAGGCAACATATATATTGTTGCAATACATTATACAAACAATTTAATTATTTTAAAAGATTATTTCAAACTTATGACATCATATTAGCAATGATACTTATGTTTTACATATAAATATTTGGCATGACATGAATGAATATAATTTAGATGTATTTTAAGATTTGTAAATTAGTAAGACATATTCTGTTATAATTTAGTAAATATAAAACATGGTTATTTTTAAATTTGGAGTAAAAACGTAATGTTTAGAAATGAATTTAGATAATGCCTTATAATTACGGGGGCTACTATTTATATTTCGGGAATAGCAAATAATAACACACATTTTTAAACGAAAATGGCTTTATTGTTTTTCGAAATATTCCTCTTGATGATCAATACACTTTTGCATTCGTTCAAAGCATTTGTCATAGCAGTTTATCCATTCCTCTTGAGACACCTTTAAAACTGCTTCTTCGGCGCTCGTAAATCGTTGACCACGCAGTTTACCTTTGATATTCGGGAACAAGAAGAAGTCATTGGGTGCCAAGTCAGGACTGTACGGAGGATGAGTCATCAATTCGATGTTTTGAAGCTCAAAAATTCACGTGTTTGACGAGATATGTGAGAGCTCGCATTGTCTTGATGTAGAATGATACGTTTTCGGCGATTAGTTTTACGAATTTCTCCGAAGACTTTCGGCAAACAAATGGTCGTGTACCACTCGGAATTGACAGTTCTACGTTGTGGCCACATGACCCATTCGGCCGAAGAAACAGGCGACCATTTGCTTCGCTGTGCTTCTTCCACAAACAACTTTTGTTGGATTTAGCTCGTCTTGGAATACCCACACGGTCGATTGCTGTTTTGTTTCCGGCTCATGATTCGTCGCCCGTCACGATTATATATACGTCTTTTGAAGCACCACGGTTGAACTTTTTCATCATTTCGTTACACCACTTGACGCGTGCCTTTCTTTTGAGCGATTGATAAATTATGGGGTATCCAACGAGAACAAATTTTTTTTGACAACTAAGTGTTCATGCAAAATCGAATGTATTGAAGTGGAACTAATGTGCAAGGATGCCTCTATCTCACAATATGTCACATGACGATCTTGCATTATCAGTTCACACACTGCATCGATGTTTTGTGGCACAACAACCGATTTTGGACGACCTTCACGGAATTCGTCGGCGACGGAACTACGACCACGATTGAATTCACTATACCAGCGATATACTGTGGTTTTTGATGGTGCTTTATCGCCATACGAAGAACTGAGTTCATCGACACATTCTTGTTGAGATAATCCACGTCGAAAGTTGTGGAAAATAATCCCACGAAAACCTTCTCTTGAAATGTCCATTATTTTGTCAAATTGATTTTCTGAACTCACTGTAAACAAAACAAATAGCACGTGTACATCAAAACGTTGTGAGTACTTTTATGCTAAAAAATGTCAAACTTTATTATGGTGTTGTCAGATTTTAGCTATTGACTTTAGTGTTGCCAATTCCCGAAATATAAATAGTTCCCCTCGTATACATGTTATGCTATAAAGATATTTGGCAAATGAACAAAAAAATATTACTAGTTACAAGATTGATAAAAAACAATTATTATTATTAAAAAAATAATTCAAAGAGAGACGCTTCCAATCTATGAAAAATACAAGAGGAATTTTGCATTTGGAAGTGCATAAAAAGTAAAATTAATATTAGCATAAAAAGAAAAAGAAGCTATTAGTGATAAATCTAACAAATTTGTTCAATTTAACTTACCAAAAGAAAATATTAAAGGAATATCCATATAGTTATAATATAAACTAATTAAGAGACACACCAAAGAAACAGAAGGAAGATCATTGCGAGAATTCACAGGAAATTATAAATGAAATGCTTTTAAGGGGGCTTACGCAGAGGTGCCGACTAACTGCCGTGAGGTAGGACGTAAGGGGGTGGCACCATATGCGCTAATGTAAATTCCGCCGATGTAAGGTATTCGTTAAAATAAAACAAACGGCAAAAATATTTGTTTTTCATATTATGTTTTTGTATTAAATTGAATACAAAGGATTAATTATGGCTTCGTTGGGAGTACTTTCTTATAATTCAAATTATTTACTCCTACATTTCACTCTCAAAGTTGGCAAAATTTACAACATCATAACACAGTTTCAGAAACTTTATTTTAAAAAGTAATTCCAGTCAAGCATGCATTGAGCCTTTGTTTATTTGTGTTTTAAATTTCGTTTTGATGTTTCGGAAATAAAAGCGGTACTATTGTTTTAACGAAACCTTGTAAAGTCCAGAATTTACATTAGCGCATATGGCGCCACCCCCTTACGTCCTATCTCGCGGCAGTTAGTCGGCACCTCTGCGTAAGCTCCCTTAAGGAATAGACTTATAGGTAAAGCTATGACAATTTTAATGTATCTTCAGCATACCTTTGAATATTTATGCAATCTTTGTAGCGTTAAGGTTACAGCAATATGTACGGCATAAAATAATTCAACAAGATTCAATTTTTAACCTGTTTTACAGTAACTGAATAAATAAAATACGTAAACTTGGTTTCAAAAATTATTTAATAATATCACTACAATATCGTTTCGCCAAACTTTGGCTTCATCAGGTGATGAGTAACTGAATATACAAAATTATTACAACATAATATTGTAACGAAACCAGCAGACATTCGAAATGAGTTTACATTAAATAAAAGAAGCAGATCTCTCGGCGCGATAAAAACGAAATTGTCACACGCAAAAAAAGAGGCAGACCGGAGGAGCAATAAATCATATTCGGCGCGACGGGTAAACATGCCTGGTGAATCATCCATATGTGTATAATGTGTGCACGACGGAATGTCTGACGTATGTTCTGGCAAATATCGAGAGAAGTATGGAATTTACAGGAATGCTCTAGTAATCTTCGCATACGTATATAAGGCGGATTCATTCATTACGGGATTCATTGCGGATAAAGTAATCGCGGAGTAATTGCGGAATAGTCGACGGGAAAGAAAGTCCTTGGGTAGTCTCGAGTGCGTGTAAATAAATAGTGGTAGCCAAAGAAATAAATATACGTCGTACGGTAGAAATAGTTAATTAAATAGTGCCGTGTTATATAAATAGTGTGATATAAATAAACACGGACATATTAGTAATAGAAATAAATATAAGTGTTAATTTTAATTTATTAATAGTAGTTTAAGTGTGATAAGTTAGTTTTATATTTTATATTGTTATATAATTTTAAGTTATATAAATATACAGACTGTTTTAAATAAATAAATTGCACGAGTAGTTTATTGGAACCCGAAAACGTTACAATATATAGTGTCACAAAAGCATGGGATATGAGTGGGGGTATTTTATAAACTATAGCATTGTAACAACGGGGAATAATTGAACTGAGTCTGATCGTTTAAAGCACGACCTAATTTACTGTATCTATTAATTTCTAGGGTTTCTAATAAATTAAGTTTCTGTCCTTTGTCTTGTATATGTAAAACTTTGAAATCTCTATTGAATTCGCGTTCATCATCTATACAATGCGTTGCGAAAGTAGAGTCCGTTTTTTTACCCATATAACTTTTTTCATGTTCCCCGGTCCTTTGTTCAAAAGTACTGCCTGTCTGACCCACATATACCTTATCACACTCACAAGTCAACATATAGACCCCCGATTTCAACCTTTCATCCGTTTTATCACTGTTTTACAGTGTTATTAATTTCAACCACGAAGTCGTTCATTTTGAACACTATGTATTACTAATTGAAAGAGTTTAGCTTATAACTATGTAAAAATTGATACTGTCAGACTTAGGGTACGTAAAATAAAAGAATAGAATTTCAATTAATATTCTAGGAGTTTCTTCATTAACTTTTCGTTCGATAAAACAGTATTAATTAAGAAAAGAAACAAACTTGTTTTAATCATATGACGACAGAAATTAAAGAAAGACAAGCCTAAAATAAAAATGCAGGGATAAATTGTTTTTGAGATGAGCACTGCAAAACCACTTCAAATCAATATCAAGTTATTAGTTTCAATTTCCTTGTCGTTTCTCTCTTTTTTACCAATCGTTAATATCTTCTCCCCATTGTTGCGAGTGTAACAAGTAATCCATTAGCACGAGGAGAATTGTCAATTTGTGTAACAAATCCTCACTCGGTGAGTTTGTCGATTATTGCGGCCACGAAGCCAAACTCATTCTTCATCTCCAATGTATATCTAACCGATTTTCTACAAATGAGTATGAATGACGATGTTATTTCTTTTACGTCGTCGGTGGCGGCGACGGCGGCGGCTGCGGAGCTCACATAGAAAGCAACTCGTTTCTGTATAGTGTCGATGGTAATCAAACGGAATCGAAAGCGATGGGCTCCATTAAATCATGAAAAATGATATTTTCCTTGGTGTCGTTCGATACCTCCGCGACAATTTCCTTTTATTTTATTGCTTTTACACGGTGGCATGGTAGGTATCGTATACCTACTCTACCTATATAACGTCGAAGAAACAAGGGCCTAGACTTTCTCTGTAAAATAACCAGAGTATCGATTCCGTATTCCGTGTGTGTAAACATCAATTTGCACGTACCTTATAAATTACCGGCAATTTAATGTGTTTGTGTGTGCATAAGTGTTTGTATACATGTGTCTGACTTGGTATGTGTGTGTGTGTGTGTGTGCGCGTGTGTTTATGTGGTCAACAATCTTATATACAAAATCGGTCTGCTAACTAGCAGTACTTACCTCGCGTATCAGATTGTCGTAGCAGCATATATTTGGTCGTTTTAAACGTGCATACAGTATTAATTTATATCTATTAGTCGCCTGGATATTGTTGATAGACATCAATATTTTTGTTAGCCCAGCCATGTCTCTTACATATGATGGATTATTTTTATTGTAATAAATAATACAAAATAAGGGTAATTTTTATCATACACATGTTGATATGGTATTTAAGGATTATCATAATAATAATTCAATTTGTAATCTCAAATATATAATAAATTAGCCAAATATCGCACTCTATTATCGCTAGCTGTTAATAAATATAATCTAATAATATTACAGTTTACTATCTTGACTTAAGAGCGATAGATTGGATTTCGATATCTTTTGATAGGTGAGATGCGGTTTTTATGTATTCGAACATTGTTTAGAACAACTTCCAACAACAGTCAAATTTTTAATTTTTGCTGACACGGAGTTTGACTTCATATTTTTGGCTTTCGCTTCTTTCCTATTTTCTCGACTAAATTTGATTTTTTATTGAAATACTTTGGAACAATTTAGAGCAAACCTAGAACAACTTAGAACAGCGGTCACAATTTAGATTTTCGAAAAAGGAAGGGGGGCTGTGAAGAAATAGTTGTTTTCTATTATCTCGGCCAATTATGATCATTTCTTCGAAATACTTTGGAACAGTTTATAGCGAACCAAGAATAATCTAGAACGACCGCTAAAAAATTGATTTTCAAAGAATGAGCGCTAACTTCTCGCTTTTGGATTTGGTTTTTTTTGCAGTATTTTTTGATATATGCGATACGGTTTTTATGTATTAGACAAACTTAGACTTAAGAACGATAGATTGGATTTCGATATCTTTTGATATGTGAGATGCGGTTTTTATGTATTCGAACATTGTTTAGAACAACTTCCAACAATAGTCAAATTTTTAATTTTTGCAGAAACGGAGTTTGACTTCATATTTTTGGCTTTCGTTTCTTTCCTATTTTCTCGACTAAATTTGATTTTTTTATTGAAGTACTTTGGAACAATTTAGAGCAAACCTAGAACAACTTAGAACAGCGGTCACAATTTAGATTTTCGAAAAAGGAAGGGGGGCTGTGAAGAAATAGTTGTTTTCTATTATCTCGGCCAATTATGATCATTTCTTCGAAATACTTTGGAACAGTTTATAGCGAACCAAGAATAATCTAGAACAACCGCTAAAAAATTGATTTTCGAAGAAAGAGCGCTAACTTCTCGCTTTTGGATTTGGTTTTTTTGCAGTATTTTTTGATATATGCGATACGAACAAAACTAAAAATTTTAATTTTTGCAGAAACGGAGCATGACTTCACACCTTTGGCTCTCGTTTCTTTCCTGTTTCCTCTACTGAATTTGATTTTTTCATTGAAATTCTTTGGAACAAATCTAGAACAACTTAGAACAGCCGTCAGAATTTTAATTTTTGAAAGGGGGTGGGTGAAATTAGTGTTTGGCTGTTATCTCGACCAATTAAATACTTTCGAACAATTTAGAGCAAACCTAGAATAATCTAGAACAACTACTGAAATTTTGATTTTTTGAGTTTTTTTTTTGCAATATCTTTTAATATATGAGATACCGTTTTTGTGTATTAGAACAATGTTTAGAACAAACCTAAAACAATCTCGATCAACCAACAAAATTTTAATTTTTGCAGAAACAGGGTTTGACTTCATACTATTGGCTTTGGTTCCATTTCTATATGCTCGACTGAATTAATTTTCTTCTTCGAAATACATTGGAATAATTCAGAACACACCTAGAACAACTTAGAACACACGTCAGAATTTTGATTTTCGAAAAAGGGGTGGTTGTGAGAAAATAGTATTTTCCTATTATTTCGGCCAACTGTTATCGTTTCTTTCAAATATTTTGGAACAATTTAGAACGAACCTAGAACCACTGCTAAAATTTTGATTTTCGAAGAAACTGGGTGTTCACCATTGGATTTCCTTTTGTTTTTGTAATATCTTTTGGTATGTGAAATACGGTTTTTATGTATTAGAATAATGTTTAGAACAAACCTAGAAAAACCTCGAACAACCATCAAAATTTTAATTTTTGCAGAAACGGGAGTTGACTTCATATTTTTGGCTTTCGTGTCTTTCCTATTTTCTCGGCTGAATTTGACTTTTTCTTTGAATTACATTGGAACAATTTAGAACAAACATAGAACAACTTAGAACAGCCGTCAGAATTTGGATTTTCGAAGAAGGGGGGGGGGCTTGTAAGAAAATAGTTTTTTTCCTATTATCTCGGTCAGTTTGAAATACTTTAGAACAATTTAGAACAAACCTAGAACAACCGCTAAAATATTGATTTTCGCAGAAAGGGGGCTAACTTCCCACTTGAATTTCGTTTTTTATTCCTATTTCCTCGACTGCCTTTTTTGTTTTGAAATGCTTTGGAATAATGTAGAGCAAACCTAGAACAACTGTCAGAATTACGATTTAATAAAAAGGGAGGGAGGCAGGGAAAAACTACTTTTTTTATTACCGCGGTAAATTTTAAAATTTCTTCTCGAAATTCTTTGCAACAATGTTTGGAACAAGTAAAACAACTTGAAACGACCTTCAGAATTTCAATTTTGGAAAAAAGGGTGACAACTTTCATATATCCAAATAATAATAATAACAATATTCATGTGATATTGCATTCGCGATTGTGAATGAAAACTATGCTGAAAAAATACCATTATTGGTGGAAACTATAAGTTTTTCGATTGGTAAAACAATCTTCAGTAAAAATTTACAAGTTAAACTTCCATTGTACCCTTATATGAGGGAGATATTCCCAGATTATAACTGAAATAAAAATCAATATGTAACAAAAGTACAATTTACTTTACAAATCATTTTCGAATTTCTATGGAAGGTTCAATTTAATCGAGTTTGCTGACAAGTAAATGTGCTTTATTTTGTGAGAACAATTCCGAAAAGTTACCGGTCAATGGTAGAATTTTAGGGCGACTTTGTTAAGACCCAACATATTTTTGTCACTAAACAAAATTAGCTTTCATGTTGTTATCATGAAACTAATAATTTATTTTTCTTTGTTGAGGCTTGTTATGTGACAAGAAAAGGTTTCAGAATATTCACGGCTCTACTGCGAATCAATATTGTAACAATATCGTATAACACATATCTATATTATAATCCGGAATAATAATAATTATTATTTATACTTTAATTTTATACCATTTATGTGCTTTTAATGTAAGTGATGTGTTTTAAATAAGGTGGTGTAACACTACAAACACGCAATTAAAATCAAATACTCGCGCTTATATGTTATGTGAAACTTTTATTTAACTGTTTGTCTTCTCTCTATGATTTGTAATAGCACTTGACACATTTTATAATGAGGAGTTATATAGTGATTAATGTTGTGCAGTCTTCCGTTCCAGTAATTATAATGGGCAATTTATGTGAACATTTCCCTGAGGATTTAACATCGTGTTTGTGATAAAATGATGAACATATCAAGTAATCCTTTAATTATAAAGTTTTAGTTTCATGCACGTACGGTAAAATAGTAAACACAATAAAAAAAATATATATTCATGTGCCTAGCATTTACTGTTTGAATATGTTAAAGACATCTAAAGTGAAATCTATAATAATTAGTTAACAGGTATATTATATAAATGAACAAATTCTGAATGTAACTTGAAATTGTGTTTTTGTAAAGCAAAAACAGATGAAGTGTGGCCATCACATGACTTTCTTATACATATATGCGTGTCAAATTATACAAAAGTTTTTCTAAACTAACTTTTATGTTTAAGAAAATAAACGTTTAAGTGTGTTACTTCAGGTCTGAATTTTGATATTTTTTTTATACAAAAATTATTCAGAATTCTATTCTAAGAACTTCTGTTCTCTTAATAAAATAGGAAGCATTGAAAATCAAGCTTTACATACTTTTATATTCTAAATGTATCTCTCTAGAAAGCATAACTTGCGAGATATTTACAAAAAACTGATTTTCGATATGAGTGAAAGGCCTACTTCCGACAGGAATTTCAAAAATCTTTTTTAAGAATATTTTTCTGAAATTCACTTTTGATTACATTTGAATTCATTTGATGAATAATTGGTTAAATTTTACTGCACATGTTTGTTGCATTGATGGTTTATATTTGACATTTATATATGATTTGATTGCATTTTTTTTTGTTACGTACCTCAAAAATCAAATTAAAGTAAGACTATTATTGAAATACCAAATGTAAATGATTAACAGTAACAGAAATAAATATGGACTAAATATTATAGAAATAAACTTCTAATGACATGATTATAACAACGCAAACTTTTTCAAAATGTTGAAGTTAAGAATTAATTATATTAAATCTTTTTGAACATTTGAAACCCGAAATAGAAAAATAAAATAGTATAAAATACAAGAGTTATATGAGTACGAAAATATTGATAAATTAATTTCGAATAATCTTTATACAAAAATATATTAAAAATTCAAACTTGAATTAAGACATTCATTCTTATCGATCAGCTGTTCTTTTTTTGAAATATTCTGAAAATTATGCATTTCGGGTAGATTTAATAAAACCATAAAAGTTTTTAAAATTAAATCCAAAATAACATTTATATAATGAATTCTCGTATGGGAAAGTAGCCTTTCGAAGTTCTTCAAAATATCGTAAATAATAAGTAAGATAAACGCAGATAATATGCGAAAGTTAAAACAATGGATGGTGTAAAATATTACACAACTCATCTAGTTTGAATTGTAGTTGATAAAATAAAAAATGCAGTCGTGCAACATTCCGGTTTCCCCCATATTATTGTCAACTAATCCATCCGCTTCTTATCTAAGTTGTTTGGGCTCAAATTAAGAATCATTTGCTGCATGTAATAAACTATTTACATTAACCTGAAAAAAAAAATATTTTAGACGGATTAGTTTCTCTGATGCATTTAGTATGTTATCGTTAAAACCACATGTATAAAGTAGCTAAACATTGTTGACAAGATGGTACCAAATTTGAATTTTACTCTAAATACTCAATTTTTTGAATTAAGATAAAACACACAAACATTGTCCAAAAAAAAAAACAATATTTTAGCTTTATTCCATAGATAATTGTATTGAATTTAATTTTTAATTATGACTTCCTCCATATGAGGGTTCATGCTTGTATATAACGCAACTTGAAGATGTACATTTTCGAAATTTTTTTTATGCGTATGGCGACGTATCTTAGCATAACACGCCAAATATTGGCTTATAAATCGCATGACATCGCCCGCTGGCTTATCCGCATATTCCGAGGACTTAATATGCCATTACATTAAATAATCTTTAGGGGCCAAATTATATAATCTAAGTGGCATGGCAGGTCGACAGATGTGTTTCGCGGAATAATTTGTTCAACCAATGTTTCCTTCAATAGACTGATTATATCAAGCGTTGATTGGGACGTAGCGCAACTCGTTAGTTCAATCTCTCATATTCGTGCAAAAAAGTCTTTACGCATCACGTAAAATTGATTGCAGAAACTTTATACACACAATCGAAAGATGTAAATTAAGTATTTCTTCAGATGTTATTTCTCTGGGTGTCGCAAAGAGTATAGTAACTAAAATGTGTAGGGTTTATAATAGGGATTATGTCCGAAATATGAACTTACAGCTACTTGCTTAATGGATACTAAAAGCATATGCGAATTTTTACATATATTTTATTATAATAATCACAATGTCTTCCTCGTGGCGATGTTAGTTGTTGTCTACAAAACCGAGGATCTTCTAGCTGAAGCTGCAAATGACCAGGAAAGTCTGTCACCTGATGGTCTTCCGTATATGCTTACATCTCCAGGGTTATTCCACCTTATTCCTTGGCTACACCGTACTGATGACGACCAATGAGTCAGAAACACGTGTCTACGGTTGCACTACAGCAGAATTAACCCAATATTCTCTTTTTCTTGTTTTATTTTATATATCCGCGATGATATTGCAAAAAAAACGCATTGTTACTGTACTTATACAAATAAAAATTGTGTAAGATTCCGATAACGTTAATTTGAATGCTTTTTTTAGTAATACTTAAGACATTGTAATAATAACTACAAATTTAATAAAATACTTTTACTGAAATACATGTACCAACAAGTTTATAAATGAAAGCGTTAATTGTCTTATTGAATCAATGTTCTTATTGTCTATTACCAACATTATTAAAATAATATACTTGTTATGTTTGCACTAAAACATTCCTACTATAATTACTGTTTTTATACGCGTTTTACACTACACATGTTTGGGACTGAAAGGGGAGAGAAAGAGGGAGAGCAAGAGGGAGAGGAAGATATATTTACCAAAACCTACTTTTGCGGTATAAGACGACTTCAAAACTTTGACGTCTTTAAAAATTTGGAGCTCGAAAATTTGTCTCATCACAATAGTTCCACAAGGTAAAATAAATGGATCTCCGAATATTTTATAGCAAAGTTGTTGGAAGTCCAATTTTTGGCTTCAATTTAGATATTTTTTTCTACAAGAATTGTTTCAAATCTATCTCTAAATAGTTTTGGACTTGTAACAAATCTGTATAGAACGCATACTTTGCGAGATATTTACAAAAAACTGCATTTCAATAAGCCTAAAAATTGCTATTTCTGGTTTGAATTTTGAAAGTTTTTTTACAAAAAATATGCAAAGTCTGACTTTAAAATTTTTATACTCTCAACAAATTTTTAAGTACATACTTATGTATGTCCGAATTTGAATTTTAATAATTTATATTTTTATTAAATACAAATCGAGTATCGTTTGGATTGCTGCTTGATGTATATTTTTATTTGATGAAGTTAATCTGTATTGTTTGTTATGGCAGATTATCTATGTTGAACTGTTAATTTTATTTGTCATTGAATTGTACGCATATCCATTCCGGATGATTGCTGGATCACTAGCGGCACGTAGGAGTCATATTTTAAATTCTAGGTGCAAAAAATCCCAGACTTCCTTAGGTAAATATATATTTCTAACAACTTTATTTTGAAAAAGACAGTTCAAAAAAACGCCCGGCGCCACGACAACAAACAAAAAATATCACATTTAATTTCAGGGATTTCTAAGTTTATTGCCACCCCATCAGTACGTTTGCATGGTTCATTGTGGTGGTTCCATAAATATTTTCAGTGAATGTGCTGTAAGAAGTATACATGGGCGAGATAGGGGGAATACGGTACACTTTCACTCAGACTAGACCGACTCGTGTTTTGTCGACTCTTAGGGAAATCGGTAGGTAATACGGTGCCCGCGAGCCGACAAAACACGAGTCGGTCTAGTCTGAGTGAAACTAGCCCAATTCCCCTATCTCGCCTATGTATAGTAAGAAGCACAAAGTAAACACTCACCGTACACAAAATAGGTATTGTTATTTTCAAATCTTGGACATATTGGAGATATAATAAATCACAACTGCTGGAAATTGCAATCTTTTTTGGAATAACAAATTTAAAGAGTAGGCAGAATGCTATGTATACCCTTATTTCTTTGAATAATATTTTTATTGTTAACTGAGTTTATTTTGTTCATTAATGGCAGACTTGGCTGCCAAGAACTGAAAAAAAATTGTGATTTACATCTGTTAAATAATACATTCATTTTGAACGTACCCGTAGATACATAATTTTATTCATATTACGCACCAGTGGAATATGGCTTCCACGTGTGTGGAATATGAATAGGATTAGGTACCACCCATGCAATTCACCAAAAAAAAACTTCTTCCTGTAATATACTGCCGTGATAAGCAAGAACGCAGTAACTGCCTAAAAATGGATATTTATATTTTTCAACATTTCCTCAATTGAGATGGCCTAGATTACAAATTTGTAGTCGAAAATGCAGTATATGCAGTACATTTCCAAACAGAACGAGAAATCTCCTCACAGTAAACAAAAAACGGATCTTTTTCATAATTCAAAACGCAGTATCTGCTGTCCATTAAGATAAAATACAGTAACTATACAGCATGTGTCAATTTTCATTAGCCATAGGCGATTAATCCATACAGTACGTGGCAACATATTCTTTCCTTTCCAATGCCAGCACGACCGATGCATGTTCGTAAATACAAGTTAGCGTGGTTAGCAGCTGTGGCATTAACTATTCGACCACCGGCTTGGGTGTTCGTAATGCGTTCAGAAATAATATTTACGAGTTGCAAGGATTTGTTTTTCTTTTTCCTTTCAGTAAATGCAGAGAATTATTAAGCTGCGTTCACTCTGCATGACACAAACAAAAGCGTAATTCTAACAAAATTAAAAATAAGGTAAATAAAAAAGGATTCTGAAAATAATAATAAACTACTAGATCAGGAGATCGCGGCGGCCATTTGATGTTTCTCGTTCCAGTAATAAGACGGCTTTTAGTGCAGACTAGATCGCAACGTGTTCGCAACTAAACATTTAATGTAGAAGTGGGAAGATCCGAGAAAATCGTTGTGATGTCGATTGTTGCCGGGATAGGTGACGCACAGTAGAGGTGCCATGTTGCCACGCATTACTTGTATACGTATAAATCGCACGTAAACATTGAATCCCTATACCTAATGAAAATTGACACATACGGTATATTGTAGTTGCTGTGTTCTTGCTTAGTACACAGCAGTTACTGTATCTTAGCTTATGAATGACCCACATTTAAAAACATCTACGCTTGCACTCAACAGATACTTCATCTTCACTTCACCAAATTTGGCCATGAAGAGTGTGAAAAGTACGATTCTTGTAACTTACTTAATGCAGAGCATAAGAAAGACAGTTTAAATTCCCAATGTGCTATTTGCTATTCATGGTCCAATCATATAAATAAAGCCAAAATAAGTCCAGATTTTTATAGGATATTCGGCTGCCCATGGCTTTCAACTTTCAACTTTTAACATTTGCATTTTACATGGCTTCTACTTTTTTAATTATCGTTTGCGCGGGTTGAGCACGGTACCTGTTTTGCAGAGTTATGCATATTATGATCCGGTTGCTGATTGCATATGATGGGTGATGCATCACAGAATTAGATTCTAGGTTTTTTTTTTTGTATATACTGATGTTATTGATCAAGGTTTGAGTGAAAAAGCAGATGGCAGTATCTTTATACTGCTAAACTGAACTCCGCCTTGTGGTTTCCCTTATGCTTACATTTACGACTAGTTATTTCTCACTTACTTATTTATTTTGTTAGTTAATTTACTTTTCGTTAGACTAGTGTTATATTTTTGTATTATTTGTATATCTTGAGGGAAATAAAGGCATATTATTATTATTATTATTATTATTATTATTATTATTATTATATGCCGAATCAAATCCAAATGAACATACAATATGCGTCTCAGTGGATCTACAGAAAGTGATTATGCTCCCCAGAATTGACACTAAATCTGTTGTTTTTACAAAAAGGCTTACAACATACCATGAGAATTTTGCACCTGTAGGGACTAAGCAAAAAAGTGACAGCTTTGGTAGTTATATGTATAGACTGGACGTACCAGGTTTAAATTACGACGGAGCAAAGAAATAATGTAAACAACACGCAGTTGCTGAATAGCATTATTCACATGGTGAACTACAACATCTGTTGTTTACTTGAAAACTACATGAAAACGACAACAAAAAATGCCCATCTAAAAAGGAATTTATTAGTAAAATCCTTTCTTCATCGGCGTAGGTAGAAACGCGCGGGGTTTCTAACATTTATTATATTTACCTTATCTTTCCCAAGAGAAACAAAGTTCCATATATGTATATACCTATTCATACTTACGTTAGTTTCGATTTTTCATTGCTTTGACTGTTAATTACGTACTTCGTAATTTAAGTAATAATTCCTGTTTAATCCCGTTTCATTGAATCACTTCTCCCAATTATCTAGACGTAAGTGTGCACTGGATTTCGTTTAGTTTCAATAACATACGCGTACATCTCTAGTTATCATTTATTTAGATCTAGAACATTATTTATGTTACTATGATATGGAAGAACGTCGAGAATGGCATCGTGAAACAACGGCGAGTTGGATTAAGGCTCATACTGATTGTATGTCCAGTGTCAGTGATTCCGAAATTTATTGCAAAGTCTGTAAAATATCGTTACAGAATGCCCAAAAATCACATGTACAACGTCACTTAGCATCGCTAAAACATACACAAACATTGGACCCGTTGGAAGCTTTAATGGCGGCTAATATCCCATTAAATAAACTTGACAATCCCACTTTCAAAACATTTCTCCAAAAATATACTGGTCGAAATATTCTTGATTAATCCACCTTACGCAAATATTATGTTTTTTAATTGCTTCACGAAAACAGTAGAATGCATTAGAAGACATCTTTCAAATCAGTACCTATGGATAAGTGCCGACGAAACTGTCGATATGTTAGGACGCTGTGTGGTAAATGTTGTAAGCTAGTGCACTACATACAACTATATATTCCATATAACGCATATGTAATAGCATCTAAAGTTATAAATACAGTTGATGCGGAAACAGTTGCTAAAACCATTGACGAGAATTTGCACAAAATGCTTCATTCGGACGACAGGTACAGGAAAAAATATGCTGCATATTACTTGTGTAGCACATGCTCTCTACAGAATCTGTGAATATATCAGAGACACCTATCCGGAAGTTGACAGACTTGTATCCGCATTTAAAAACGTTTTCAGAAACGCACCATCGAGAGTAGCTCTTGTCCAGGGAGAAACTTCCATCTTTGTCACTGCCTCCCTCGCCAGTAATAACTAGATGGAGAACATGGTTGGACGCTACTAGTTTTTATGCAGATAATTTCGATAGTTTACAAAATTTCGTTACATGTTTAAATGACGATGCTCGAAGTATTTCTGAGTGCAAGGAACTAACACAAATCCCAAATTTAAAAAATCAGTTGTCACTCCTTCAGGGACACTTTGGAAATTTGTCTAAACTAATTACATATTTTGAAAATCGAAATCTCAAATTGAAAGATTGAACCACATTCGAAATCGAGATTTAATAACATTGCGGCAATTGTGTATGGGGACAATGACACAATATTTAACTGCTAAATACGCTGAAATAAAATACAGTAGAACCCCGATTATCCGTGTGCGGATTATCCGGGCTGCGGATTATCCGTGTCATACGCATGATGACGCAATATCGATATCACCAGCAGTGTACTAGGGGAGTCGCTATGGGAATAATTCGCTTTTCTTCTGCTTTATGTACATAAATGCAAGTTAACCTATCTATGTAGAGTTTATTTTTTCTTATTTAGTGTAAAAGTTTACTTATGTAGAATTCTGGTTTTTATACTGTTGTCTTTTTAATATGTATACATACATACATATAAGAAATAAATGTTCGGATTATCCGTGCTTTTCAATTTTCCGTGCCTCGTCCGGTCCCGTGGAGTACGGATAATCGGAGTTCTACTGTAATATTTCCAGTACGCACGTTTAACCAGTTGCGATGTAGAAAGGACGTTTTCTATCTACAAGGATGTATACTTCATTCAAAGAGAACAAATCTTACAAAAGAAAACCTTGAGAAAGTATTGCTAGTAAATATTAATACTCCTTTACTCGACTTGAACTATAAAATGAATAAATAATAACGTATTTTGTATTTTATAGATCACCACTTGTTATCCAAATATATGAATACTATTAAAACTTTAAAAATAGAAAATTTTGGTATTGCACCCATGGGCGATGAGTCATCAACCTCTAGCGTCCGGTCTATAGTTATATGGCACGAAGCAATAACAGGAAGTAATAAAGAAGACATTGTTAGTGCTTTTTATTGTTTCTTCATCAAGAAAACCGTAATCTTATGGTTGGATAATCGCACTTTACAAAGTAAAAATTGGTATCTTATTTCGTATTTCGTATATATTGTGAATATATTACTTTAAGGCAGGCCATACATGCATGAGTGCAGACAGCTTTCACCACCAAGTTAAAAAATCTGTAAAATAACAAAAAAAAAACTTATGACTTCTAGGGTTTTGCGACAGCCATTTCTTTAGCCAATTCCGGAAAAGAGTAAAAGCTATGGAAATAAGCAATTTTCGCTTGTGGAAAGATTGGTATTCTTTGCAAAAGGTCAACGATACTAATTATCATAACCCTAAACCTTATCTGGTCAACATTGTCCAAATGCCGAAAGAGGCAGCACGAACTTAACTTACAAAGCTTCAATTGAAGATAAGGAATATTCTCTCAATTTTATAAAACCTTCTGCCCTAAAGATATAACAAAAAAAGCTTCAACAATTAAAAGAAACAAAAGGTATCGACAGTAATAGAGTAAAGTCGGGCATTATGAAATAGACCCGGTAATAAGGAATACCATGTGTTTGTCAAAACTACCAGCGCTATCTATTCTCATTTGTTATAATAACACTCGATAAAGTTCAAAATTGCTCCACAAGAGTACCTTAGTCTATGAACATTCACCATTTAGTGGTTGTAAGAGTTCAACTGATTTCGACGTTCTTAATATTTTTTGGTAAGTACACTAAAATTTTATTTTAAACACTTTCGAAAGTAATTTTGTTTAATGTTATTGGTTCATTAAGTAGACGAATGATGTAGGAATGCTTTAGTACAGAGATATTGCTCATTTGAACTACCTTTCATTTTTTTATCCGTTTTAACCTCTAAACTTATATGGGCGGGAATTATGAAATAGTATTCCATATTACTTGACTCTATAAATTAAAATCTTAAAATTGGATTTCTTTTGTAGAAATGCCTAAAGCGGTCAAAAAGACCCAAGGAAAAGCTAAAACCAGTTCGCCACAACGTAAAATGTGGGATGAGGAAAACATGAAAAAGGCAATAATAGCAGTTAGAAGCAAAAGAATGGGTTATTTAAAAGCATGTAAAACATTCAACGTGCCTCGTGCCACCCTTTACAGACTTTGTAAGAAGGATGGAGCTGCTAGTGAGGTATGCCAAACGAAACTGGGGAGGAAACCAGTTTTGCCGGATCATTTGGAAAATGAATTAGTAAAGCATTGCCTAGCTATGGAGATAACCTTTTATGGATTAACTAGGCGGGATGTCCGTAATCTTGCGTTCCAGTTAGCAAGAAGAAATAACGTTCTACATCCTTTCTCATTACTGAAAAAATCTGCTGGTAAGGACTGGCTAAACCGTTTCAGATTAAGGCATAAGGATGTGTTAAGCCTCAGAAAGCCGAAGGGAACGTCGTTTGCACGAGCAGTGGGCTTTAACAAACAAAACGTTAACGAGTTTTTTGATCTGTTAGAGACAGAAATAGCAAAAAAAAACTTTTCAGCTAATCAAATTTTCAACGTCGATGAAAGTGGTCTTAGCATTGTACAATCAAAATGCCCTGAGGTTTTTTCACAAAGGGGAAAACGACAAATCGGTGCACTAACATCTGCAGAGCGGGGCTCTCTGGTGACTTGTGTTTTGTGTATGAGTGCGAGTGGCAATTTTGTGCCCCCTTTGCTCATGTTTCCACGTAAAAATTCAAGCGAATTAATAAACAAGGGAGCTCCACCAGGTAGTGTTTTTGCCTTCCATCCATCTGGGTGGATTCAGACAGATATATTTACGCAGTGGTTCAACCATTTTATAGAATATGTAAGACCAAGTACCCAAAACCCTGTGCTTTTGATTTTGGATGGCCATCATACCCACACTCGAAACTTGGATGTTATTGTCGCTGCAAGGCAAAATCACGTAACTTTGTTGTGCTTACCGCCTCACACAACGCACAAGATGCAGCCACTCGATAAATCTGTAATGGGGGCATTGAAAACCTATTACAATGAAGAAATTCGCCAATTTTTACGGCAAAATAATCGGCCAATATCTCATTTTGACATAAGTGAACTCTTTGGTGAAGCATATCTGAAAATACAAACTGGCGAAAGAGCAATCAATGGATTTCGACAAACAGGTCTGTTTCCAGTAAACAGAAATATTTTTACCGAAGAAGATTTCCTAGAGGAGGCACACAGAAATCCAGAAGTGCCTAGACGACTAGAGGAACAACCAGTTTTACCGAAAGACATAGTTCCTATTCCTGTTCTTAAAAAACGACGAGGCACAAGAGGTCGAAAATCGGGGACCGCCAAACTTTTGACTTCAACTCCAAACAAGGATGAACTGGAAGAGTCACTTACATCAAAAAATGAAAAAAACAAAGTTAAAAGAAACATTGGGTTTGAAGGAAATAGAAAACCAACCAATGACGCAAAACCTGGAACCAGCAAAATGGAAGATGACACCAAAGTAACTTTGAGTAGTGTGAGGAAAAAAACGAGAAAGCAACTGGTAGAAAACGATGAATCGTCGGATGATTTAGATGAAGATATCCCAATCTTAGATGACTCTACTGATTATGAAGATTTCCCAAGCAACAACAATAACCCACAAGATGATGCAGAATGTCTTTTCTGTTCAGAACGTTTTACGACTGACTCGAGAGGAGAAATTTGGATACAGTGCCTAAGATGCGAACTTTGGGCTCATGAACTGTGCGCCGATTCCAAACAGGATTGTTATGTTTGCGATTTTTGTCGTTAGAATTTTTTATATCGAAAATAACAGTATTCCATATTCCCTCATACATCTATTCCATATTACCCGACCATTATTCTCGGTGGAAAGAAATGCTTTTTTTCATTATTTGTAATATTTTTTGTTTATGTATATTATTTGTAACTTAGCCACAGTGGTCTCATATAATAAACCCTTTGGCGCTATCATTGATATTTTTTATTTATATTTTACTCAATACACTTCAAAATAATTAAATAAAATAAAAATGGTATTCCATAATCCCCTACTTTACTCTACAAAATATATGGTTATAAGAACTTTAGGGCCATTAATGTTTCAAAATCGTTTAGAATTTTGGAAAAATTTCCCAATTAGAAAGTCAATCTTATATTATGTTCGTTTGTACCTACTGTAAGCTATATTCAATGTTTTCAAATTATTTATTGCTTAATTATTAAAACACTATATAATATCACATTAAAATCGTTTACTGCGGTTTAAAATAAAAAATAGGTCAAAGGCGAAACACAATTTTGCAGTATTTGTTTTTCTTTTTCTTCAAAAATATTAACATTGCTAAAATTATATGCTATAAAACATTGAATAAAAGTTACCTAACAGTATAGAAAACTAAACGAAAAACTTCACTTTTGGAGATACTGTCTTAATTATAGAGGCAGCATAGAATACTTTGTATGCTTGTTAAATAATATATTATTTCAGAAACTATGGCAATACGAATGTATGACTTGTTTTTTATATATATATTGAATATATAAAAAAAACGATTTATATGTGGGCTAGATGGGGAGTTTCTCACATGACATATTTATTTCCACCTAGAATTTAAAAATGCACTCTATGCGGCTTCGACAAAAATTATGGTTGATGATCTTCGAAAGCTATGACTTATATGTGCTTTTGTGTTTGGTAGTCCAAGACAGTTAGCAAAAGGTAAATTTGTAGTAAATGATTTCTCCGTGTTCCCTATATGATCTGTTTATGTGCTTCGTAATTCTTAATTTCTACATGCGTTCGTGATGCCAATTATAAGAATGATAAATAATTATTTGTAATAATTGTGTATGTAATAAATAATGTAAATAATTAATGTTGTTATCAGTCAAAATATTAACCAACGTCCTGCTTCCAAACCCGGGAGACTTTCTTGTAAGTAGAGATAATAATTTCGAATAACTTAAATCTTGATATCCTGATTTATATTAATTATTGTACTTCTGGGGATTTTGTTCTGAATAAGCTGTTTATAACAGCGTGTGACATTTACATTATATTCCGCGGTGTTTTTAACCGGCTTGTTTGGTATATTATTTCAATGATATTTAGTAGATTTACCATTAGACAAATATTATTTTATTTCTGTCAGCGCGGTTGCAGGTCTCTTTTAAAGCGATAGCAGACGACAATATTTACATTTTGCCTTATTTCTTTTGCTTACAGGGCGTTTCTGTTTGCAACGTGTGAAACTGAACTTACATAGATAATGAATGGGTAGTGGTCGTAGATAAAATAATCTTTCGGCCTGATTCATTAATTATTTTTTTTTTGATATTGCAAGCATACAAGGTATATTCGTGTGAATCGACGTTAATACAAGCAGACTTCCTCTTTCGTTCCTTCATTTAATATACACGACAACTATGAAACACGAAATTGGCCATACGATCTTCTGAGAGTTCAATATTTCAACTGACTTACTGACAGAGTTAATAGAGCGTAAATTATTGTAATTGCCATCGCAATTTATGCCTTGATTACTACGACTTATTGGTACAACACACAGTTCACAGATAGTTGGCATAGCAATGATAAATTAGAAATGACAAGTTATTATAGCGGCTAAGTTATGTAGGGTAATGAAACTTCTTTTGTTATAATATTTGCAAAATCGCTGTTGTTCTGACACAGAACATACTGTTAAATAATAAATAATAATACATATCTTCATTTAGCAATACGCTATTTACATACACTTATAATTACTTGGTTACATCCATTTCTCTAATATATATATATATATACCTATATATGGCATGTTGTGGGGCCCAATATATACATGGGCCGTTGTTCCACCAGGCACAAATATTAGAAATGGAAAATTATACTTCTGTGCAAACTACATTATTAATCATAATCATATTGGGGTCATTAAGAGGGGAAGAGAGTTTTATTGATTAAACCACTTATAGATATATAATACTTTGCGAAGCCCAAGTAATATTAATATAACGTTAGCAAGCCGTTAGATATATAAATAGATATTTATCGTTCGTTAAACTGCCGCTCGTTGTTGCCGTTGTGTGATAGGATATTAGTATATTATTTCTACGATTCTTAGCTATCTCGGCACGGAGCTGCGGTGGTCTGAAGAAGCACTTGTCAGCGGTCTTTACAACGCGATAAGACTTACAAGCATGTTTATATTTTAGATAGGTCAGTTTTATTTCTTGCTTAATTAAATGTATGTATGCGATATGCTCTGTTTAAGTATATTAGCAGAACGTTTTATTAAATTATGTTTTAACTTCCTTTATTCTATTCATTACAATAAATTATTTGTATTTTAAAGTTGTACATTATTTTGTAAAGTTGTAAATTTATTATTACGATCATAAAAAATTAAAGACGAAGACTATAAATTTGTAATAGTGAAAATCCACATGAATTAATTTCAATAGAATAAAAAATTGTATTACTGCAATGTATGTTTGTATAATCGGTGTAGAAGAAACACTTCGTAAAAACGATTAAAATATTATAGGTGCTCTTTTAAGAAATATTATCAGTTGGATAACCGTTAGGTTTAATCAATACTTTTTCATGATGTTAGCACATACGACAAAACAAAGAAATTTCTGAGTACCTAAATAACGAACTTTTTGACCGTTACAAAACGTGCTATTTTGCTCCAATAAAATGCTTCTTAAATTTAAAACGATGAGAAATGATTGCTTGATATAAAAGAAGGCAAAGAGAAATATATCTTACTAATATTCAACTGTTTCACCAGTAAATATAAACAAATAGTGCTAAAAATTATATTAGGGCAATTTTTTGATTGAAATCGCCATGAGCACCAGATCAAAAAAAATACTACAAATGGTGACGAGTAAAGATCGACATTTATTAGATTTGCCAAAATATGAATCTACAAAAGGGTCATCACAAGAAGAACAATCTATCGCATTGCTCGCAATGAGTGGGTGTTTAAAGATTACAAGTGATTATAAAGAACAGATATTAAAAACAGGTGAAACCAAGAAATAGAAAAACAGGACAGAAAGGACAGCTGTGAAATGATTTATGAAGAAGAAACCGAACATCAGCAAATAATGAAAGAGCACAGATTGGAAAATAGTGTTCAAGAACAAGAAATAATCAAATCACAAACAAGGGAAAGTGGTGAAGTAGACGAAGACAACAAATTACATCATACCCACAAGCAATAAGTAGTAAGGTAAGTCACAGATTTCGATATACATAGACATATTAGACAAAACGATTTTACCTTCAGAATCTGAATATATCCCGGGTTCATCAAGCGATTCTGAAAAAAGTAACCAAAAGAGAAGAAGTAAGTAACAACATTCTGTAAATATAGTCGGCAATTGTAAAACATGTATTACAGGTAATGAATTAAGAACAAAAAATAATGTAGACACAACTATTATGACGTTTGTAGTTTTTTAACTTCTACACTATCTACAACATCTGTAGAGTGTATTATGGGCACTCGGCCTTGGACAAAAAAAACCACTTGCCCTTATTGTTTTCAAGAAGTTACGCACTTCTCTCGTCATTTACAAAAAAATCATAAAGACGAAGGCGCTGTGAAGCAATTTTTATCAATGTCTCTAAAAAATCCTAACCGAAAACCACTAATAAATGCTATTCGGAGACAAGGAAATTTTATGTCAAATACACATATAAATATCGTACGCCCAGTTAGAAGACCTAAAGCACAGTATAAGGTCATGAAAAATTCCGAGAATGCCAAAGAAAAGTATATTGTTTGTGAATACTGTCTGGGATATTTCTCAAGAAATTACTTAAGGAGGCACCGAAGACTATGCGCCTTGCGATCGGAAAAAAATGCATCAAAGAACCGAGAACAACATTTAACGGCAGCACAATTGTTTGCAGTATGTGTTGGAAAACACAAAGATTTTTATACACCTTTACGGATAAAGGATGAAGTATTTACAATTTTAAGGAATGATGAGATTTCAAAAACTGCGATGGGTGATATCCTTATATGCAGCTATGCGGAATCTTTACTGCGTGAACACAAACGTCCTCAAATAAGAAACGTAATATCAAACAAGATGAGAGAACTGGGACGTCTTTTAACATCGTTGAAAAAAGTCACAGGCGTTCAGCGACTCATTGACGCATTGAACCCTGCAATGTTTGACAACTTCGTTTCGGCTACAAAAATAATTAGTGGATATGATGACAAAACACGTACATTCAGAGCAAGCACACATGGGAACGACTCTAAAGCAATGTGTAATGAGGCCACAAAATTAATTATCAAAAAAACATTTTTTTTACCTGTAGATGATAAAGAACAATCATTGAAGGACATAAAACGGCTGAAAAATCTCATAGAAAATCATTGGAATGCAGAAATTTCTAGTTTGGTGTTAAAAATTTTAAATGAGCAGAAATATTGTAAACCAAAACTTCTGCCACTTACAAGTGACGTCGTCAAATTCCAACAATTTGTTTTAAAAGAAGCTAAAGAGGCGCGTGAAGGATTAAGAAAAGATTGTCAGACAAAAGCAGAATAGAGACGCTTGACAGAATGTGTTTTGGCATTAACGCTGTTACTAAATCGTAAACGAATTGATGAAATTCAATACTTAAAAGTACAAACATATTCCCGCCCGGTTTTGCAAGTGCAACAAGAAGAATGTTTACTGGCGCTTTCGGAAACCGAAAAAACATTGACTAAAAGCTTTAAAAGGGTGATAACAGAGGGGAAGGGTAGTAAACCGGTACCGATATTATTCTCCAAAGATATACAAGAAATGATTAGTGTGGTACTTAACGTGAGAAGCTTATATGTCCGAGAATCTAATGAATATCTGTTTGCGAATACAAATACAGAAAATAGATGGGTAAGCGGTTACCACACGTTAAAAAAACTGGCTAAAGTATCAAAAGTCAACGATATAACTCTGTTCACACCAACTAGGCTCCGAAAACAGATTGCTAGCATATTGCAAATATTAAGTGTGACCGAAAATGAAGTGGAACAATTTGCAAGTTTTATAGGACGCACAAAAAAAACTCACGAAAATTATTACCGGTAAGACTCACAATCTTGTTGTACTTCTTTTATTTGCAAACGTTTCACTATTTTGGAAATCATTGCTCCTATAATGATTTCAAATATGTGCCAAGTTTTGCTCACTTTATTTTCGAAGTTTTATTGATTTTTATAAATATTGCAATTGCAATCTATACTCTATAATTCGTCTTAAAAATAACATTTTCAATTTTGAAACGTGTAAAAAGTGAGTGGCGACTTGCCTATAAGTTCAATAAGTTTGAAGTAATGCGATAACAACAAATACGAGATGAATATTTTCTATTTTTAACACTATTTTAGGCTTCCCCAAGACGTATACCAAACTGCTAAAGTATCTAAGTTGTTATTGGCAATAAATAGTGGAAAAGCTCATCTATTCCAGGGAAAAACTTTAGACGAGATTGACTTGTCAGATAATTTAGAAAGCGATTCAGACTCAGGCACCAACATCACGTCTCATAGGACAACTAATTCTGGAGAGGCAGAAACACCTTCTTTGACTGATACAACAAGCCTAAATTGTGCCATATCAAATGTAGATTTATTACCAAGTCTTGAAACATCTAGTCATCAACCCAAAAGTAAAATTTTGTTTCGCTGAACTAGCCAGATATTTAAAATTATTATTTTCCAGATGAGAATATCACAAGAAAGAAGAAACAGACAGCATCACAAAGAATTCGATGGTCGCAAAAACAAATAGAACTAGTTAAAATATTTTTCAGAGATCATATTAAGAATAAACGAGCGCCGAGAAAGCATGAAGTAGAAAAATTTATAGACAAATATACAACACTTTTTAATAATAAGAATTGGGTTCAAATAAAAGCGTACATTTACAATTCTTATAAATAATTATCAGATATATTTAAATAAGACAATATTTTATACAATATATTAACCACCTACTACATACCTCTTATTTTATTATTATGTTCAACGTTTAGATTTATATTACAAATGCTCGCTCACACCTAAATGGTAAGAATTATATACAAATTTGTCTATGACAATTAATGTGGAGGCAGCTATGAACGTATCGAATGGGTAATTTTTTGCCTAGAGTTGGTGACAAAAATCAAGTGATACGTATAATTTTGTTTTAGAATAAGCTCATAGAAAACAAAAGTATCTATTTTTTGTTATATTTGACCTATTAACGCTGGCGCTGTTGTATGTAACTTGCTCATTCTGTTTCAATAAATACTGATTTACTTTTTTTACGCAATGACGCATTTGCTATCTACATAAATTTTTAAAAGCCTCAGTTTTTATTTATTTATTTCTTAAAATGAATATTCCAAATAACCATACCGATGTTATTGTTTATGTAAATTGCGTCAAGTGATTTATATAAACAAAAGAAAATCTATTTCAATTGTAATTATTGTCGAATGTATATATTTCATGCTTTGTAATTAATAAAATAAGCGACCTTCTCAACTAACTTCGCAAGCGCAGCATTTTCGATATGTAGGTACCATCTGTAATAGCATGATCAGACGTAGGCTTATTTTGTTCTGCTACGATACCACATTTAATTAATGTGTTGTACCTGTAACATTTTTTATAAAGATGGCAACATTTGTTTGACCTTCCATTATTTTCGTCAAAAATAGACATTATTTGATAATAATCTATTTACCGCATATTTTAGGAAATATATTATTGTTTACATTTATCATTTATTCAATTATTTACTATGGACGTATGTTCTTGTAAGCACATATTTTACAAAACTAACGACAATAAATAATAGCGTCATAGTATCCAAATTAATTGTGCTATTAATTGTAATCTCCGGTATCATTTATCCTAGAAAGTCGGTTAAATAGTCAAAATAGTCTTGTAAGTGTTGAATAACATGCAATTAGCTAACATATTTTCAAGAAAATTTAAGATATGATATTATTTTAAATGGTACGGCTGACATCTTTTGCAAGATTTAAGTTAATTATTGATTCCAAAACATCAAAAGACAGAAAAATATATAATAAGGCTATAATAAGGAGGCAAAATGAAGTAGAAATAACAACAAAACTAGCAGTTTTAATAATAATACTAAGACAAATTTATTAAGAATTAGCAGAAAAGGTATTTTTACATTTCCATAATAACATAATTGTTTTATCGTAATAGTAGTAACCGGGCTCTATTATATTTTGTATAAATTAATACGTTTTTCTGTGATATATGAATCCCGTCACTATTAATTTTTCTATACTAGTGTATTTAAACTACTCTATGGCAAATTATAATATCTATCACAATTTTATATGCATAGATGTTGCATATAAAATTGCAATAAATAAATAAGTAAGCGCATTTATTTCTTTAATTTGATATTCACTTTATATTATCTATAATAAAACAAAAAGCTAGTCACAGATTGAGCGCAAACCTTTGAATAATGCTTATTTTACCATCTGCAGAATAGTTATTCTATCGGCAAATTAACGTAAATATTTTGCAAGTATGTAGTAGTCAACAATATGTAAGACGTGTTTATTTATCGTAATCATAATTATAACACAACGCAGCATTGCCACATCTGTGGCTCAACAAAAGGCTAAATGTATCTATTTGTGTTTGGTGTATATACGCCTACACGAGACGCCATCTACAGTGAATTCTATTTAACTATTCGGCGTATCTTGTAGGGGTAAATGGGTCGTTATTAAGCCTTCTTGAAATTTTGTGTGGGAAGTTAGTATCACATAATATAATGAATACTGACGAAATAAACGAAAAACGCTGTGGAGCCCAGCGGTGGGCTTAATAACGTATTTTCAGGCTCAACAAAGTATCACTTGTATGTTGATCGGGCTGCATAATGACCGTTTATATGTCTATATATATATATATATTGACAGTTGTCTCTTGAATCTTAATCTTAAATCTTACAATATTTTATTTCATAGGCTATTAAACATTGGTCATTTTTAGACCATTAACAAAAACATTATTGATCTATTTACTTTATCTATATGAAAATCATTGGTAATTCTTGTATTATAGTTATATGTGTCATGTACATAAATTTATTTCTTACAAATATACGATGGCGTAATACCTTGTTTACTACTGTAAATGAATAACATAGTTTTGTATATAATTCTTTGTCGTATTATTTCAATGTATTCAGTATTAATGCAACTGGGGTGCGTTCCGAAATGTTGGATAGGATACTGGCATGGTCGGGTCATATTTTATGACGTCATCCACTTGGTAAACTTGGAGCGCTTTACAATTCTGAACGCCGTAGACTGAGTCGAGTTAGTTTGTGGCAAAAGTCGAAGGTCAAAGCTAAGCATTGCAGAGTTAGAGGTTATGTATGTAGAAATAAAGTCATCAAAGAAATAACTCGAAAATTAAAACTAATTAGAACAACGGATCATAATCGAAAAAATTTTTTGGATCAAATTAAAATTGTCCAAAAACAAACTGATGACCATATGAAACACATATATGACCATATGATATGAAATAACATGGAATTATAGCATTAAAAAACACTCAGAACCGCGCTTTAAATACCCCGACCCGAATGCCCATGAATCGCCCCGCTATTAACCATAACAAATAGGTGGGTGATAGAAGGAACACTCCGAGCGTCGGCACCAACCATTTCTGAATGGCAATGACGTCATAATTTTGGGACATCTTTTTGTTTCTGAACGGCAAGTGTGAAATGGAGTGACACTTGGATAACATTCTTTCCTTTTCTGAACGCACCCCTGGTGTATATTTGTTACCCTTTAGAATTGATCTCATCGCTCTATTTTGTACACCGAAAACGCAAAATACGTTATCTTAACAAAAACTGTACGGTTAACAAAAAATTGTTAGATATACTGTCTTTTTAGTGAATAAGATTAAAATATATAGTTTTGTTAACATTATATACGTCTTAACAATTTAGGGATGTTTTAACAACAATTTGTTGTTATCAGCATTATTAACAAAATTAGAGGATTGATTTAATAATAATAATTTTGTTATTCAGAACAAGTGCTGATTGTAACGCTGACGGCAAGATGTATTTACTTTAACTAAATAAAAATTTCAACTTAAAAAACATGTTAGGTAAATATAGGAGCCGGAAAAAAAATTATATACATTTGCCTTGGCGCCTACATGTGCACATGTGGTATTTCATATTATGGAATTGCGTCTTAGATAAATGCCGGTTATACTGAACTATAACAATACACATCTGTTTTTGTTCATATGTGGTGCAACTGCCAATATTTACGTATTCCTAATTTAGTTTTGATTTGTTATCAATATTGATACAGATGATAAATATAATTTACTGTTTTTGGTCCTAAGCATAGTGTCATATCACATACAAATTAAAAAGTAACGGTCCTAATATTGTTCCTTGTGGTACACCATATTTAGTAGAGCGCACATTTGATGTTGTCCCATTAAACTTTACTCTTTGGTATCTGTTAGTCATGTGTAAACGACACCATTGCAGAACGATGCCTTTGAAGCCGATGACTTCCAGTTACTTCAATAGTAGTTCTCGGTCGATGGTCTCATAAGCTCTTCCAAATTCCAACAGCCAACACTACTTTGCCATTGTCCACTTCCCTCTACCAATTTTCACAAATGTTGACCAAAACTGTTTCGGAAGAGTGTGATTTTTGGAAACCTGACTGGTTCGATGATATTACACTATTTGCATAACAATAATTATCAATTGGTTTTTTACGCATATTTACAATACTTTTTCATATGATGGCACTGTATTTATAGGTCTGTATTCTTTACGGGGTATTGTCCCATTTATTTTTGGGACAGGTACTATATATGATTCAGGGAGTACTCTGAGTACAATGATGTATTTATTATGCCCAGTATTCTAATTGCTGACACCAGACGTGTCCTTTAAAACTCTGCTTGTTTATACCATCACCAGCAGCTTCTCCTGTACCTTTTAGAGATTTAATTATATCTTTAATTTTTTTCATAGTTACATTTTGAAATTCACTAAATTCCGAATGCTATGGTAATCACACAAAACTCCTCGCTTATAATTCTGTCATGTAGTGTTTTTCCATGGATGCTTCTTATTATCGTCATTTCAAAAGTTCGCATCGTTAAAATGCTGGAAAGAGTCCTGAACATCCACATACGAACAGGCAGAGGAAGGTTGAAAACAGTCACAACCTAAGTATCATGAGTAGAAAGAAAGAAGAAGAAGAACAAATTCTTTAACCACATAACTTCCGCAAATGTGGTTGCCAAGACCATGCATTCTGCTTCTGTTGAAGACACTGCTACCGTAGATTGCTTCCTCGTCACCCAACACATATTTACACCAATTACCTCAATAAGATATCCGAATCAGCTGAAAAAACAAGGAATGGTGGTCCACTATTTGTCATCAAATACTTAAGACATCCAATGACTTCCTTGTATGGACCTTTGTTAGTAATACAACTTTCGTTTGGTCCAATTTTAAATCGTGAGTTTCCATTAGTGTCATCGTGGATCTACACTCTTCCATATTCAATCCCTATAACAAAATAGCGAATTTCACGGACAGAGTTCGTGTATGTCAGGGAAGTAGAGGAGATCGTATGTCCGACATCATTTTCTATACCTGAATTGGGAAGGTCTGATAAAGATGTTTCTGAATTTTCTTAATGTATTTTGAAAAAATAAAGTTCATAATTTGATACATCAAAACCGACTCGCTTTTTGAATGACCCTATATAATCTGTCGGCGAAATATAAAGTCATTACAAAGTAATTATTTCATCCCTAAATTATAAAATCTTATCGGATTAGACAATTCTCAAAAGCCTAGAATATTATTGGTGCGGGACAGAAAGATAACGAAATCCACCTTTAAATATTAATTCTGGATAACTAATTGAGAGTAAGGAACCTCGCAGTGTAGAACACAAATCCCTTAATGCGTTATATTAATCTGCCCATAAAATAACCTTGGCTTTAAGCGGAATCTACAAATTTACAGTTCGATAAGATTCAGAGCGCTCGTACCAGGAACCAATTAAAGTCCTTACCGTCACCCCTTAATCACATATTCTGTGATCAGGTAACTTATGTACACGACGCGTATAATATACCTGGCGTAAACCGAAAAGGTTTCTATTGTCTACAGCTTCTTCTAACGACCTTCTACGCACTTTAGGTCAATTTAATTGGTCGTAATCGTTTCTGTAACAGCGATAGGATAAAGCTGCTGATTAAAATAAAAATTATGAGAAAATAAAACTCAAACTTGTTAAAATTAGTGGATCTTATGCAGAGGAAACGAAAGTAGTTTAATATTTTATCCAAGTGAATACATTTTCATACTATTTTTGTTTTACTATCTTTTTTTTTGTTATAAATTTATTTGCAAACCTATACAGTCTACTCAAATATATATATGTACACCCAAAAAAAAATTGTTGAATTAACAAAAAAAGGCCATCCAACAAAAAAGATTTGGTTAAATACAGTCAAACAAAACTCTTTGTTAGTCTAACTATGTCTGTTATCAAAAGTGATGTCACATAAACAAAAAAACAAATGTTAATCTGACAATGATTGTCATGTTATTTCAAATAATTAATAATGTTAGCAGAAACCATTTTTTGTGTTCAATGGACAACATTCTTTTGTCAAGATGCTTAGAGGATGCTATCAATTTTTGAATCAACAAAATGAAATCATTAATTTAATACAATTGTTTGTTGCAATTTCATTCGGATTTACAAAGAAATAAGTATGATGGACTAAACAGAATGTTTAAATCAACATGCTAATTATTGTCAATATAACACTAAGTTTTCGTTGTTTGTAAACAGGGTGAGTCATCTAAGCGGGTAAGGCCGATTATGCCTTTATGAGTAAAGATATTTCGAAGCGGTTTTTTTCCTGTGATAGCTGTTCATTAGGAGCACATTTTAAAAATATTTTGTATTATACAGAGTGTTCCATAATTTGGTGGCTAGCCATAGTTATAGTTCTTTTAACCCTATATATTATTGCATATTTATATTCCCTGTATAATTTTTACAAAAAGTAAGAAGATAGTATAGGCCTAAAATCTAAAGTTTTTGACTTATTCCCATTTTTCTGAAAAATTCAATGTTTGTATAAAATTATATTTCTCGAAAACGACGTTTTAGATGGACACAATTTTTTGCAGTATTGTTTACAATACAGGTCCTAAGAGAAGCATGTTTTGTTTTTTTACAGTTACTAACTGCATGTGCAGGAAACTGGATTAAAATTACATGACACGTTTTTGTATAAAATTTTTTTTTTAATGGAACACCTATATATATATTCGTTTTTGAATTGTTTATTAAATTTCATGTTAGAAACATGTAAGACGTTATACATTAAAAGTGACTATTACTGAGCTACTGTCGTTTTTTGATATAATTTTGTCAGTACTACTTATACCATATTAATTAAAACCACAAAACTGACAAAATTATATCAAAAAGAGACAATAGCTCAGTAATAGTCACTTTAAAAGTATTAACGTCTCACATGTTTTTGATGTGAAATTTAATAAGAAATTCAAAAATGAAATAATATACAGGTGTTCCATTTGAAAAAATTCACTTTTTTGGAAAAACTAACAAAAGCATATCAAAAAACGACAGTACCTCAGAAATAGTCACATTTAAAGTATTAAGGTCTTACATGTTTCTGACATGAAATTTAATAAACAATTCAAAAATGAACTGATATTATATGTTCCATTTAAAAAAATTGACTTTTATTCTAAAGCGTGTCATCTAATTTTAATCCTGCTTCCTGCACATGCAGTTAGTAACTGTAAAAAAATAAAACATGATTCTATTAGGACCTCTTATTGTAAACAATACTGCAAAAAAATTTGTCCATCTAATACGTCGTTTTCGATAAATATAATTTTATACAGACATTGAATTTTTCAGAAAAATGGGAATAAGTCAAAAACTTTACACTTTAGGCCTATACTATCTTATAACTTTTTGACTAAAAATTATACGGGGAATACAAAAATGCAATAATATATAGGGTGTTCCATTTAAAAAACTATAACTATGGTTAACCACCAAGTTATGGAACACTCTGTATAACACAAAATATTTTTAAAATGTGCTCCTAATGAACAGCTATCACAAGGAAAAAACCGTTTCCAAATATCTATACTCCTAAAGGCATAATCGGCCTTACCCGCTTAGATGACTCACCCTGTATTTGGACCAACCTTTGTACATCATTTACTATCAGAAAAACCGCAGTTAAAAACAAAAATCGAGCTATCCCAGCATTTTTCCATAAAACAAAATCAAAAATTTTTAATGAATTTGTTCCAACCCGCACATCCTCACTGTATATAAAATTTATTTATTAGATTTACTTATATCTCGGTTAATAAAGCATCATTAATTAGTACTCATTGATCAGAAATATCACATTACAAAAAAATAGACCAAAAGAATTTGGGGTCAAAGATGACCTAATCTTGTCATACGAATACAATCAAAGATTTACATCATCTGAAGGTTAACATAATCTGTTCAAATGTTATATCGTTGGAAATAATCTCTTGCGGATTAAATATGTATTATGTTTTTATATATACAGGCTGTCCCAGAAATAAAAAGACGCAGCAGAAATCGGAAGCTAGATTGTGTAAAAACGTACCCTCAAAATATCAAATCTTTATTCGTGCGCAGACGGCAGAAAAAAAATAATAAAGAATTCAATTGGCCTTACGCCGACCCTGGACACTTCACTTTCACAATCGGTTCTTTACAGGGCCACCATATTACATGTGTTAAAAAAAAGGAGGAGGAATAGATACTTCATAATAAATATCAAACCATTAATTACTTTAATTTTACACCTGCTAAAAAATAATAATAACTTTCTTGATATTTACTGTAATCTAGAAAAACTACGATTTATTGAATATTCTAAAATGATAATAATCAGCTGTTTCCGCCTACAAACACATTAAAGAGCAACAACCCTCCTATTCTAAAAATAAATACAATCTTTTATTGTCTGAAATAAAGTGGGTCGCCCATCTGGCAAAAAAATGTATGAATGAGTACGATTTAACGTTTTTTTCCGTTTTGTACAAATAAAAGCGTATTTTTCTATGAATGCGTGTTCATTTCTATTTACAAATGAGCATTCTTACCTGTATTTATAAACACACATTCTGTGCCAGGTCCATATAATTTTTTTATCTAAAAAACAACATAGAAAATTAAATTTTTAATTTCTTGGTTATTGCGGTATATTTGGGCCTGCCGAACTTTACATACCTGCTACTCCGTCTTTTTATTTCTGGGACACATGTATACGCACTTTACGAAATAAATTACATTAAGGAATATATTCCCAAATATATATTAGGTACTTTACTAATATAAAGAGAAAATCAGATTAAATTTATTAATACCTTCCTCCTCTTCTAAATGTTGCCCTTCATTAAACTCGAAATCTGTTAGTGACATATAAGAGCGTAATCATTGGAAAGATACGAAGGCCAGAAGTAATGGAGCGTGTTGCAGGTGGGCTTAAGAAGTGCAGAGATCTTAAAGTATCCGCGGCACACAAAACGAGGTCAAAGGTCCCACGGAGATCGATCACAGGAATCAATCAGCGTGTGGGCGGGTACAGGCGAATTTCCCAAATACAAACCTAATTACAGATAACGCATACCCATTAACAAATCGAATGAATATAATAGATTTTATATGGGAGGCATTGGAATTCTATTATTCGAGGCTTTTAACTGAATGAAAATCAATTGTACATGTCTCAATGGTTCTGTTAATACTTTATTACGTTATCTTAAGCATTCGATCTCGGAATGATGAATTCTTGCTTGTTTTACTCTTTGCAATTTTGATTCTAGAACTTTCGAGATAGAATCGATAATAATCAATTGGATATCATATAGATATGAGTTTATATCTTGTAATATTATATCGACGATTCCATAATAGAAGGACACAACCGTCACTGAAGACAATTTACGCTATAATCTAAAAAAAATTTGACAGATTACTTGCTTATTTGGTTATGAACTAGACACTTTAAAAATTCAGCTATACTGTTTTTTTTTTTACTATAACAATACTAGTTTTTACTCTAAAATTAATACTTTTTTAACAAAATCATGAAGATTAAAGGCATAGGGCGTGTTCCCTAACGACTGTCCAATGTCGTTTATGTTATTAGTATACAGCGGAAGTAGGTTTAAATTACGACGGAGTTTCAACCGAGCAAAGAAATAATGTAAACAACACGCAGTTTCTGAATAGCACTATTCATATGGGGAACTGCAACATCTGTTTTGACGCGAAAGCAACAACAAAAAAAGTCCACTAAATCCTCCTAAATTTCTTTATTCATTGGCGTAGGTAGAAGGGTCACGTGTTTTTAAAATGTATTATATTTACCTTTTATTTCGTAAGATAAATACAGTTATATTAATACTTACGTTAGTTTCGTTTTTTCATTGTTTTGACTGTTAATTACGTACTTCGTAATTTTTGTAATAGTTCCTGTTTAATACCGGCTTATTGAATCTACTTCTCCCATTTATATCGACGTAAGTGTGTATTGGGTTTCGTTAAGTTTTAATAAGATACGCATACATTTTTAGTTATCATTTATTTAGATCTAGAACATTGTTTATGTTACTATGATATGGAAGAACGTCGAGAATGGCATCCTAAAACAAAGGCAAGTTGGATTAAGGGTCATACTGATTGTATGTCCTCCATTGTCAGTGATTCCGAAATTTATTGCATAGTCTGTAAAATATCGTTACAGAATGCCCACAAATCGCACGTACGTCACTTAGCATCGCTAAAACATACACGGAAATTGGACCCGTTGAAAGATGACAATTTTAACGAAGAACTTTGTGAAGCTTTAATGGCGACTAGTATTCCAGTAAATAAACTTGACAATGCCACTTTCAAAACATTTCTTCAAAAATATACAGGTCGAAATATTCCCTATGAATCCACCTTTCGCAAATATCATGTTTCTAAGTGCTTCACGAAAGAAGTAGAATGCATTAGAACGCATCTTTCAAATCAGTACCTATGGATAAGTGCCGACGAAACTGTCGATATACAGTGAAACTTCCCTTAACGGGCACTTCTACTAGCCGGGCACTTCCCTTAAACGGACATTTTGTCCGGTCCCGAGTTTAAGAGTAGGGAATTCCTAATAAATTGGTTTCTCTTATGCGGACACTCCCTTGAACGGGCGCGGACAGTTATATAGCTGCTTTTTGACCGCAAAGTTTTCATTAAACGGACGGATTTGTATTTGAATACATTCATTACCGCATGATATCTGGCGAAGCCGTTAGTGCAAATCAAGAAAATGTCGAAGCTTTCATAAATAGGTTGCCGTTAATAATTAAAGGGTACAAACTCTGCGATATTTATAATTTGGACGAAACAGGGTTATTTTTTCGGGCACTACCAACACAGACGATGGCATTAAGAAGCCAAAGATATATGGGCGACATGTTATCGAAAGCAAGATTTACTATAGTGCACTGTGTGAATATGGCAACGAAGAAAGAAAAACTGTTGGTTATCGGAAAATCAGCACGTCCTCGCGCATTTAAAAATATTCGCGTTGCTTTAATAGTAAAACACATCTTATCGCAGTTTGAGAGTTCTGCTTCTGTACATAATTTAACCAATTATATTAGCGTATTAGATTCGATTTATTTTATTAAAAAAGCATGGGATGATGTTTCAAGAAAACAGGATTTCAAGAAGTAAATGAGGAGTTTGAAAGTGATCAATATGATCCTGAAGATGAAATTCCTTTATCTAAAGTGGCTGAAATGTGTACGCTAATGGGAAAATTAGGAAGTAATGATGTACAGGAATTTATAAATATTGACGCCAATTTGTATACAGAAGACGGACGATAATCCAGACCATATTTTGCCCGATAATTTAGAAAACGAAAGTCAAAACAGTGATGATGAAATAGAAATTCCTATAGAACTAATGATATGAGAAAAGAATAGTATCTTATAAAGATGGTCTACTGGAAATAAAAAAACTAAAACAATTTTGTTTTGAAAAAGATGATGTACAAGCGTTTGGTATGCTTAGTGAGCTATCATTACATTTTGAAGCAAAATTGGCATGTAATACACACAAGGAAACTTCCATTTTAGATTATTTTGTAAGATAGTATATTAATTGTGTATGTACCTTACCTACATATGTTTCTATTATATGTATGTATATATAAATGTGCACATAGCCGTTTGAGTTTTATTTAGCAAATAATGTTATAAGTATATAATTTTACACTGTGTGTTCAAATGAAAGTTAAGCTTTGCGTTTCTACTTAATTTTTCTGTCTTCTCTGATAAACGGGCACTTCTCTTAAACGGGCAGTTTTGTCGGAATGAACAGTGTCCGCCTATGGGAAGTTTATTAGGAAGCTGTGTCGTAAATGTTGTACTGGTGTACTATATTCAACTATTCCATATAACATTTGATGCGGAAACAGGTGATAAAACGATTGACGAGAATTTGCACAAAATGTTTCATTCAGACGACATGTACAAGGAAAAAATACTTTTGTTAGTGACAGTATCGCATATATGTTAAAAACAGACAGACTTTTAAAGGAAACATATGCTTGTATGCTGTATATTACTTGTGTAGCACATGCTCTGCACAGAATCTGTGAATACCAGAGACTTCTATCCGGAAGTTGATAGACTTATATCCGCTTTTAAAATAAGTGTTCAGAAAAGCACCATTGAGAGTAGCTCTTTACAGGGAAAAACTTCCATCTTCGTCACTGCCTCCCTCGCCAGTAATAACTAGATAGGGACATGGTTGGAAGCTACTAGTTTTTATGCAGAGAATTTCGAACTTAACAAAATTTCATTACATGTTTAAATGGCGATGCTCGAAGTGTTTCTGAGCGCAAGGAACTAACACAAATTCCAAATAAAAAAAATCGGTTGTTATTCCATCAGAAACACTTTGGAAATTTGCCTAAACTAATCACATATTTTGAAAATCGAAATCTCGAATTAAAAGATGGATTAACCACATTAGATGTGGCTATTAATAATTTCAAAAGTATTCCAAGTGACTGCGGATGTGGCCTTCGGCAAAAGTTAGACGCAGTTCTTAATAGAAATCCAGATTTAATATCATTGCGGCAATTGTGTATGGGGACAATGACACAAAATCTAACTGCTAAATACGCTGAAATAAAAGAATATTTCCAGTACGCACCTATAACCAGTTGCGATGTAGAAAGGACGTTTTCTATCTACAATAATGTACTTCATTCAAAGAGAACAAATCTTACAGAAGAAAACTTTGAGAAAGTATTGGTAGTAAATATTAATACTCCTTTACTCGACTTGAAATACAAAATGAACAAATAATAAGGTATTTTGTATTTTATAGATCACCAGCCACTTGTTATCCAATTATATAAATAAAAATAAAATCTCTTTAAAAATACAACATTTCAATAGTGCGCCCATGGGCGATGAGTCATCAACCTTTCGTGTCCGCTCCCTAGTTATTAATTACTGGAGACTGTTGTGCCAAACGAAATGAAAGAATTGTTTAATACTGGCGCAGGTGTCCACAAGTGCCATTTTATAGGCTTTACTATCATTCATTTAGATGGCACTTGTGTCAAAGTAAAACAGAGTAAAATTTTAATAAAAAAGTAAACTTTATTGTAACATTGGTAAAAAAAATATCATAACAACAAAACGAGAGTTACTTAGAAAGAAGACGTGGTCTTTGAAATTATACAAAAGCTGTTCTAAATTAAGTTTTAATCAAACTTATCCTCTTAACAAAATAAACCTTCGGGTCCCAATTCTGAAAATATTGTATAGAATAATTTTGAAAATGCTGTTCCAAGTACATCTAGTCTCTTAGTAAATCTCTACAAAATACATACTTTTCCAGATATTTGCAAGAAAGTGCTACTTGATAAGAGAAAAGCGTTACTTCCGGAGCGAATTTTGAAATTTCTTTTATACAAAAAATATGACAAACCTGGCTCTAAATACTTTTGTACTCTTGCAAATCTATATAGAATGCATTATTTACGAGATATTTGCAAAAAATCTCTATTCGATAAGACTGAATACCGAGTGTTACTCGGAATTTCGAAAATGTCCTTATACGAAAAGCATTTAGAATCAAGTTTTAAATGCTTTGATGCTCTTAATGTATTTGTCTAAAAAGCATGACTTGTGAGATATTCGCAAAAAACGCATTTTCGATAAGAGTAAAAGACCTCCAGTAGGAATTTCGAAATTTTTTTTTAATAAAACCTTTCACAAATTCGCTTTTGAGTACATTTGAATTCCTTATAAATTTCTTTATACGTAGTAGTTGACGAAATATTGGCAAAATTATCATAATACTTCCTTATACTACGTATAAGAAAGTGAAAACAAAATAAATTATAATCCTTGTTTGACATAGGTAGGTAGCAAACAATTATCCAGGAAAAAAACTAGCCATTACCGAATTTTTCTCAATGTCAATGTATGAGGTTTTTTAAACACATTTCTTTAAGATTACCAAATTTTGCCTTAATAACTGGTAATTCACGCAAGTATGCTTTCTTAAGTTTTGAAAATGACTTAATTTTAAAATAGCAGTTATGCGATTAAAAATGAATGTGTATAACTTTGAAACAATCTTTAACAAACACTAGTTACTGAAGATATTTTCACTTTTGATTTCGGGAGTCTAACATTTGAAGTCACAGATTCGGAACTTATCCATGTTTTCCCATCGTATGGTTCAGGTTGTAGTTGCCTATTATGTTTCGTATTTTCGTTATGCATATGTAATTATTTATGTTAGTGTAAATATCAAGTTGACACGTTGCGTTAATTGGCGTTGAGGCTTTCTCCTAAAATTATTTAGTGTTTTCTTAAACAACAGGTCTGATGAAGATTAAGATATTCAATCGAAACGTCATATCACATAGAAATGGGTTCCATTTAATTTACCTATACCCGTAATGCTGTCTGGAGTAGTGAAAAGAATAAACAAAAACTTTTCTACAACATATTAATTAGTGGAGAGGATTATATTAAAAATGACGTTTCGGAATATAATTTATCCTTCATCAGGTCTACAAAAAAATACTAAATAGAGACAACCAGTAAACAAACTACTAATTAACTTACAATTGTCACACTATGAAACAAGATTATCTTCAGGCAAGACAAACATTAAAATTAGACAAGTATATGACAGTGACTTATTTGCATTCTAAATAAAACTGCAACTAGGATGACACTTCGTAAAATAGAATGTTCAAAAAGTGTTTCCAAAACTCAGATATATCACACTGTTATTTTTATGTGTCTTACTTTAAAACTGTTTTTTGAAAAACTGTCATTTGAAAGGTTAAAAGTGTTGTATATGAACAATTTTAAAAGAAAAATGGCGGTTACTGGATTTTAATTTTATTCAAAATTCTGTTGCTAATAAACTTTATTAGACCTGAATAAATATAACTAAAATTTTGAATATCTGATCTGGTGTTAATATTAGGTTTAGAGACATTTATTCAAAGAGTCTCAACTATCAGTGCGTTTAAACGTAATATTAACTCCAGATCAGATTCTCAAAATTTTAGTAATATTAATTAATTATTTCAAAAATATTTTATTATTCTTCTTATTACACACGTCGTGGAAATAGTACAAAGTATTTGTTTTGTCAGATCCTGTCGCTGCAGATTTAAAAGAAGCGGTGATTTGTAATATATGTTACTCAGTCATCAGGAAAAATTCAAAATTACTTCTCCATGCCTGGTTTGATGTTACTTTTATAAAAATTGTTTTCTTTATCTCTGAAATAATGTTGGGAAAATGAAAATTACGTGCATAAACATCTTTTTGTAGAAGACAAATTTACAAATGTAAACAATTCATATGTTTTGATAGGAAATTGCTGTGGAATTTCTAATTTCTTTCTCTTTGAACACACAGCCACAATTTACCATATATTTTACTAAAATTGTCCTCGGTCGCAAAACACATTTAAAGTACGCAAACAAATCTCTTTGTAACTGTGGAATATTCTCGGTCAAAATGGAAAATCAACAATTGTTCGTTACTTGACGCGAAAAACACAAAGGTCAACAGAGAACGGTATACTTCAAATGCTGTTTTTATTTCTCTTGGGGTACAACAAATGAATGTTTCATGGAGTTATAGATTTCTGATTGACGAATGATCTTTTTATTTTTGTTTGTTCGTCGATTTTTTTAAATTGGTTTTGTAACGTTCCATTGAAATGTGGAACAATATGCATTGAGAGAAAGAAGCAAAAATGTAAGCTTCCTGATATTACCGGTGCTGTTCATATTTTTTCCTAAAATACGTATTCATTAAAAGAAGTTGTTTGTTTTAGTAACGTTCATGGAATGAGCTTTCTACTATTTGCATCGGCTCTGGAAATTTTAATTGAACGAGAAATTTGCTAAAAAAACAAACATGCTTTCAAACTGGTAATTTACTGTTTATCAATTGAACTAATTTAATCTAGTTGTGGCAGTGGTCATGTATATTACTGGTTTGATTTGTGAGAAAGTCTAGCGAACGTTAGTAAATGGTAGAACAAGGCGCAGTTATCGCTTAGCGTTCGTTATGGCAGTATCAATTCGCTCTGCAACAAAGTATTTTAAACATGAGGTTTTTAGCGAAGGCAGGAAGCTTTGTTAATAACAACAATATACTATTGAGTTTATTTGTCGTAATAGCAATTAAAAAACATTCATTCGGAACTTACAGCAAGCATATATGTTTAAAAAAACGTGTACTTCGTAAAACACCTAAACAAGCAAACATTAAATTACAATTCAAATTTACAATAAAAATGTCATAATTTATAATATTGTAAAGAATAGAAAGGATTGTCCGTCAGGTACTTCTTTAAAACTGTTGTCTCAGGTACATGAGGAATTGACATTGAAATGCTTGTTGTCACCAGATGTGATGTATGGCCTTAAAACATCCCCGTTAACGCCTCTAAGTTACTAAAAATAAAGTTTCTTAAGAGCATTAAGTATGTTTTTATTCTTTTAATAATTTTTATTTCAGGTAAAATCTTGTTGTATAGTTTCGATCTTAAGTAACAAAAGGATCTTTGGTAAAATGTCGTATTACTTGTTGTTGTTTGCAGACATCCTATTATCCTGTTTCTTGTAAGGTATTTATGATTTATAGACTCTCTTATTTCAGGATTTTTATGAAGAAAAGTACATGATGTCAGTAAATATTATACTGTTATCCTTGTTAGAATTGCTAAATAAAACCTATTCAACAAGATACTGAGGCTTTAAAAATGTATCTTCTTTAAATCTCTTTTAATTTTATCTACCTTAAAACATTTAAATCTCCGGCTTTTAATTTAATAATCAATTGAACTATACTCAGTCGGTTTTTAATATATTTTAAAACGAGCAAGAATGAATATAAGACTTTTAATCTCAGGAATTTTAGAGTTTTTAAATGTGGAAGTTACTTTAATCTTTCTTTAATAACAAATTAATACCTGTGAAACGTTCTTTTACTTGATATGTTTATTAGCCAATGTGAATAGTACTTAAATAACAAAATGTGAAATGTCATCCATCAAAAAATTCTGTCAAATTAAAATAAATAAAGCCATACAGAGTTATATGTATTTTATTTAATCGTCAATAATAATCAAAATACTATCCAATTACTATTGAAAAATAGATAGATACGTAATCATTTCAAATTGTGGTATCATATAATCTTTAAAATATACACCAAATTCAATTCTCAAAATCAATGAAAGTTAAATAATTTTCATGTCAAAAAAATCAATCATTTGTCAAAACTGACATTATAAGGAATTTTCTATCGATGTAATCATTCTATTTAATAAATGTATGATTTAAACTTCTTACTAATGAAACTCGGTATTTTATCTCCCTCCGCTTCGCGTCGGGAGATAAACCTTACCTCGATCTAAAATCTAATACTTTTTTCCCTTGTATAATAAATAACTATTTGTTTTACTCGTAACTATGCTCTCTCATTAAAATTTCAACACAGTTGATTTTTCGTATCATAATTGTTCATGTAGTAAGAAAAATTTGCTTATCTTAATAATATTTTAATTTTATGATTACTGTGACTTTAGATGTATACTATTTTTATATTTCCTATTCTTTCATTAAATTTGAGATTGCAATATGTCTTCTTCTAGTACTTTACATATCTAATATATTTAAATATCATTCCGTTTTATATGATAAATAATATTTCTAACGTAATACTATACAATTGAATTTGAGAACTGTTAAATTTAGATTATCTTAAATGTGATGTATTTTAAACAATGCAATATAAAGATTTGATGTTAAGAATGTCTACGGAATATAACTGTATGGTAGGATAAAGTTTATCTTTCCTGTATATTGTTTTGAGCAAGTAGTTTTGAACAGAATTTAAGGATTTTAGATTGTCATTATAGGCTCCGCCCCAAGCTATTATACCATATCTTAGTACTGATTCCGCCAGGCTTCTATAAAGCATGAATAATAATTTTATGTTTAACATTTCACGTATTATATAGAATTTACGTACAAGACATCTAATTTTATTGCAGATATACTCTATATGTACTTTCCATTTAAGATTTGCATCTATATATTATAAATATTTGACCTGGTCTGTTTCCTTTATTACCTTGTGACCCCCTCCCCCTATGTTTAATGCCTCAAAGTTGGGACGTTGTTTAGCTGTGATGGAGAAACCTAGCCAATTTGATATTTGAATTAATCCATTCTCTGTATATTCCTTAACATCACTCTAAGTGTCCCGTTGAATATCACTCCTGTATCATCCGCATATGATATAATTTTTCCATGGGGTATATTTATTTTCGTTAAATTGTTAATGTATAATATAAAGAGAATGGGTCCTAATACAGTGCCCAACGGTATGCCAATTTTTATTGTTCTGGGATGACTTAGTGTGTCCATTATTTTAACAACTTGTGATCTTTCGGTAAGATAACTTTCAAAAACATTTAGTGCAATAAAACTAATGCCATGTTTCTGGAAACAGTTCAATAGTAGGTCATATGGGACCGTATCAAATGTCTTTGCCAGAATCAAAAAAATCGATAAACATTTCTTACCTTGATCTAAGTGGTTAGTAATTGTTTGTGTTAATTCATGGATTGCGTTTTCTGTACTGAGTTTTTCTCTGAATCCGTATTAGTGGTCAGATAGTAAATAGTTTCGCAAAACTATTTGTTACACTTATGAGACTTTCTTAAAACTCATAATTTTTGCACGCCTTCATATCATGACGCAGACATTTTATGTTTGTACTGTCTTTTTAGATTAAAAGTGCCACCTTCATCCTATCTATAATAGTTACGCTTAAATATGAGCGTACAAAATTTGAATCCATTGTGGATAATCATTTAAAATAAATAATAATTCCTGATATGCAGGCGATTATTATAATTTCAATTATGAATAATTAAAATTAAAATAGCAGATATATGCAAGGGATTCCAAATAACTTCAATTGAAGTTACTGGAATATAAAATTTAAAATCGAAAATTGTTTAATTTTTCTATTTCTTTTTCATTTATAAAATAAATAATCATCCAAACGCTTCCACTTTCAATATTACGTATACTCGCGGCAAGAAGTTTTGTCGGGTCTTAAGACCAGCTATATGGAAGGTATCACTGGTCAATTCTAGTAATCCGATAATATTTCCCACTAAATTTTAATAAACCATAAAGGAAGATTGTAATATTATAAGAGAAATTTTGTTTGCCCTTGAGATATATATTAAATTTCCTCAAAAATAAAATACATCCAGTGTAGTAAAGCACAAGTAAAGTAATAAATAAGCAAACAAAAAATTAGACAAAGAATCTTTTGAAGACAATATATTTAAAGGAAAATATTTTAAAATGTAAAATAAAGGCAATATCACACTTACCCCGGACGTTTTAACATATGCAGTTTTAAAAATGCTGAGAAATTACCCTACCAATAAAACAAGGAATGGTGAAAAAATTGATCTTTAGAGAGGTGGCTGAAGTATTAAAAAAAAGTATTTGATATATGGACTAATAAAAATCTTGATTTAAATAATATTCCAAAATTTAAACACCTCTAGCAATTGCGCTGTAAATACCAAGGTAAATACATATTGGGCAAACATGCCCCAGGTAAAAAAGTCTTAGAATGCAGATATAGTAATATAATCAAGAATTTTGAATTAAATTATAATGAAAAACCCATAATTTTTTTGTATCTATTTTAAAATAAATGGAATGTATATTACAGAAAAAAAATTAAAGGTAGATACATACTCGTAAATATCATCAATATAAATAATTACAAACTCTATAAAACCGAGATCTTAATAACGCATTCATTCTCGCCCTTAAAAAATAAAATAAATTCGGAAAGCCCAAAGCATTTGTAGAACAGCAAAAAGATTTCTTTGTAATGTTCACACATCAATGTTATCGAGCGATAAATCATAAATGAAGAATATTTGAAATATATTTACTTCGATATAGCACAGGTATTTTCTTTTTCGAAGCAGTTAAGTATATTTACTCAAACTTAGATATTATAAAAATTGAATATAATCCCTCTTTATTTCTTGTTAGAATTTACTAGAGTTGACCGTGATACCTTCCATATAGCTGGTCTTAAGACCCGACAAAACTTTTTGCCGCGAGTATACATCAAATTTTGAATATAATTTACGAGCGGTTATTTCAATAATTGATTGACATTAAGTGGCATTAATTTCTAATATAACATCATTATACTTCAATAAAAATAAAAGCTGTTTATACAAACATAATAATAATTGAGTCAATTCCTGCGAATAACTTTACTATATCATTCAATTTAATGAAACAGTTATATTCATACAAGACCTCTTGATCTTACAGCATGCCAACTTATGCATGATATAAATAAATTACCAATTAAATTTATATTACCACTTAAGGTTTATAGGTCGTGAGTAGTATTTCACACCAACTTTGATTGAATTGTGAATAATGACTCAATCAAAAAATCTACAAAGGGGAAACAGAATACCTAGTCAACAATTATTTCTACTAGACTCTCAACAGTCTTGCAGGAAAAATAAGGAAATAAGTAATAAAATATTATTGCAAATTATTATGCTGAATAATTGGGAATAGAAATTGTCGAATTCGATCTATGATAGGCAAACGGTGAAACTATTATTTTGTGACTTATTGCGGATCTCACGACATTTTTCTGCAAAACATACTGTGGTACAGTATTAGATGTACTGCATGCTATCTTCTAAATACGCATATCATAGTTGAAGTTTATATGTTTCGATATATTTTATATTGTTTTTGTATACAGCATGTGTAAAAACATATTGGGGATAGGATATATGTATACTATGCATACCGGCAACAACGACCAGGTCGTGGCCGTAGTGAAGTACGATTATATTTCAGTCGCATCCAGTCAGTCGATGGATGTACATGTATTTATCTAAGCATCACACACTTCGTAAATACATATTTACCAAATAAGAATTCAAAATACTTCTGCCAGTTTTATTATATTGCGTATACAACGCAATTATGGATGATTATAAAACTGTTCTGGAACGGTATTATGAAAACCAAAACAAATACTTCGTAATTTATAATTCAAATAATAATTTACATTCCAATTAGATTTCTATCAAAAATGAATTTGAATCATTGCATATTTTTTATTTACTTAGTAAATTTATAGAATAATTTACTAAGAATTAATGTTTAATTAGAATTGTACTTTTATTTTCCTACTGCGTTGTATAAACAGTATAAGAAAACTCGCAGAAGTGTTTTCAATTCTTATTTGGTAGATATGTATTTACGAAGCGTGTGATGCTTAGATAGAGACATGTACATCCATCGACTGACTGTATCCGACTGAAATTCTATATACTATAATCGTACTTCACTACCGGCACAACTGGACGCTGTTGCCGGTATGCCTAGTATACATATATCCTATCCCCAATATGTTTTTACAAATGCTGTATATTTGCTTTATGTAGTTATATTTTGTCCACTTTGGCGAAATATTTTAAGCATACACCTTACTTACTTAATATTTATTATAAGTAATGCATAGAATATAATCTTAGATTAGAGTTATAGACTAAGGAGTACCTCAGAGATCAATTTTTGACCATTAGTAGGTATATAATGCGGATTCTAAAACAAAATCCCATGTTATTTGTTATGGAGGTTCATTTTACAAATTTGGTTTTTACCCCCACCATTTTTTTAGTTTGTCAGACCAACAGCTTTAAACAGATATCAAACTGGTCTGAACAGCTTTCAAACAGGTGTACCTGTTCAGAGCTGTTGGTCTGACAAACTCAAACAATGGTGGGGGTAAAAACCGAGTTTGTAAAATGAACCTCCATAAGAAATAACATAGGATTTTGTTTTAGAATCCGCATTATATACCTACTACCATTTGTTGTTCATTATATACCGTTTGACTGAAATAAAAGTAGATATAGGGAAACACAAACACGCACACATGTGCATGCAAACATGAAATGGAGGGGTACGATAGTAGGGGAGTACAGATGAGTTCATATCGGGCGTGATATCGGGACACCGGGGTACCGAGGCTTTAGTGCACAACGTGTCTTTTAGTATGCAGTGAATTAACACAACCTTCTGTACGAAATTGTTTCACAATCTTATGGATAGCTGGCACAGAGGAAGGTGGACGATTTTCATACGCCGCAACAAATAAATTTTGCACGTCTTTGTACGAATTATCCTTGGCATACCATAACACAATCTGTATTTTTTCCTCGACAGTTAAGGGCATTTTATTTTAATATTTGCGAGTCCGCTCAGATACAATGTATGTACGTTCACGCTCTAAAGTTACGGAAAGAATGCCATGTCTACACGCGCTCTCGGTCTCCCCACTATCTCCCCACACCACCGGTGTTGTATACATACATACATACATACATGTTTATGTGTGTGTATTTGAAGATGCATATTAACTTTTAACTACGACAATCTGTATATAAATGATATGCTAGATAACATCAGTGCTATTAATGTATTTTTGCAATTAGTACCGTAATCATACCATTTATTTCACTAGTACTGTAATAGGGACTATTACAGCACTAGTTGCGTAATAGAAATGGAACATTTAAACAGATTTATTTTAAGTTGGTCACATTGCAACAGAAATGGAGATGTCAATATGACATTTTGTAAGCAAGTTTGAGGTTTTTATATTGAAATTCATTGGAAGATTTGATATTTTTAATTAATCTTTGAAATAGTACAACTATTATAAACATTTATATTAACGTTTGAATTACCTTTCGAAGTGATAGTGATACCGTGTGCAGTAGAAACATTCTGTTGAAAATTATCAAAAATGTGTCAATTTTAAATTAACTTGTCAATTTAAATCTTGTGCCAAACCAAGGTGACAACCGCCACAAAATTTCCCTTGATTATCAAATTTTTCTCGTTTTGCTTTTACAAAAAGAGAAATTTTGAAACTAATTGCAAAAAATAGCATAAAAGACACGTTTCATTTGACATTAAAGCACTCATTCAGTTAAAAAACTCGTGGCTACGCCACTCGTTTCTTAAACTCTTAATTCGTACTTTGAAACGTCAAAATGAAACTTGTCCTTTAATATACTATAGTACCTATATGCTAAAGATACCTCTTTTGATCTCATACAAGGGATACAAAAGAATGTTTCAAATATGTGAAACAGGGGGCATTAAGAATTGCGAAATTGTGAATCTGTCTGTCAGGCTTAGTAGAGCATATACAGGGTTGTGATTATGTATGGATACAGCTAAGTATTTTGAAAACGGTTTATTGCACCTCGCTGAAATTTGGCACACTGTTAGAAGGATTTAGACTACATTATTTGAGGTTTTCTCCAGTTTTACATCGTCATTCGTTTTGTAGATACAAAGCTAACTGGATGTTTTTTTGAATAGCACGGGGGGTCAAATGTGACACTTTTGAAAAGGGGTGCTCTTTTCTCTATTCAGCGATGTAACACATGCCTGCCTTAATTTGCATCAATACAGTTTTTTTTTGTTTTTACGAATTCGAATTTGAAGAAAAGTAAAAGTAAGTTGGCTTTGAAAATGCTGCCTTCTGTCATTTGCATTATATTCAAAAAATATGCTTATGTCATATAATTAGTTTAAAAATGGTGCATTTAAGTGAACTGGAGCGTATAGAAATCCTGATGGTGGTTGGATATGGCGATAGAAGACGGAGTTGTGCTGAGGTCGTAACTCTTTTTAATGAAATACATCCCAATCGACTGTCGATCTCTAGAACACCGGTTTCAAAAACTATAAGATGATTCAGTGAAACTGGAAGCACAAAAAATCGTATAAAACCCGGACGAGCGAAAGCTGTTACAAACGAAGAAGATTCTTTGAATGTTATATTAGTGTGGAAGAAAACCCGAAAACTTCTTTACACCAGTTGGCTCTAAATCATAATATGAGTAGAAGATCTATAGACAATATAATGAAACGCGAAAACTATCATCCCTACAAAATCCACCTGTTACAGGAACTGAGTGAAGATCATTTTGACCGCAGAATCGAATTTTGCGAAACAATTACGAACAAAATAAATCAAGATAACATTATCAATCACATACTCTTCTCTGGTGAATCAACTTTTTGTTTAAATGGGAATATTGGCCGCATACTGGTTTGACAGAAATCCGCACTGGATGGAGCAAGTTTGTATGCAGTATTCCCAAAAAATTAATGTTTGATATGGATTATTGGTTGGAATATTATTGGTCCCTTTTTAATTAATGGTAATTTAACTTCTCAAAGATACTTGCAACTTTTACAACAAAACATTGTTCCCCGGCTCAGAGAAATCTTCCCAGACTACAATAACCGAAATATACCAGCAGACACCATATGGTTTCAACAAGACGGAGCACTGCCCCATTTTGATCGTGTAGTATATCAGTATTTAAACCAAACGTTATCTGATAGATGGATAGGACGGAGGGGAAGAATTAAATGGCCAACTAGGTCACCTGAATAGACGCCACTTGATTTTTTCTTGTGGGGTCATTTAAAAAATCCAGTTTATTTAAACATACCATTAAATATCGCAAATTTGCAAGAACGAATAGGAAATGATTGACACCTTGTAGAATTTTGTCCATCGAATTCATTACTGTCAAGAAGTTAAAGGACAGCATTTTGAGCATATTTTATTATAAAAAATATTTATACAATTTAAACATTTTTTTCATTATTCTTAAAATGTATGAATTCAATTTTAATAAAATGCGTTGTTTTTATAATTTTTGGTCGAGGTGAGGTTGTTAATAGTTGACGACAGATTAAAAACATCATTTCGAAAGCTAACTTACTTTTACTTTTCTTCAAATTCGAATTCGTAAAAACAAAAAAAAAGGTTTTTATGAAAATTAAGGCAGGCATGTGTTACATTGCTAAATAGAGAAAAGAACACTCTTTTCAAAAATGTTACACTTGACCCCCCGTGCTATTGAAAAAACATCAAGTTGGCCTTGTACCTAGGAAACAAACGACGATGTAAAACTGGTGAACATCTGTAGTCTAAATCCTTCTAACAGTGTGCCAAATTTCAGTCAGTTTCAATAAACCGGTTTCAAAATATTTAGCTGTATCCATTCAAAATTGCAAGCCTTTATGTTTATTATGAGACACATAAAATTATGACTTAAGAAGCTGCGAAACAAAAGTGCTATACTAGTTTCCACAGTATAGCAGTTTTGGAAATTCCACCAACACTGTCTCAATTTTCTCTCAAAAAATTACCCAGAGATGGTTACAAACAGATTGGCTTTTATGATCTGACCTCTTCTACTTTCTGAACTGATAGTCAAGGCATCGGAATTAAATACTGACAATTCACTACGGTTTGTAAACGGAACAATTAGAAAATTTTCAGTGCATTGCAATCATTACACATTACTTTCATAGAAGACTTGGATTGAAATTATGCAACACTTTTACTTCGTTTGTAATTTTTTTAAATTCCTTCTAATAAACATCAGTATGTACTAAATATATTTCATGTGATGGCTGAAATAGTACTAGTGCCATTTGTCATTCTAGTACATTTGCCATTCTACTGAGCTACCTACTTGTGTGAAAATGCACTTATTATTACTATTATTAATATTGAATAATATTATTCTTTAATTGCTTGTAATTATGTAACAATAAACTTGCATTGTTATTATTATTATCACTCTTATTATTATTAGAGTCTCTCATATACTTATTCTTAAGCTTCTACCAAGTAGATTCATCCATCAAGATAATAAATTGAATTTTGTGACAACGCGTTTCAACAATATGAAAAATTTTATATTATCCCAGCACTCAGGTCATGATAGACGAAATTTTCAAGCTAAACGCTAGTATATTATCTATGTCCTATACATATTTCATTAGTAGATATTTTTTTCATTTACGAAATTCTTCATATTATAATGCCCACATGGATCAAAGTTCTAATTATTCTTAATTTTTATTATTCTATTCTTTTTGTATTTAGGTATTTTCATACTTAATATTAAATATTCAACCTTGTCTTCTATTTTTTACATTACGTATATGTAGCTAAATAATAAAGGTTAGTATGACATGTAAATCTATGTATTTTTATAATAGTTAACTATTATAAAAATACTGCTTTAATTTAGCAAATTACATTATTAATTGTGTGACAGTCTTAAGGAAATTAGGTTGTCAAACGAATTTGGTATCTATATGTATATTTTTTAATAAAATATTCAATTACACAATAAATAGTAGTACATTACTGACTACTGTTGTTTTACGCTATTGCCTTTTTTGGAATTGACATTCTTGAGGTATTCTTAGTTATGTCATACTGAAGAAAACAAATAAGTTAGAAACACATGTGTTTATATGGATACCTCACACCTACTAGTTTACCTTTTCATGTTTGATTTACACAATTCTGCATTATAATTTCTCTTTGCATTAAGTCAGTATTACTTATGTGGTGGAATTAAATTTCATTCATGATAAATCAGGATCTTTTGATGAAACAACATAGATAATAACGGCTGTTCTGTACTTATTTGTAATTACACACATAGGTCGGCATTGTCGCCTTACAATATCGCTAGATGCCATTTTCGATGAATGGAATATATGCCAATGATACTACTTGAATGACTTGCTTTCCTAATTGTCATTTTTGTTATTCATTTATATACTGTTTTCATGTTATGATGGCAGATTAGGTTAATTACATTTCTTGTATTTTTGGCTAAGGATTTTAAAATATATATACATATTGCTATGATAGCATATATTTGTGGGTATAGTCATTTGTATATGCTGTGCTCTAAAATTTATTCTTTTTACACCAAAAGCTTATAATTGGTTTTGTATTTAATTTATATTGTTGAAGCATGTACCTAATAACTATTGTGGGTTCTGGCAATGTATGTGGTTCCTTCTCCTTCATGTAATTTGTTGCATATTTAAACTCTTTCATATCCAAGTACGATTTTTGTCATTTTTTATTTCATTTCAAAACTTAAACCAATTCTTAAAGCTATTCTTATTTTATAAACTTGCGAGATACCACGGCAATATGTATATATGCAGACTACCGTAACTCAGATAGCTAGAGCGGTGGGAATATGTATATTCGAATCATACCAAACAAAGTTTCGCTAATAATAACTGTCAAATATATTTTTCAGATAAGATAAATTATTAAATCAGAATCTACGAATATGTTTACGTATTGTTAGCCGAATATTTATTCAGCAGTAGCCTCAGATACGTGTGGGTAGAAGAGGGCTTGCAATTTCTCTCACAAATAGAATATGGAAATGTACACATGCAAATACATATATAAAAATTATTTACAACTTTAGTTGAAGCATTGATAAATACAGCAGCTGCATTTGCCAACCAATAAACTAACACGTATTTTCTTGTATATGTGATATTTTCAGATATGGTTGGGCATGTGAATATTTGAATATTCGCCAGTTTGAATAATTTGCGTATAAGTTTTTTTTATTGGTTTTCATAAATATTTACATATTTAGCCGTACTTTTTAGATAAACGTGTATTACTTATTCTTTTCCACACTGTAAACTCAACGGAGTGGGAAAGTAAATAAGTTCAATGTACTGTGCGACCCGGAAAATGAAATTCAAATGTGTACGAAGCTGCGAACATTTAACATAAACGATGGTTGTTAAATAACACTATATGTTAGTATAAATGTCTTTCGAAAATATGGAAGCGGCTGTTACATACAATATTTTATTATTATAATATGGAAAATGTTATATTTTATTTGCAATCAGGTTTTATATTAATGTGTTTAAGTACCTATTTGCGTACTGTTTACGTTCACTATAGACATCGCGTCGTAAAAATGTTATTAATAAGTGTGCTATAAATACTTTTTAATCTTAACCGATTAGCGTTAGATTTTACTTTCTTATATGTAGTATAAGGAAGTATTGTGATGACGAAAATTTTCGACCTCAAGATTTTTGCAGATGTCCACGTTTTGAAGTTCTCTGATACTAAAAAAAGTCTCTCTCTCTCTCTCTCTCTGTGTGTGTGTCTCTCTCTCTCTGTGTGTGACCACGATAGCGATCAAACCGCTGAAGATATCAATTCCAAATTTTTTATTTACGTGTGTAATCTCCCTCTTGGGATCTGATTAGATTTTCAGTAAATTCGGCAGACCGGAAGTAGAAGTTTACTTCAGTGAAAAAATCGAGTTTCGCCAATATTTCGTCAACTACTAAGTTTAAACAAATTTATAAAGAATTCATATACACTCAGAATTAAATTTGAGAAAAATCTTATTATGAAATTTTTTTTGAAATTCCTACCGAAAGTAGGTCTTTTACTCTTAATGAAAATCAGTTCTATGCAAATATTTCGCCAAGTATGCATTCTACCAAGATTTATTAAAAGAATAGAAGTAGTACAATAGGATTTGGTTTATTTTTTCAGTAGATAATAGTATTTAAATCTTAATTTAGAACAACTTTTGTATAATTTGAAACGCACATACGTATAAGAAAGTCGTGTGGTGGCCACACCTCATATTTTTATTATTTGTTAGAAGTTTTACTTTCTTATACGTAGTATAAGGAAGTATTGTGATGATGAACATTTTGGAGTTAGAGATTTTTGCAGATGACCACGTTTTGAAGCCCCCTGCCACCAAAGAAGTGATTTAAAAAAAATTCTCTCTCTTTATGTGTCTGTCTGTCTGTCAGTCAGTGTGTGTATGTGTGACCACGATAGCGGTCAAACGGCTATAGCTATCAATTCCAAATTTTATATTTACGTGTATAATACCCCTCTTCAGATCTGATTACATTTTCAGTAAAGTCGATAGACCTGAAGTAGCAGTTTACTTTGGTAAAAAAAATAGAATTTTACCAATATTTCGTCAGCTACTAAGTTTAAACAAATTTAGAAGGAATTCATATGTACTCAGAATTAAATTTAAGAAAAATTTTATTATGAAAGTGTTTTTAAAATTCCTACCGGAAGTAGGTCTTTTACTCTTATCAAAAATCAGGTTTTTTCGAAAATCTCGCAAATCATGGTTTCTAGGCAGGTACATTACGAGTATAAAAGTATTTAAAACATAATTTTCAATTCCTTTTGTAAAAAAAAAATTTTCAAAATTCGGAAGTACCATTTTGATCTTATCGAATAACGATTTTTGCAAATATGAAGTAAATTATGCATTCTATATATATTTATTAAGAGTACAAAAGTATTTAGAACTAAATTTTCAACATTTTTTGTATATATAAAATTTCAAAATTCAGACCGAAAGTAACACTTTTACTCTCAGCGGGTAGCGCCTTTTTCGAATATCTCGCAAACTACACATTCTACAGAGATTTATTAAGAGAATAGGAAGTATTTAGAATAGAATTTTGAATAATTTTTGTATAAAAAAATTCTTAAAATTCTATAATTTGAAACGTTCATACGTATAAGAAAGTCGTGTGGTGGCCACGCGTCATTATTATATTATGTATTTAGTCTCAGAGAATTAGAAAAATGAACAAAATTGCAAATACACATTTTTATTTTTGTTTCTAAAATGTTTGCTTATTTGATACGGCGACTCGAGGCTCTTAATAATACCAAAAATATATTTCAAGTTTCAAAAAATAGTCAAAAATGCCGGTAGAGCTATAATGTATGCGTTTAATGATATGCAATTTGTTTATATTTCTATTTTAATAACAAAACATGTTTTCTATAATAATATAAAAATAAGCTTTGTTGCTCAACAGTCTAAAACAAATTACAGGACGCTTACGAACTCGATGCTGCAGCAGTTATCACAGTATAAGCTGGTTCTGATAAAACTGAAGCACAGTAAATAAACAGGCGACCTAATCGGGACTTTAGTTGCCGGAAATGGTAAATTGCAAGTAAAGGCAAAACGAGACGCAGGACATGGTAGAGGAAATCTTATTTGTTTAAGTAATGCAGAAGAGGCAACTGTATTGTAAAAAAAATTAAACAATAAACATATAGAGAGAAATTAATTTAAAACGGGTTAACAGTAGACAGTGGCCACCATTCCTACGTGGATAAACTCCGTCATCCCACTCCATAGAAATTTCCAAATTTGCGCTGAACCAATTCAAGCTGCCGCATGTGACACAAGCATATTCATAACGTGACCTAACCAACGAGACATTTAATTTGGTTGGCTCCAAATCAACACCATATGGACTATAGAAAAAGTACAGGGTTCCGCAGAGTTTGAGAAGGACACTGATTTACATTTGGATCTTGTATTCAGTGTGGTAAATTATTTGTTGACGCCAATAGATGTTGTTATCCAAGTCAGCCTGAAAACAAATACAATCTGAAATCGAACAAATATTACAAAAAATCTTTAAATTATCCGCGAAAAGCAGCTTATTGCAACTGATGACGGAAGTGATATCATTAATAAGCATATTGAATATTGAGAGACCTAAATTAGGACCATGCGGTATTCCAGATGTAGTGGTGTAAGTGAAGGAAGATGATCCATTGTAAGCAATTTACTGATAAAGATTATTTGAATAGGATAGCAGAGGCCTAACAGGAGCATCACCGAGGTCAAAGGTTTTATGGTGAGAATAGTGTGGCCCAAACGATCGAAGGCCTCGGCAAAATCCGTATACACCACATCAACCTGCCTTCTATTATCCAAGCTATCCGAAATGAATTGCACGACATGGCACAGATTGGTAATGGTGAATCCAGAAAATCATGCTGATACGATGACAAATTCCATCTAACTAATGGATAATGACTAGAGTGAATACAAAGTTCAAAAGATTTTTTGGATAATTCAATTATTGGCGAGAATTGAACTGAATTAAACAGCCCACACAACATCTAATATTGCACTTGCTACAAGCACATTTTCTTTTCCTTTTTTATTCATTATTTGCTATCTGGCGAAGAACTAGATGATGGTATAGTTCCCTCCTTTGGGGAATATGTTATAAGCCTGGGACCAAACAACAATCAATATAGTGGCATGTGGTCGAGAAAGCGACTCCATAAAAGGTCGTTCTCTCTGTCGGAAAAGTAATGGCGGCACTTCTTTGGGATAACCGTAGAATTAATTCCTAGCGATTACTATGTAAATGGAAAACGATAAAGCAGACATTACTATGGTACAATGCTGGATGAATTGGAGGGTACAATTAAAAAAGTCTGCATTTAGCAAATAGGAAAAACCTTGTTTCATGCAGTTAACGTAATGGACCTAGATTAGAACCTTGCGGAAATCCAGAAGTAGTGGTGTAAATGAGGGAAAAGAATCCATTGTAAAAAATGTACTAGAATGATTATTTGAATAGAATAGCGGGCTAACAAAAGCATCACTGAGGCTAAAGGCTCTTAATTTTATGGCAAGAATAGTTTGGATCACAATCCAAACGATCGAAGGCCTGGGAAAATCCGTATGCAGTACATCCACTTGCTCTCTATTATCCATGCTATTCGAAATGATTTGAGTGACATTGCACAGATTGGTAATGGTGGATCTGGCATCTAGAAAACCATGCTGATACGGTGACAAATTCCGCTTAACCAATGGATATAGACCTGAATGAATACAAAGTTCAATAATTTTTGCGAACAATACAATTACCAGCGAGACTTAAACTGACATCCACAAAAAGTCCAATATTAGAATTGCTACGAGGATATTTCCTTTTCTTCTTTTATTCAGTATGTGCTATCTGTCCGAGAACTAGATGATGATATAGTCCCATTCCTTTGGCGACTATATCACATGCCTGAGACAAAACAATAGTCAATACAATGAAATACGAAGTAGGAAGCGACTCCACAAACGGCAAAGCTCGTTCTCTCTGTCGGAAAACTTATGGCGACACTTCTTGAGGATAGCCGTGGAATTAATTCCTAACGGTTAATTTGTAAAGAGTAAAACGTTTAACTGACATTACTACAGTACAATGTAGGATGAATTGTAGGCTACAATTAAGAAAGAAGGTTTGCATTTGGCAAATCGAAAAAGTGTGTTGCATGAAGTTAACGCGTGAGTTCACACGGAAAACTGACGAATTACACACACACACACAATCACTATTTTCCAAATCTAGCATTCCACGACTTCTTTCTACTCCCAAATTTAAAAAAATCTCATTGTGGAAAAAGTATGCGTTAAACGCAATAGTGGAAGGTGCTGGAAGGTAGTACATTTTAAAAAAATTGGAAAAAACGTCGAACCAAATATAACGAGTTGAAAAGTCACAAAATTTTGTTTTGCTACGAAATATTTGTTTCGCTTTAAAATATTGAAACAATTTTTAATTACTCTGGTATATTACCCAATGACTTAATAATGTATTATTATCATTGTTATTAAGGTTGTGAGTTCTAATCTTCGAGAATCAATTCTTTCCCTTACCTGCACGGTCTCTCTCGAGAGTGGAAATTTATTTGCATACCACAAATTTCTTTATCTGGTAAACGCTTTGGACTGATTTGTTTATATCTGTCATTTACTTGTATAACTTTATCAGCCCGAAATTTAATTGCGGGATAACCTTGGTGCTGCAGTACTACGCTTTTTACTAAATTTAGAATCCTGTATTAAAACAATAAATCCTACACACATATGTGAATGTTGTTATAATACTAATGAACATACTCTCTGACTAGCGTAGACGTATTACCTACGTGCTTCTAATTATATTGTAAAATTGAATATCAATTTGTTACGGACTTGTTTCAAAACCATAGATATAGATAAAACTATAAAAATACCTAATAAAAACGACGACCGCTAAAAACAATATATTTTGTAAAGACGCCAGATTTATAGTACTCATTAAAAATAAACCACAGAGAAATATGACTCGCTCTAACCGCAAGAGCGCTTCTTCAATGTAGTCTTTATGATTTATAGCGAGCTTTCTATACTAAACGAGATGCATTATTGCGTTTCTTAAGTCCATGCATATTATATAGTTATATAGATATCTATATAGATATATAATATGCATGGCGTTAAGAAATATATGTATATATATATAATATAAGTACGACATACGTACATATTTTACATGTAACGATTTAGGTTTGGATACGTCAAGACAAAATTCTAAATTTAACACTTTGTAGTCTGTGAAATGAAGCAATTGCCTGAAACCTTGCAGAGGTCAAGGAAATTCCAAGCGAAATAAATGCAATCTAGAAGCTACGAGAGTCTCACTTCGTTATATGCCGGATCTGTATAATGTCCACTTTTCTCGAACACTGAAAACAGCAATACCCCGTTACTTCTTGCAATAAACTCTATATTGAATTACTATGGAATGATCCACATCTGACAAGCAAAAGTAAGCTTATTTCTCAAGCGTCTAATATTTGTTTAGCGAACTGATGAAGAAATTACATTAATGTATTACAACAAAATAAATATAACATATCCATATTTCGCATAGCTTCTTGTCGTATCAAGAGCTTCGTCCATTAAATTTATCCACATTTTTATTTTTATAATTTGCATTAATTTGTTGAAAATAAGCACTTACATTCACTATAAGAAATATTAGCTTAATTGAGAGTACCAAATTATTTTAAAAGCTTTATTACCTTCCGGGTAATCTCTTTTATATCGTGTTTCTTCTAAAGTATTTGAATATTGATTTTTAAATAAAATAAATCACTTTTTAGTTAATAATACTGTCTTAAATAGCAAAGCACATTCTACTTCTAGCACCCTTAGTACTTTTTCTACCTTGCCACTACCATCGATAATGGAACAAATCTTGTTGCAATCTATTTAGATTCAAGTAAGACTTTTTACTGCTGGCATTATAGTATTTTAATAAACAAATTACAAATTTTGCGAATTGAAGATGTTGCTCTTGAATATACCTCTCTTTTCTAAAATACCCCCATTTATAGAGTGAAATTCATTATCAATCTATTAGAAATTAAATGCTGTTCGATTTGGCTATTTTTAAAAAAAATTCATAATAATCCCAGTAACGTTTTTAGGGAACCATGTAGGAAAAGTTGCCCAGAAAATTGTAAAATTCGGGATAAACTGAAAGTGTTTTTATCTATACGATTTTTGTATGAAGTCAAGACCATAACTCAGGATTCGAATGATGGATAGGCGTAATTCTGTTCTTGTTTTGTTTATTATGATCCTGGAAAAGTTTTCAGGAATTCCGGACGGTTACAAGCAAAATCGGGAAATTCGGACAAACAACAAAAATATATAAATGTAATCGTTGATGCGTCTGTTTGTGATCGTGTAACTTCTGAACGACTTGACCAGTTAAGGTAATATTCACAAAAAAAAAATGGTTTGTCAAGACGATGGTAGGATTCGATAGGTGGCGCTGTACTCAAGTTATTAACAAATTCTATATTTATGGACCAAAAGACTCATATTCATAATATACGTTGCCTTAGTGCCAATAAAAAAAAATCACAAAATCTGAACACGGTAGATGGCGCTGTGATCGACCCATTAATCCTTATATGTATATATAATTGTTGATGCGTCTGTTAGTGATAGTGTAACTTCTGTACGACTTGACCGATTGAGGTCATTTCACACAATATATTTGTTTTGTCGAGACGATGGTTCGCAGCTATTCTAGAATCCAATAGGTGGCGCTGTGCCAAATTATTAACAAATTCTATATTTATGGACTAATATGACTCATATTTACAATATATGTTGGATGGTTGTTGCAAAAGAAATTACAGAATCTGGAACCGATAGGTGGGCATTGAGGTAGAGCTATTAATTTTTTTTTACTTTTGCATTAGAAGTTCAGACATAAAATGCAAAATTTAATCTGGCAAAATTTTATAAAATGTGTATTATTTGAAATTACTTTTGAAAAAGTTTAGAAAATATGTAGTATAAGTTACTGATGCAATTTCATTTATGACTAACATTAAACATAGATAATGATAACAATTACATTTTGAAGTGTAACAATAAACCAAACATCCAAGTCAATGAAGGCACATCGTTGAAATTTGAAGTTTCACTATTCTTTGAAAAATTTTACCTAGAATTTGATTGTTATAATCATAGATCAGAAAGTAGAAAGATAGGAAACTTGTCAATGATCAAATGGACGCATTTATCAAGCACCACCTAGGGAGTTTTTCTCCAACTATACGTATTTTGAATAGCTTTGGTGCAGTATATTATTTTTCATTTTTCACATTAAACAATTTATATTAGCTAATTGATAATAAAAAACATGTTTTGTTGCATTTATTATATTTATTAGTATAATACGCAATCTATGAGCAGTATTTATAAATAGAATCTTTTTTATTTTGTAACTTGATATTTAGTACTATTCCTAGACAAACCAAAAATTATTTATAAAATATTGATTTGCATTTTATTTTTTAACATAATTTCAAGAAAGCCTTTTCATATAAACAATGTATGTATAAAATTATGGTAATAAAATATTTTAGCAGTCATGAGAAGTAGGTATTTTAGATAACTAACCATCAGTACGATTTATAAACAAGAAATTATTTTAAAACAAATACCGACTTACAGATATGCATATGAATTTTACACATTATTGGGACTTCAATACAAGTGGACTCCCTTGTATTTTCTAAATGAAAACTGAAAAGCACTAAATGTCTATTATTTAACAATAACATTTAGTATAAGGCGCTTGTAAACACTAGATATATTATATCATTTAGTGAAGCACTCCTTCAAAAACCAAAAATCTGCAAACAAAATAAAACAACAACAAAATAACAAAAACAAGGGCGCACAAAATTGAGGTTAGCTAAGCTAACGCCTCTAAACTATCGTAAAATAGCAGCTACGTACTCGCGAATCTCGTCACATGAGATGCACATGCCATCTATAGAGTTTTTCCCCAAATTTTTCCCCCTTGGTCATAATTCATGCATGTTTAAAATTATAATTGAAAGTTGCTTGCAAGAGAAAAAGTTTATTAGTAAAGAAAATTATATATAATTTACTCTAAGCCAGAAGTAGCTTTGAAAATAAAGGAAATTGCATACCTAATGAAAATAAATTGTTGCCAATCCTATTTTGATACGAGAGAATACATGCAACGACTCCTTTTTCAAATATCTTCAGAGAGTATCTACAGTTATCCATGAATTCTAGAGACATATTGTGACCTTGACCGAGAATAATAGCTGAAGGTGTCTAAGAAATTTATTTTGCATCCGATCAGCACATACCCTCAACCGAAGTGTCTTATTTTACTTCATCTGATAAATACTAATTCATTAATTCATTATTATTATTATTATTGTTGAACAATCATTAATGTGCTACCGTTATAGACTACCAGTATTAATTTGTATTAAATGTATGGTGTGTAGTCCTTATATTATCGCACGTATAGTCTTAAGTATTACAGTTCTGAATGATTAGGTGTTGCTTTTGTTTTAAGTTTTAATGTAAAATAAACTGTATAGGATATATTCGTATGAGCGTTTTAATTGAAATACATAGGAAGTAAGAGACTTCTAATATCAGCAAATAAAACTGTATGCTATAAATAAACAAACTTAATTGGGCTCGCTGAGGCAAAGCACATTTATTACAAATACAAACGAGTATTGAATAAATAATAGTGTCTATACAAGTGTCACAGATAATCCGAGAAATTAAAAAAAAAAATTATTAAATTCTTTAATAATTTCATGAAAAGTATTTTAATGGTTAGTTATAATATTATATTGAGTGTGGAAAATTACATGTAAATAGCGAAGGTCCCATAAAGAATATAATAATGAATTCTATGACATAGTAGAAGAGAAAACGATTATTTTAAAAATAAAAGGGTATTTAAATGTTCTTGGGATTGTTTCCCTTATTCCCTACAACACTCCTACAGTATATAAAAATATTCCAAAGTGATGCTGCCACCTAAAAGGTGCAGTGTACCTATATGCTTTAAGTATAATAATAACCGCGGTTAAATTACCTAGTTATTATTATAATTAATTTTAGTATACTCATTCTGTTCTTTGTTAAATTAAATAATTACAATCAAGATATAAATTTCATAAAGGATTTTCACTTATACGATTTACAATTTAAGATTAGTTGTGAATTGGTTTATGCGTACAGCCTTCTAAGAATTTAGGAGTGTTTTAAAAGTGATGATGACAGGGAGGGTGTCATTAACATATCATAAACCTTGTAAGAGTTCATAAACAAACATTAAATATTGTGACAAGTGTTAACTACACCAAAAACACGTGTAGAGGAACTGCGAAATCTTGGAACGAAACCAAATATGTTCTCCAGTGAATCAAGTATAATTGACGCGGTAATATAAATATGATAATTATTCCAGGAAATTATTATTTAGTTTTATTATCTTATACTTTAGTTAGTTTCTTAATATACACTTTCTCTTATTCACTATTATAAAGACATTTGAGTATAAGAACACGCTTCAATCCAACACGTTCTTTGATTATTCCTTCTGTTAAAATTAGATATTCACATTAGTTACTGAATTATAATCGTCTATTCCACTAAACTAGTTAAATTTGATACTACACTTCTAATTTAGACAAAATTTTGAAATGCTGAGAAAAACTGATTTAATATTATTTAGAATTTAGTATGTAAAGGTCTGGGCAAAATTAAAGCATCACTGGTCACTTTTACTTGTAATTCTCACAGTTTTAATTCGTGAAATGTAGTATCTAGGTAGCTTATGATGTCGTCTCTTATTATTGGAAAAAAATTGCAGTGATTTGACGTTTTTAAAGATATAGTTTGCAAAGAAGTGTATATGTTGATTTCCTAAAAACCTACTAAATAAAAATTGGTCAGTTTAATTTTGTTGATCATTAGCTTGATTTTAATTTGTTTAAAATAATAAAATACACAGTCTGGTATATCTAGAGTTGAACATATGAAGCGTCAACGCAATTTAAGTGAATATGAAGCAACGCAAGCAATAGCTCTGGTTAAGAGACTACATCAGTCCCACTATGCGGTCCGTTCTTGCTAAACAATTTCTTACAGTTATTATTTATTTAAATTAAAAATGGCTTTTATAAAAAAGAATGGAAAATAAATAAAGAATATGGCAATGTTGTTTTCGAAAATTTTAATTAAAAAGAAACATTTTTTACTTTTAAAACGAAAATAGTTGCGGCAATGTAATTTACATTGCCAAAAAATGCATTTTTATCTAGGATTTTTCCCATGTTCCAACTTTTTTTTTATTGTGCAATTTTTTGATAAAAAAAGTTTTTATTAAAAAATACGCCGTCTGCTGGCGCCCCATGCGGTGAGTCGATACACTAGAATGGTTTAAGAGGAAGTTCTCAGTTAATTAAGGTGATGGTCGTAGCCAGCATAATATGGCTAATTTATTACGTTTTAATGAATGATTCCTTAGACAACTTTTCTTAAGAACAAACGATCGACCGGTTCCGAGTTAAGCAGAGCTCTAGCAGAAGTCAGAAACGTATATAGACATTTCTGGAAGAACAGTCAGGGAGGGCTTAATGAAGTAGGATTAAAGAGTCAAAATCAGCAATTTCACCACTCACGAGACAACATAGAATTGCCAGATTGCGTTTTGCTAGAGCCCATGCAAACTGGACAATCGACGACTGGAGAAAAGTTTTGTTTTCTTGTCTGAAGTCACCAGATGGACGTAAGCGTGTTTGGAGAAGATCACATGAAAGGTTTGCTGATTGCAATATCTCCCCAAGAGTTCCATTTGGTGGTGGGTGGTGGGTCAGTAATGTTCTGGGGAGCAATTTGTTTTGACGCTCGCACGGAGTTGGTACCTTTTTACAGGAGATTAATAAACGCAAATTTTTATATCGAGAATATTGCAGAAGAGCATGTTGGGCCATTTGCCCCATTTATCAGCGCCATCTTCCTCGTTCTACAAATTAACGCTCGACCACACGTTGTAGACGTATGTACAGGGCTAGCTTCGAGAGATGAATATTCAGGTTATGACTAAAAGCTCGGACATAAAGCCTAAAAAGCATCTGTGGGATGTACTTAAACGGGTAGTTAAATACCACATACCTGCTCCTACAACAATTAGGGAACTTGAAGAAGCCGTGGTTGCTGAATGAGAGAATATCCTCAAGCATCTGCAACTTAATAGTATGTCTAGACGAATTGAAGCAGTTATAAGAGCAAAGGGAGGCAAAATCCGATATTAATTTTATAATTTTCAAGTAAAATTTCATTTTAGATGAACTTTTTATAATTTCTAAATGTTCACTGGGTCTTCAAGTTTAGATATTAGTGAAACAGTTTTGTTAAATTAACATTGTATCACGTTGAAAATATTGTTAAAAGTTAGTTAAAGTGTCTTTTTGTTACAATTCATGCGTTATAATTTCAATAATAAAGGTTTTTGGTGAATTTTGTGACTTACTATTAGTAATACGTAAATTTTGTGCAGGGGTTCTATTGCTTGGATATGATTGAGTGCGCTTCTAAAAGGCGCATCACCCTCGGTGGTCTAGAGGTAAAGCAACTGACTAGTCATCGAGAGGTTGAGGCTTTGAAATTTACTCGTTGATAATTTTTTTATAATTATTTAAATTTAATTATAAAAATTAAACTGAAGTTTTCAAGCACTGATCTTTTTTTAAGTTATTTAAAGTTTAGTTTGGTACTATAATTAATAATAATTATCATTTAAGTTTTTATGTATTTGAGCTTAACAACAACCACAATTTGATTGGATAATAATAAGAAACATGAAGACACTACCAATACAAAATAACATTAGAAAGCAAGCTAAGATTAATAGCTATTGGCTGCAGTTACCATAAGAATCGGATGAAGATTCAGCAATTTATCTGACAATGCAGATTGCACAACAAAATCGTGACTGCTGGTAAGAATATTAGAACACATTTACAATTTTCTTTCATATACGAAAAAAAAATTGGTTTTGAAAGAATAAAAGTAGTTCCATCGGATCTAAACATAGATTTCCAAGGTTTTTGATATCATTTTGATTTCTGGATTGAAGACTTGGCGTCGTTTCTATTATCATGAGGATATCTTCCGGTCTGATGATTCTACAGCGATTAATGAAATAGAGCGGCGTTTGTTGGCGGAGGACTGGCTCTTATTTTCTTTAGTGTTTCAGTTTGATGGTTGAGCTGTGTTTATATCATGCACTTCTAGATGTGGTGGAGATAGAATTCTTTATCTAGATTCAAGTTGTTGGGATATTTTTGGACTCGACGACTTTAATGAAATTTGAATAGAGCTGGTGATCAAATGCCAATCTCTGTTCAGCCAGGGCAGATCTGTCCACGTGCAACAATCAGGCGCACTACTCTGTTTCGTTAGCCAGATATTTGGCGAAGGAGATTATAAATAAAACACATGTTTAGGATTCAGATTGTGCATTTTGAAAGTTCTTTCAAGTGAGCGTCATTCTAATTTTCTTATAAAATGCATAATTTGCAAGATATTTGCTAAAAACTGTGATAGCTACTTCAAACTGACCGTTGAATACTAGAATACTTTTTTATACATTTTCAGAAAAGTAACAGTTAATATTACCTTTTATTATAAATTATTCGCTACATAAAATTATATTTATGTTTAAATTAAATATAATTTTAACACACCGGGAAAAATGCATCACATTATAACCTGTTTGTTAATTACTATCTTAAAATAGTAATTCTGTGGTGCTTAAGTAGTATTTTAGATAATAACTTACATTATTTTATTTTGAACAAGAACTCATAATGGATGATAAAACCATTAGGAAACATCTGTCACATCCTTTTAAAAAAAACATCACGTACTCCATGAACTTATTATGTATCACGAACAGTTCTAGTGTTATTTTGAAACTAACTATGTACTATATCGTCCACAAACACTGTACGGTAAAATAAAGGTAATGTAATTTTTTTTAATTACATAAGGTTATTATAAAATAAGTTCCCAGTTTGAAATGGTAATGCCACTAATTTGTTCATAAAAAAGACAGGATTTTATTATAACAAGAAGACATAGGAAAATTTAAATATGATCACCACCGTGTCGTTAATAATTATTAATCGATCTTTTATGATAATAGAGGTGTTTTTTACGATATTTATTTTGTTACTATGGTTACAGTGTCAATTTTATTTGTCATACATGATGGTTTGTCTTTACGAGTTCGTATTGGCCTCATTTAGTGTTATTATGAATGCAATAGATAATATACCAATTCAATGAAAAGATTTCAGGTTTGCGAAATGGACCCTGTTTTGTAAAATCATTTCGTAAACTTGTAAGCAAATTTTAAGCAACTGGTATAGTTACCCATAAAAAACGCCAGGGTTGACTGAAATTAGTTCATAAATTTAGCATGTGATATTTGTAGTGCTCATAAAGTTGCAAAGTGTTTGGTAATTAGTTACTTTACAGTGTTGTGAATTAGGAGAAGAGATCTCCGCCTCTATTCATATGAAATAAAAGTGTTATTTGAACTCAAAGATCGAGATAAACTGATTCGCGTAATTTTCGCTCTGCAAATGTTAGCAGACATTCAAAATAACTGTAAATGGTTGGACAAAATCTTGCGGACATATGAGGCACCTTTTGAGTTAAATGGGGGGTATTCACACATACAATTGCAGGATATGATCGAATAATAATCCAGTGGTTTTCCGTCAAATTTATAATAGGAGCATATTTTTATAAAGAAATGGAAAATGGCATTACAGACTCATGATATTAAAAACGTTATTTATATGTAAGACGTGGAGCACTGTCTTGCATATAAATAATCTTTTGAATATCATCTCACAAACACAATACCGTAAAAACACTATTAAGTAACACATTTGGTGATCGAGTAATAAATTAGTACCCTAAACGACCCAGTCGCTGATGTTTTAAGGGTCCCTTTCGTGTTTGAAATACTCTAATAACTATATAACGTTACATTTGACAATTTTTTTTTTTAATTTTTGTTTAACGATTGTCAAACATAAATGAACTGAATTAGTTGTTTTATATCAACTGATTTTTTTGTAATTAATATTTATCTAGAAAATATACACATGTACCATTAGCTGACATTGCAGTAACTAATAACTGACGCCCCAGTACCTGACAACTTTTGAGAAAAGCTTTATATAGGTACCTAGGTAGGTATAGGTAATTGAATAAGTTAAACATTCAGGTAAATGCACACTAATTTATTGAAAATATTTTTTTTTTATTACAACGGTCAAACAGAAAACATAAATAGAAACAGGAACGATTATTTATTAATAAATTGTATTTATTTCTGGTACCTTGTATAAACCTCTTTTTCCAGAAAATAACGGAGGATTTATAACTTGAAGAACCTACTTCTCAACATTATACCACAGTCTGTCACGTGGATTGAGCCATTTCCTTTGATTGCCACTGGGGCACATTGCACTGACGTAGATATTATCTTCTTTTATTTCTTCAATGATGCCCGGATAATTCTTATTGTCATATTCAACTATAACATAGGCGTATAACGTAACTTCGTCTTTACTTATTTTGGCATTACTCTGTGGTGCTGGCGAATTATTATCTACTTCGTTATCAGAATCGATAGCACTCAAGTCGTCTTCTGTTATAGCTGATTTATTTTTTTCTAGCTTCTTTACGTTTTCTTCCGTGTTTCTCCAGTTCTTGTTTTTTCTTTTCATTATCTTTTTTTAAATAGTAATCTTTCCATTGACAGGAAGTTGCAACACTTGGAACATCCATGTAATTATTGGATTCAAGATGCTGCTTAACTTCATCAAACCAGTTACGGATATTTGCTTCACAAACCTTTCCTCTTGATCCACATATATTTGTTGCAGTTCGTTCTGCTAATTCTGGGTAATGCTTACAGAAACTCTCATGCAATGCCTTCCTGGTCGATTTTGAACAAATGGATTCGGTTCTTCGGTTTCGTTTAAAAGCATTTAAACGCTGTCTAACAGTTGTTTCTTTGTCACGAGAAAACCAGCTTCAGCAACTTTGAAAATCCACCTTCCAAGAGCCTCTCCCTCTGTTTTCGACAAAACTGTTTCAGGGCCCATTTTTCGTTTTACAGGATATTTCCCAGTATGTTTGTACAATAAAGTTGTTCGTGGCACGCGAAAAGATCTAGCAGCTGTTGAAATAGACATTCCGGTTTTAACTGCTTTAAGAGCTCTTAACATCGAGTCTTCTGAGTACTGGAAGATTTTACCCCTATTCGTTTTTTCGATTAAACTTAAAGCTGATGCACCAGTACCTGAAATGCACAAGTTCCTGATTAGCCAGTATCAGACATATACTTAACCCTGATGTCCCAAAAGCTAATACAATTTTCATAAAATTATAGAAGACGTATTTAACAACTTTCGCTAATCAGCTACTGGTCCAGAGAACACCGAAGAAACCATTGTGTCGGTTATAACACTTTCTTTTATTATTGGAATTTATAAAAAAATTATTACAAAAAAACATATTTATTTGAATGTCTTAATGCCCGACAACTGACGATCAGCTATAGAAAACTATGTTCCTGACATGTACCAGTATAGCTGATACCCTTTTTTCTTTTTTAAGTAAACAATTCTGAAATCGATAAAGCCGAACATAGTAAGATTACACCTTCGTAAGAGTACTAATTTGAAAGATTTTGTTAAAAAACGAAAAAAAAAAAAACAACACAAAAGTGGTATGAAGGAAGACAGCTTTTTAACGCACCCTATTAGCTGAGCTGTGAATACAAACAGACACTACACTAAGTTCACTTCTCAATTTTGTATTTATTATGGAAGTAAAAATCTGCTTTATCTGCAGACAGAGGTGAAACTAGATACAGTAAAGGAAGTATAGACACACACACTAGATGTCTCCTCATTATTGGTTTCTTAATTTACGAAAGAAACTGATACAAATGTCTTTTACGGTAGGCATTTTCAGTTGGCTTGCTACGTTATTAGATATAAATCTAGCTGACTACTTGGTTACCTCAAAGAAAGGGTTTTTTGTTTAGAAGTCCGACTATTCGTCAAGAACTTAAATAATCGATATCAAATATCATGGATAACATACCTAGGAATGCACTTCCTAATGCCGTTTACACCATAGAAGAAGGACTAATACTTATTGATGGTGGTCATATTTAACTTCTTCTATGTCTTTTGGCTTTTTGATAAATCTAGCAAACTAAAAACAAAACTAATAAAAAGGCAATCTTCCATTTGTAGTTTCTGTTAGATGATTTTCTATTTATTGTGGCCAACACTAAATATCATTGGATGTTAGACATTCAAGAGCTATGCGCTAAATTACCCAATAATTTGCAGTCAATATTATATTAAAGAAACGTGTAAAACCAATCTTAAATATCATCTTGACTTAGTGGCGTCATTGATAATCATAGTAATCTAATAACAATGATGGAAAGACAGGATGCCATTTGTATCTTTTATCAGAAGATCCTCAATTCATTGAGGACAACATCCAGCTTCACTATATGATAGACAATGGCACCTTATGCACTAGCTGACCAACTAGTAACAAAACTGGAAAGGTGATATAAATTAGAAATAAATTATTGGAAAGTTAAAAATTAAATATTTCGTTATTATAAGAAAGTAAGAATTAACATATAATGGAATTCTCAAGTACTCATTTTATATTTATTTTATATCTATTTGTTTCTTGGAAATATATAAATTTAGAAATATTGCAAAGAATGTATTTAATGAACATTTTAAATGCTTAAAAGTGGAAAGCATATAAAATTTTACTTTTAAAACCCTTTGTTGTTATCTCTACCCATATTATGTATATCAAACTAGACGAAAAGGTCTCTAGATGATTATTATAACAAGAATTTATAAAAACATCACTCTCAATTTACTCGATATATACTTTTCTGTGCGCTAATAATCAAAAACGACAGTGTCAATGCATTGAATTGGTTTCAAGTACCCTGTATAAATGCATATTTAAGGTTCTACCGTTTTCTGCCGCAAGGAGGCATCCAACTCTACAGTACTGGTGCTTTCTCGGTTTTTAAGCAAACACTGGCTCAATTAAAATACGATCCAGCTAACCTAATTAGAGACCATGTTTATCCACGAACGTGTCAGGTTACGATGTACCATTTTGCAGCTGGCTATCAGCAGCTTTTACTTGAGTTTCGATGCATTAATATTTACGAGGAACTTCTCTAACTTTGCTTATAATGAGATAATCTTTCGCTTCTTTGAACATCTTGAAACCTTTAAAATTTCAGTGTGCAAGGCGATATTAACTAAACCTAAGCCGATTTTAATATCTAACTATGTAAAATTCTTAACATTCACAGAAAAAGTTTGTATGTATGATTATTGAAATGCGTCCGTCTATGTAATAAGTTAAAATATATATCGGTGACAATATCTAAAGAAAACCGCAATTTTGTAAAATACCCTTGACCTTTCTTCTTTTAACAAATACTGAAATCAGATTTTTAGAATATAATCCTTAAAAAGTATTTATCGGGTGTAGGTAAACTTTGAATATAGCTATTATTAACCACATAAATTACAATTACATAAAAAATATAGGTACTTGACCTCTTTATCCATGAAAGATTATGAAAATATATTACCGAAAGTCATACGTAAGAAAGAGCCAACTCATTTACTTATAACATATTTATTATTATAAATAAATGTATTGTAGTAATAATAAAACGTATCAACAATCTAAGAAAATATAAAACATACTTAATACTTATATCTCTTACATAGTGCGCCATTTATTTTTTGCGGTTGAGATTCTGTTGAATCAGAATGAACCAAAAGTTCGTCATAGAAACAACAATGTTACTCAGGTACATTTTAAGTGGCACCAAATGGTTAAATTGGATACCCTCAACTGGATAGGCAATCTACGTGTCGTAGTAACTGGATTTTCATTAACAATTTGCAATACAACACTAGTGGCGGCTGCTGCAGGGAGGGCAACGGGCACTGCCCCCCGTGATAAACTTCTTTTAACAGATAAATTTAAATACCTAATTAGTATGTAATTTTTCTAATTTGTTTGATAACAAATAATATCCCTAGCAGCAAAACCAGTATATGCACACTTGTCCTACATTAGTAAATATATATTTTTATCCTTCTCTAAAATTGTGATTTTGCTGCTTGGGTATTTTTTCGGAAGTAACAGTCCGTCTCTTCAGCACGTTTAAAAATCACAGTCTGACGTAGGCTCCGGGGCATCTCGCGCCACTGCTCCGTTTGTACTAGAAATCGTGCGTATAAAAAGTGGCACGGGGCGAGAGCGTTATATGTCACGACAGGGCACTAGACTGTGATGCCGGCTGGCAATGTAGTATATAATATCACAGAATAACAGAAGTGACAAAAGTCTCACTTGCATAATTCCGATATTTGTGCGCAAAATCGAACAAGCCCACATTTCAAAATGGTGTTTTGTTGTTGTATAAATATAACCTGTCTAAGTTTTATAACTTATAATTTACGAAAGAATAATAAGTAAAGGTGCCAGTAAGATTGTTGTTGATATAAATAATGGAAACTGTACGAAAGAAGAAATCTGGCGTATGTAGATGTTGTATTTTTACTTGCAAAAATGTTCAGCAACAAATATATATTCTAGTTTCTTTTCGCTTCTTAAAGAAGAATATCGGTAAGTTATAGCTATTCAGTAACAGTTAATTTGTAATAATTCATCTTTTTTGTAGTGTCTTACAGTGGATCACCAGCTGTAACCGGTATGACCTAAGTAAAGATTTGTCAAAATTATGGCAAAGAACATTTGTGTGTGGTAAACACTTTGAATCACACATGTGTTTAAATGATATAAGGAATCCAATGCAATTCCCACATTATTTCTCTCACTCTGCATGGAAACACCAGAAAGAAACAGCTTCTGATGCAAAATTTCACACGGGTAGGTTATTTTTCATGAAAGTGTTTTTAATATAAACTGTCATAAAATATATGATCTTATTTATCATTGTTAAATATGTTTTGATAAAGTTTGCACTTATAATTAAAAGTTTTTATTAAAGATGAAGCATGAAAATAAATACGTCTAATGTGGTTTTTACCTTTTTATATTAGTGAAGGAACCTCCTTCGAAAATAAGAATTTTAGAGAACATCGTTATCTCTCACAGCCATGACCATATTGAAAAAGAAATCAATTCAAACCTCACCGGTTAAGGAACTATCTACAGGTAAATGTTTATTATAAAATATTATTTCATAAGAACTAAGTATTATTTGAAATTTTAAAAGCATGCTGATTTCAAAATGTATTTTAGAATGTGGAAACTATGAATGTTCCTAGCACAAGTGATCTTGGATCCCAAAATTTAGCAGAAAGTGAACCACCTATAGGTATGACAAGTAATATTTACAATACAAAATTATTTTATGAGTAAAACATAAGTTGTTTAACTAAAGAATTCGAAGTCATTTTTGAACAAAAATTCAACACATATGTATTTAACCTACTTAGAACTTTTCAGTTACACACATACAATTAATTTGTATTTAATGAAATGTATAATTTTTTAATTGTATTTTAGCAGTTATGGAAATTCCTGCTACATGTGATGTTGGGGTTCAAACAGGAAAAAATCTCTCGGCCCATACACCCAGAAAGGAAAGACTGAGAAAATCTCTACGGCCTGTATGAGACGATGCTAAATTGGTAAATTGGAATGGTCATAGTGTTTTTTAAGTTTTTATTGCATAAATTAAAAGATGTCCTGGTCACGTGTACAGGTGTCTGTGTTAATAGAGGAATATAAAAAATATCCTTGTTTATAAGCAGTTAAAGATGCAAGGTATAAAAACAAACATGCTTGTGCCACAGCAATAGAGGCAATTAAAAATATAGTGACAAAAATAAAACCAGGAGTGTCTATATCAGATATTAAAGCTAAATTTCATGGTCTAAGAAGTAATTTCTTAAATGAATATAGAAAATATAAGGAGTCTCAAAAAAGTGGTGCAGGAGAAGATGATTATAAAGGTTAACTGTGTATCTTAATGAATCAAAGAATTTAAAACTAATTTCTCAAAGAGCAACCAACCTTTCAATTACGATAACACTAAAATTACGTCACTACATCATACTAAATTTGATATGTAATAATGCATACGTGTCATACATGAGTAAGGCAATAATATCAAAATTGTATACTAAATTAAAGCAGAAAATTTTCGTAATAATTTACATGGAAATTTTCTGTAAAATTTAGCATCGTGTCGTACAGGCCTAAAACAGCATCGAGTTGTAGCTACTAAATCTAAAATGAAATCCTATCCTAAACAGGAGAATTTACAATATTTTCTAGGGCTTTGTGGCAGATATTTATTAAAAGAACTGGCAACTGTTGTTAAATTTAATGCAGTTAATAAAAATAAGAATATTGCAATATTGTTTTTCAACTTTGAAGAGAATAAAAACATTTTCTAGAAATACCATGCAGGAAAGTAGAAAGCTGCCTCAGCAATGTGTTCCATTGAAAAACAATTACTGACATCAACACCAAACTTCAATGAATTAGTTATTAATCATTTTGCTAATCGTAAGGAACGGCGAATGGATTTTATTTTCAAACAAGTTAATTAAATAACATATTGAGTTTATCTTTTTGTTTGTATTTAATTTTTGATATTAAACACTCAGACAGATCTTCTTGTTTGCAGATACTTCGTGTCGTTTGTTTAGAACAGCGTTTAGTATCTATCTATAAAAAATATATTTGGATGCTTTGCAAACAAAGTTATTATTCAAATATGGATATACTATTCCTTAGGATTCAAAATTGTTAAGAATTAAAATATATATTTAACTTTTCACCTGGATTATTTGGAAATACTGTACATTTCTTTTAATAAACGTACACTGTAACACATTTTTGTGTAAAATTGCACACGAGTGTGTAATTTAATAAAGTTAATTTGTGATATTTCATTTGAAGTTTGTATTTTCACATAATGATTTGAAAATTACGAATATCAAGACACATTTTTACACAATCGACGTGTAACCTCACATAATATTTTGTAATTCCGCATTCTTCGGTTTAAAGTATGCTACGTTTCGACTAAACATAGCTTTTATCGAACTTCAAAATTAATAATTATGTAATAACAACAGATTAGTATTACATAATTTGGGATAGGTGAGATTAGATTTATAATAACAACTTCAACATAAAGAAAATGTATTTAAAAATAGAAAACAACTAAGATATAATATATGTATACAAAACATGACTTGAACGTAAGTCAATTTGTTAAATAGACCTATGACTCTCTTTTTAGTGACGCTGTTGCCCTTGGAACCTTTAGCAGGATGTATTCCTGCGAAATCCCTTTGGATAAATTCCATTGTGCAGGCAGTGTTTTTACCATATTGCATATTGAAGATGTAAAAAGTTGCAAATAGTATCTGGATAGCAGCAATTAAGGACGAAGTCCCGTCATTTAATCTCTCGCCTTCTTAGTATATGTCTGAAGCAAACGGAATTGAAGGACAACTTTCTAAAACTTCTATGGACTCCATAGATTTTCCATCCTAAAACAAATTTATTTATGTATCAGAATTGAAATTTTGAATAATTATTTGAGTATAGTACAAATTTATATTTAAACTTAAAGACAACGCAAAATATGATATATTCAGTTTGAAATGAAAAGTGTTTTCTTAGCTTAATACGAATGCAACGAAGAAATTATATAAAAACATAATTTTAACCTCCATAATAAATAACAACTGAACCAAACATTTCGCTTGTCAATATGCACTTTGCCGCCAATAAATTCCGGTCTTTCTATTGGTGGATCCTTGAAGATCACGAACGGATCTTCCGAAATAGCAACTTGGAGCTGGGGGGGGGGATAGTTTTATTCAGTTGAGTGACGTCACGTATGACGTTTTATATGATCTGATCTGATCCGGCAAGTATTCGTAAATAAAACACACCTTTTATCTTCTTTCACCGTTAACTTTTATCAGTATGGTGTAAGATAACGAGCCCTCTATCAACACAAAAACTCGTAAAGTAGAATTTGCATGTATGGGGGGGGGGGAGTTAGCTAATTGCAATGAACAAAAAATTAAAAACTCTAGTAATTACAGCAATTAATTATTATTAATAATAAAAGTAAATTTAGTTAATTTTCGAATAATTATTTGAATTATTAAGGCAGTGCTTTAGTAACTCTTACAGATTGAAAGGATTAATTCATTTTTCAAGTAAATATTTGTCTGGAATGAGATGGTTCAGTTCATTGTAACATCTATTTCAGTTTAATCCGTTTAATGGACGGCAGAGTACTTCCGCAAAGTATTTATAGCTGAAAGTAATTACACAATAAAAGGAACATTAATAACTTCCAGTGAGTATTCTTAAACAGACTAAATTTCGTTGTCGCATAAACGTAATTAAAGAAACCGACTCCGTCTGTGTTGATGCACACATATTTCAAGGTTATAGCGTTTGCAAGTTTTAAACTACAAACATAGCTTTATTCAGTGTTCCCTGGTAATTTATAGTATACTTTCGGTCTATTGGGGAGTTAAAACTTGTATAATTGGCTGGCACTGGTTTGAGAACAGATTGCTCCCAGTATTGAGAAATGTACCGCAAGACCCTTTGTTTTACGTTAAAGGGGTTATTTTACTTCTGGGAGTAAAGATAATAACCCAAAGTTTACGGTAATCTGTTGATATTAACGACTATCGGTAAACTTTATTTTACTAAACCGTAGTGTATTCGATTACATTACTGTTTGGTGTTGTGAAATCTAATACGCCAGCGGGATTATTTGGATTTCCGATATTTACTTCTGTTAGGACAATAAATAGAATTTCGATAAATGTAGAAAAAGGATTTGTGGTTTTAATTTCCTTCAGTAGATTGATAGACATTAAACAAACTAAAGATATCCTAAGTAAGAGTGCATTAAAGTTATATTGTATTGTTGTTGATAAACCTCACTCAATGTCAACCATCACAATTATTTATCAAAGAAAAATAAGTCGAAACGCATTTTAGTTCAAGTTTTAAAACCTAATGCAGGGGTTCTCAAACTTTTAGTATTTGCGATCCAATTTTCAATCACAATTTTCGCCCCCCCCCCTCATACATAAATCGTGCTGTAATCGTAATATTAGTTTCTATTTAATTTAATTGTTAATTACTTACAAATTAGTTTTGTACTGAAATCTATTGCAATAAACGTAAGCGTAAGCATACAATATTTTCTCAATTTTTCGTCAATTATCATATTAATTCTACTTACCAATATTCAAAATAAATAAATGCATAAGATCAAGTAACAAGTAACAAGTAACTAGATTGAGATTAACTCATTTTTTTGCCATAAAATTGCACTCCAGACTTTTATCAAATCATACTGTTGCCCATAGAATTGATGATATAGCTGAAGATAGCAATAAAGATACTCATTTAATAGCCTATGTTCGATTTTGTGATGGTATGTCAGCAGTAGAAGAACTACCATTTTGCAAACCAATAGAAGTCAAAGCAACAGCACTTGTATTGTTGGCTATCTTAAATGATTTTCTAAACAACGCAATGTCGGGAAGATTCCAAAGTGTACAAACACTTGTGAAACAAATATCTCCACAGTGTATCTGGATACATTGCATGATCCACAGAAAAGCTTTGGCTTCCAAAGACATGACTTTTGGTCTGAATATTGCGCTAACGACGGTGGTAACCGTAGTAAATTATATGAAAATGAGTCTACTAAAATCAAGAATCTTTTCTGAACTTTGTAAAGACATGGGTGCAGTACATTCAACGGTACTGTTTTATTGGGAGGCAAGATGGTTATTACATGGGAAATTTTACGTGTTTTTGAATTAAGAGATGAAATCGAAATTTTTCTAAAAGAGGAAAACCAACCTGAAGCCGTGAAGGTTCGAGATGATTTATTTGTGATGAAATTGAACTACTTGGTCAAAGTGATTTTAGCTTCTTCGTTTTCTGGTATACCTCTTATTCATTTTTGTTTGGGATAAGGTTACAAATTAAAAGAAAAGTCTAAATTTTACATAAAAATCATATTTATATTTTTATTAAAACATCAATTATAAATCGCATTGCTTTATTGTATCTATAGCAATTTTTATTTTATAAGTAAAGAAAAGAAAAACATTTCTACCTATCTTTGGGTTATAATGTTTGTGTAAAGCTTATATATCTATAATGATCGTCAAAAAATAATTATTCTGTTCTTTTAAAAATAAGAAAAACCTTGATTCTTGACAAGTAATTTGTTAATATGTAGCTGATTCTATTTTACCAAAAAGATACATTTTCACATAGTGCCTTGGTAATCTAGAACGTTGCAATCGTGCATACTCAGAAATTGGCCTATATACTAATCACTAGGCTTAGGATAATTATGCACTAAACTTCAAAATGTGCATACAAATATGCACCAAAAACTTTCAGAATATGCAATACTTGCAATACAATTATCCTAAGCCTAAGGATAATTGTATTGCAAGTATTGCATATTCTGAAAGTTTTTGGTGCATATTTGTATGCACATTTTGAAATTTTTTAGTGCATAATTATCCTAAGCCTACTAATCACTAACTGCAAACATTCGCACGTAATACCGCTAGCGTCTTAATACCTGCCCACCAAAAACATTCCCTTTTTATTCGTATTTAACTGGTTTGAAATTTTAAATCAAAATGATAAAGTATAATAATTAATGATGCCTAATGATTTACTGAAAGCAAATATTCGTACATAGTACTTCTAGAAACGCACAGCACCACTAATTATTTCTAAAATTGAATCATTTATTTATTATTAACTTACTTTATTCCATCATATATCTTTTCAAATTCTGCCTTATTCATATCCTCCATTTTAAAATAAACAGCAATACAAAAAAATAATTGAAAGGAATATATTTAAAACTAAAAGCTAAACTAAAAATTGAATTCTAAATCTTACTACAAATAAACTAATCGTGAGTCGAAAAGTAGTGTATCAACCCCACACTCACTTTTGCAATATCAAAAATTTTACGTGTTTCTAGCTCGAAGTACAAAATTCATCTTCGACAAGTCGATTCTTGTTTTCCAATTATATATGAAGACAATTGACTATCGACAATTCACAGCGCTTCTCTTCTTAAATTAAATTTTAAGTTGGCATCGATTTCTTGATTTCTTGATATACCCATAGTGAAATCCCTCTTGTTCATTTTCTTCAAGTTACCGCATCTATTCAATACGCACACCTTGTCTTTGACAGTTCATATACAAAAATGTCAGCACTTAAAGTCTTTCACGAACTTGCTATATTTCATCTATGGTAGGTATAGTCCTTTCTTTTTTTTCTTAATATAGTCCGTCATTGTACTTGTATATAAACGTATTTCCTTTTTCATCATTTGTTATGTATTTTCTTTTCCCACTTGCTAACATTATCCTTAATTTTCTTTTAGGAATACCCCGATTAGGTAGTATTGGGAACACGTTATACACAATTGGAATTTTCTTCACGGAGCCTGCACTACAAAGACCATTCGCCTCCGTCATATTGTCTCCAAATTCCATCCATGCCCTCTCTTCTGGTAGTATGCTAATTTGCAGAACGCTGTATACAATATTGAGCCTGCATTTTTCTTTTGTAGGTTTTTAAACCACACATGACCATTTGCATAGTCTATTGAAGCCCTTGCGTTATGCGTATAAAAACTTATAAATGTATTTTTGTATTCGTACAGATATTATTTATACAGAACACTGCCATCGAATATATCGTATTATAAATGTTTTGACTCATATTCTTTTACTATTCATAGATATAAGTTCAATGTATTTGCTATATTTTTATGTATGATTATTATAATAACTTTCTCATGAATTGGCACCATTATGCATGACTGAATTTACATTTACTTATTCAATATTGTGTTTCAAGGCTGCATCATTTTTTTCAAGCACGTCTTGTTTTTGTTTTCATTCATATGGCATTTATGTGTCTTTTAGACAGCATAAAACCTATTGATTTGTTTTGATATGAGTTTACTTTTAAATATAGGCCTTGTGTTACCTGTCTTGTCTAATGTTTAAAACTTTTATTTTTAAGTTTTAAAATAAAAATTAATATTCTTTTTTAACAAGTAAGCTAATTCTTAACATTCTTATTTTTATTTAATTTGAAGGTCACAGCAATATGTAGGATACGGGTGATGAAGATAATGCTTTTCGTAAAAAATTGGAATTGTGGAGAAGAAATGTAAAGCACAAAAATCTAGAAAGTTTGCAAATACAGATGAATGTTTTAAAACTTAAAAGGCTAGAGAACAAAATGTGGAAGCTGTTTTTGTAACTATTCAAAATCATTTAACCATGCTGGCAAAAAATTTAAAAGAGTACATTCTTTCTGACTTCAACTTGATACCAAGTTACGATTGGGCTAGGGACACTTTTCAAAGTACCCCCAAAGGTCTCTCAACTGACGAAGAAGATGAAATCTTCACAGACTTCACGGTAAATGCCGAAATCAAAAGACAATTTAGTAATATGTCACCCTTCGAATTTTGGGCAGGGTTGCATGATGAGTCTTCTGCACTGAAGAACATTTCGTATACTATTACCATTTTCAACATCCTACTTTTGCGAAACCGGATTTTCTGCGGTGGCTGCTTTGAAGACAAAATATAAATCTCAACTAAATATAGAAAGAGAGCTTTCTAATATTAAACCTGCTTTTGACAAACTTTGCTCCGCAAGACAAGCCCAAGTGAGCCACTAATAATTAATAATCTTGTTTTTAATTTAATATTGATAAATTAATTATTAAATACACTTTGCAGTACGCATACAATTCTATCTATAGGTGCATGATATCAGTGTAAACGTGTATTTTATTTTTTATTATGTTGAATATATTTTATTGCTTTTTTTTCAGTAAATTAAATAATGTTTTTAATAATATCCTTTTTCATTTTTCGTCGATATACTCGCGCCCCCATTTAGTTTTATCACGGTTAAGAATCGTTGGCCTAATGGATATTCCTAGTTTTATTTTTAAAGAAAGGGTGATGTCTAATGAAAAATTTAGTTGAAAGGGAACTGTTTTATTCAAAATAAATAAAAGGCGGACTGTGTCTAAAAATTCTATTTATTCATTATTTTTTAGTATTTCTACGTTCAGAATTTGTAAACAATTCTTCTTAACAATTATGCTAGTCATTGAAAGCATGTATGAAAAGTTGTTGAAGTAGTTAATGATATAGGTAAATATATCTAATCACAGATCTCCAACATTATTTCGTCGCTTAAATATAAATAAATCTAGGTTAATTAGGCAGTGTTAAAGGCGTAATTTTAGTCAGAAGGATTACGATATCGAGAGAGTGAGAATAACTAGGTGTATTAATTATTGCTTATACTGCTGAAATTATAGACTGCAATAAATTTTTTTAATGCTTCAATAAAGCTAGTATTTTTGTCTTCTGTGCTATTGGTTAATATTAAATGGATGCTAATCATGATCCTCAATGATAAATTCAAGTGTTGTCTCCAGTAAAAATTCAACCCAATACACTACCACTACCTTCATCACAAAAATCCAAAAAATGGACTGGAATATTCCACGAGATGTTATTTTTGCGGCGGCGGGACAACACTCTAGTGTGTGAGTATTATCCCAATGGTGATTTGGTGAAGATCATATCTTCTAAGGTTACACCTTAGTCAAAAACACTACGTTTAACACTTTTTTCTGTTTTTCTACAGGTTTCTACTGAAGATGGCAACTTAGTTGCCGAAATACGTATATAGATGTTTTATATCTTTTTAATTTTTGTGATGAGGGACCTTTCCTTTAGTCACCATTCATTATTGTAACATAAAGGAAAAAAAAAATTTTACATGTCATCATTTGCCTGAAATATTTCTCTACGTTTTGAACAAGAATACAATTCTGTATAAAAAGGTATAAAAAAGGAAAACCTTCTCTATATTCGGAAAGCCATGGTTGAAAAACGTATTATTTTCTAAATTTATTACAAATAAACAGTTCAAAGCGAAACGGATGTTGTAAACAATCTCTAAATACAGGTTCGGTCTGTTTTTACCTTGCATGCGAGCTAAAAGTCCGTGTATTGAAACGAACGTTGTTGCCAATATTTATACACATGTGGGCAAGTACAGTTCGATGCTAGACGACAGGCCGATACGATCATTACGATCATAAGATTCCAATATAATGCATGTGTGCATGTTGCAGGGGCCGTTATCTTCATTTTTAGGAATTATTCCCATTCGTAATATTCTTAAAAAAGTATCTTAAGTTAATATTTTAAGAGTTCCTTCAGATTTATTATTTTTATGATTGAATTTAATTTGGTTTCGCTGAAGGTCTACTTGTCGGCTCTCGTATGTATATCTGTTAGGTAGGTACGGTTTGGCAACTCCTTTCGTGTTATGTACGAGAGCCGCATGCAAGATAACCGTGGGCCGAACGTGTATAAGTGTAATTAATAACGAAAATATATAAAAGTCGCTACAGTATACCGGTTATCACAAAGTTCACGTAGCAATTTAACTAAAGGTACGTTACGACTGATAGAAGATACTTGATCTTTATATCTGCTGTATTATCACTGGGTTACCTTACTAATCTTAACTAATGTTTTCTAGTATTATCGACTTATGTCAGGTTACTGCAATTATTTAAATAATTCGCAAAATTCCCTTTTGTTCTGCTAGATTTTCACACTCTGCGGCGTCAGTATTTTTAGCACCCATCTTCCGCTGACCTTAGTCATTCCAAGGTGATAATGCGAGTTGTGACTTCTTTAGTCGAACATCGTCCATTATCAATATTTTAAATTTTTTAACAAGCTCTGGAATGGTCACTTTGATGACATCTCTTCCAGTGTGGTATGAAGAGTTTCCTTATTTTGTAAGGATTTTCTCAATATTTTACACCTTCTTCCGGATGAGGGTGCTTGGTCGACGACAAATTAGAGGCTACAGGGGTGACTGTGTTAAAACTTTATATTCATACTAATAATGAGTCATTGTTACTATACAAAAGATCTTTCCCACTACCATACAACCCTTCCATTCGTCATACATAAATACTCTTTCTCGTATGATATTTAATAAGTGTCCAATATCGGCGACTACAAAATTATTCACAAAAATACTATATTATTATTATACATAGTCAGTTATATTCAAAATAGAGAATTTTCAGAATTACTTAATTCTGCAAAATTTTTTAAAACGCTGTTTGTTTAAGAACTGTCTTTGTTTTTGATTGCCAGGTATTTAAATACAGCATATCTCTTGTTTATATGGAGTTTATCAGGAATTTTTATTAACCACATAGGAAAAAGATTTAATGAATGAATTATAAAATGCTATCTCTGACCGAAAAATCGAATAACCCCTCTTAGTTCCATTCAAAAAAAGAGTAATGAATTTCTACATAACAAATTTGATTGTTTTTTATTCAACTATTGCTTGAACTACCGCATTAATTACGGATCTCATTAACGCAACATAAATATTTATAACCGAACAGTTGTGCTGTTTGTTTGAATATTTTTTTGTTCCGACGTCTTACGGTCTAAGACAAATGCCATTAATTAATTATCAGTGATTATGTACATTTTTGAAGACACCGTTAATATAATATATATATATAGGGAATAATAATACTCTTTAGTTACACCACTAAATCAACATAGAAAATGAGGAGGGAGTGATAAAGCGAACAGAGAATAATTGGTACATGTAATTGATGCCGAAACGTAATTACACGATTAGGAGACTGCTTGTTAATAAAACCCAGATATTTTAATTACGCTTGTAATAATTAGTTGAAGTAAATAAATTGGACGTTATTATTAGGATATAAATAACTCAATGTGGAACTAATAAAAACATGGATATTTATGGATGTTTAATGTCAATGACATTTTTATAGATACAACCGTCATGTAAAAATTTCTATCGGCGTAAATGGTCGTTAAAAAGGAGACTCCTACGAAAAAATAACTGACATCAAACTGAATTGAGTGTTGGGACAGAAATCTCTCACGAACTCCATAAGGCTCTAAATCATTCTTTTTTGTATTTACGTAATATTTATAGAAGAAAATTAATTTTATTATATTTATAATATGTATGCTTCTCTTTACTTTACATGTATCACTAACGTCTTGTGGTAATTTTTGTGTACCCTGTATATGTTATAAATTTTGCTGTGAAATATAATGAAATATTTGTATTTATCATAGGAATGTACAAATTATATATCGTATATGTTTTGGGCCTTTTTCTTGTGCTTTTGGTTGCTACGTCCCTGTGACGTAATAAAGACGAACAATTGGTGGAACCGAACTAGCTGAGGCCTTATAGAACAGCTATTAGTCAGAAGATAACTCACACGTGAACGGTACCTGCTCTATTACTCCTATGTTTATACACCTGATCCAATAGAAAATATTCATGCATACTAAGGGCTTAATTAACATGTGGTTCCAGCAAGATAGTGCCAGAATTGCATACAGCCAGAATTACAATGAAATTACTGCGAGACCTTTTTCCACAACCAATTATCTTCAAAAAGGTGATGTTGATTGACCTCCACCTTAGCCGAATTTGTAGAGCAAGGTTTATGCAAAAAAAAAACCCGAAACCCCTGAGCAACTCAAACAAGATATCATCGATGAAATTAGTGAAATAGTGGGTGAAATGTGTAAAAATAAAATGAAAAATGTGCTCAAAAGTGCCCTCATTTTTGCTAATATTAAATACACCATTTGTCAACATTAGATCTATTCCCTTTCATTTAACTAAAAGTGATGATCAAACGAAATATTATGCCTTCTCGGCGGACGTTTTCAAAAGTAGACATATAAAATAAACATAAGAATATTACTTAAAATAACAGTAACCCCAAATATGTCCAAAATTGAGTAAATATTATGACTAAAGCAGTTTTATTTTTGGTTTAGAGTAATTTATTGAAAAAAAGTGGTTCTTTAAACTGCCCTATGTACAGGATGTTTCCAAATAAGTGCGAAAGTTTTCAAAGGGTCCTTGTCAAAAATTAAAGGGGGGTCTTTCATGTAAACAAAAGCTCTTAGGCTTGTCCTTGAAAAATTACACGCTTCCAAAAATGAGATAAAAAAATTGTTTTTCTTTTTCTGAAAACTGTTGAAGAGTTAAAGAAATGGCATTTTCTGGGTGTGTTCTACCAATAAAAAGGTTACCTATGAATATTTTTTTAATTTTGTTGTGATCTTTTAGATGGGTGAAACATGCAACCCTTATTCCTTTTTTACCAGACTTTTTAACAAAATAAAATTTCTTGATTTAAAGAATGCTTTAGTGCTAAACTTTTTTAACCCTTGTGTTTTTTTCTGTAAAAGCAATAGTTTCTTAATAAAAAATAAAATACAATATTGTGCATCTAGTAGGTGGATGTCACGTTTTGTTTGTACAAATTATGACTTTAATCGAAGTATTTTATAATTATTCCGCTTCTTTTGACTTTTAATGTAGGCATGTACCAGTATCATGTTATGTTTTAGTAGAATATAATATAAAAAAATACAAACAAAACAAAATTATGTGTATTACAAAAAAGAAAAAGACTACAAGATCAAACGGAATAGAGCTATACAAACTGCTCGAAATGACCACCTCCAACCATTAGACAGGAATCAAGTCTTCGTCTCATAGATTGACACGTTTTCTAAAAATTGAGCATTTTGGGTAATCATTTGATGACCCCATTAACAAAAGTGTACTCGATGGAGAAAATCTCGCGCAAAAGTGCCTGGACTCGTTGAACATGGTAAGGATACAATTGGCGGTCCTTTAAAATTTTCCAGATTAGTTTATTGCAAACATTTAGTGCCTGTACTTAATTCCGGACGATCGTCAATTATATTGTGGCGTTTTCGGGTTCGAAATGAACACTCGTGCAAATACTTGAAACAGTCTGTATATTTACGCACTTAAAAACTAGTCACAATATAAAAATATAAAATAAATGTATCACACTTAAAACTACTACAAATAAATTAACCCACGTATTTATATCTATCACTACTTATTTATGTCAGTAATATTTATATAATAAATATTGCACCGCTCACTATTTATTTATGTTTATTTAATCTGTTCAGTAAACACCGCACGATTTCTATCGAAGGAATTAGTCATCTCCGTGACCCAGCCGCCTTATATACACGCATACAGAAGATCCAGAAGGATACGGGAATTCTTCTCGATAATCCGAGAGACGTTCCAGTCTTTTCGCCTGCTACGCCGTACCCGTGCACATATGGTTTATGACTTGTTTACATTTCGTTTTTATCGTCGCTTCGGAGGCTCGCTCGCTTTTTTTTTAGTTTGTGTACATATTTCGTTACAATATTAAGAATCTCTTCTTCCAGTGCCACCGTTCTTATTACTCGTGGACGATCACAATTAGTTTTTCGTTTTTGAAATGTTCCTCTTTCACAGAGACGTTGGTGAAGACGTGCAAAAATAGTGTGATGAGTCGATGAGCTATTGTTACCACTCTGTCCAACCCTTTCCCTCACAAACATAGAACGACGCTGTTCGACACGATCTCCAGATACAATTTTTGTCAAAGGGAGTGTTGGAAAATGCCTTCTGTCAGCGACTTCAATCAATGATTGACAGTAGACAGTTGTCAAATGAGATATTTGTCAGTTTGTTATTTATTTGAACTGAACATAATTATGTGTTATTGTATTTCTTTATTAAAGTTCTTAATAAAACGATTGGTAACATATTGGCGCCCAACTTAGTGGCTTTGTGATCGCGTAGTGATCAAGGACCCATTAGCACCTATCAAGATGCCAGGAGGAAGAAGGAACAGGAAGGATCGCCAAAGCAGCGATTTCTTGGTAGTTCCACAGCCGGGAACTCCACAGCATCAACTATCGGAAGTTTCAGATCTGGGAACTTCACAGCATCAATCATCACCTCAAGCCTCTAACCTAGAAATACAGTTGGCCATTCTCGTTAACGAAATGAAATTGATGAATGAGCGAATACAGGCCATAGAGAAGAACAAAATTGCCAATCCTGATACCATCATCAACGTGGAACATGAGGAAATGCCAAAATCTGCGGACATCCATAAAGCAGATGCAGCTATCACAGCCTTCTTCGAAACCCCCATCAACGATGGACCAGAAACAGTACCTGAGCCAACGATTGCCCAAGCGTTCGTTAACAATTCTAGACAGTCAACCATCAGGGAGGTAGGCCACTGCCATCATCAAGTATGTTATCATGCATGTCAACCAATCCAAACAACTACTTCATCTCCAAGACCATATGGTGGCCATTTAACAGAGGATCCAGAAGTTTTCCTCACCAGATTATTGACTCATCTGGACGGACACGTCTTGGAGGTACCAACAGACGTCGATGTTGCGGTGCAACCGTTTCTCGTGGACGAAGCCTTAGCCTGGGCAAAGAAAAATGCGGGTGGATTCGACACGTTAGTAGAATTCGCTTACCGTTTTCGCCGAGAATTTTTGAGCCCGCTAAGACGAAGGGCTCTGCAGAAAGCATGTGAAATAAAGCAGAAACCAAATGAAGACCCTGCCACATTTATCACAAGGCAGAAACGACTTTGTAAGCGTCTTAATCCACAATGGCCGGAAGACGAGTTGGTGCAACATTTAACAATGCTGCTAACTGAACAATATTGTATACAGATCGCCCAAGCCAATCCAACATCAATGAGAGAGCTACAAGAAGTCGTCGAAAAGTGGTCTAATATTTTCATGAACTTCTCTGATATAACACCGCAGACTAGCCAACGAACATTATCAATTAAGAAAGGGGTTGCTAGTCCGACGTCATTACCTAAGTGCTGGTTTTGTCCTGGTCATCACTACAACAGGGACTGTCCCCAGCAGCCTGCAGGTTTTGCGGCACGACACACACCAGTCGCCCGGAATTCGGGGGAAGGAGAAGGGGCCGTCCCTTAAACAACGCAGGAACGGCCCTAATTACCACAGCATCGCCCGGGGACACCATATCCATAAGATTAAAAATAGGCGACCGCTTCGTCCTAGCCAGAGTAGACAGCGCTGCCAGCCGTAATCTCATCAAAACCAAATGGATCACTGGACCCATTACCATCACACCGAGGGTTGAATTCTCTATGGCATTGGATAACCACACCTTCTCCACGAATCGAAGTGGAATCCTGAAGGCTTCCGCTGGTGAATACCATTTTCAATGTAATGCTTTGTTGGTTGATAACTTACAAACGGATATTATTTTGGGACACCCATGGCTCCACGAGAATCAAGCCGTAATTGATTACCAAAGAGGTTGTCTTCACCTGGGCAAACAGCAACGTCAAACAGTATTTTTCGATAGGGCCCAACTTGGACGGGTGGCCCCAAGCCTGGATAAGGCCGACAAATCACACAAAAATGACAAAACAGATTCAGGAAAGCACACAAATGATCACAAACCAACTGGAGGTGGTGGTGGCGACAACGCCCGTTCCAAACCGGAAGATTCAAATGTTATGAAGGAGAAGGTTTGTCAGGTTAGGGAATGGACACACAAAAGCGAGGTAGATGTTTGTTTCGCCTTACACGAGTGCGACAACGACGTGGAAAGAGCAACTGACATGTTACTAGATGATCAGTGGGACATCACTGTTAAGAAAAAGAAAAGTAGACAGGCGTCCAGCAGTAAAACGGAGAACACAGATGCCTCGTTGGCCCAATCTGGTATTGTGGACGACTGGAATGATCAATCTCATCCGGGTGTTAAAGAGAAGCCTCGAAAGAAAAGCGGCGGCCCACAACGTCTTCACGGTAGACACGCCGATAGCCGTAGCTGGAGAGGTAGAGAAAAGCAAGAAAACGAACTTAACTTAGAAGTTGGCGGTAGTTATCCACCGCGAAACAATAAGAAAACGTTCAACAGCCGGTCAATGGAGACATGGGACAATTCGATTACGTGGGATGCGAATACGACGGCGAATCATACGGAAAATTGGGATGACGGACCAATCGACGAATGGTCTACGGAGGAATATACGGGAAGCTTAGCCGTTACTATGGTCTTCACGCCAAGTGTTCAAACGGACATTCAGCAGACGAGGTCGCCTTTATCTGAGGAGAGAAACCAAATGGCGATGCAACAAGGTCATGTGCCCTCCCCAAGTCCAGTACCTTTAGTTGTTGCCCTGAATGCCGCTCAAACGCAGTATTTCAGTCAGTTAACGCAGCAAAATAGTGACATGAAAACATCGCACATACCAGCTCAGACCTACATAGGAGCCCCAGCCCGGGACCAGCCAATAGTAGGACAGACGCAGCTGAGAATGTTAGACAGAAGGCATTTCCCTTAAAGACATCAACGTATCTGGAGCATCAAACGAATCAGCGTCTTTCAAGAAGGGGGGGCGTATGTTACCACTCTGTCCAACCCTTTCCCTCAGTTACCACTCTGTCCAACCCTTTCCCTCACAAACATAGAACGACGCTGTTCGACACGATCTCCAGATACAATTTTTGTCAAAGGGAGTGTTGGAAAATGCCTTCTGTCAGCGACTTCAATCAATGATTGACAGTAGACAGTTGTCAAATGAGATATTTGTCAGTTTGTTATTTATTTGAACTGAACATAATTATGTGTTATTGTATTTCTTTATTAAAGTTCTTAATAAAACGATTGGTAACACTATCACGCGCTGAGGATACATCTCTGCATAGAGCCGTCTAGCTTCCAAAGAATTTCCATTTGGACGACCATACATAAAATGCATATCGGCCATTTCAGCGTTAGTGTAATTATTTATATTGAAGAGTTAAAAGGCACAATTGAACTTTCAACTACCCCTCCAAAAGGATCACAACAAAATTAAAAAATAATCATAGGTAGCCTTTTTATTGGTAAAACACGCCCACAAAATGCCATTTGTTTAACTCTTCAGCAGTTTTAAGAAAGGAAAAAGACAATTTTTTTATCTCATTTTTGGAAGCGTGTAATTTTTCAAGGACACACCTAAGAGCTTTTGTTTACATGAAAGACTCCCTTTATTTTTTGACAAGGAATCACCCTCTGAAAACTTTCGCACTTATTTGGAAACATCCTGTATAGGACAATGGCCACTACACTATTAACATAATAATTCACATGCATACCTACGTCGCATTTTTGGCATCTTGCAGTGATTTTCTGATGAAAACCCCCACGTCTTGTTTGCTTTTTTTAATAACCCAATGGCATTATGGACCACAATTTGCACACAGGGGGTTGTGGGGGAAAAATATCATTTTTTTCTCGCTTAGTAATAAACTTATTTTTTGAACTGGAAGATTAACTTCTCCTATTCTTCCATTATAATATTTTACGACACATGGTTGCTCGATTTAAATATTTTTTTATTCATATTGTGAATAGCATTGACAGAATTCAGGAAATGCACTCCGATTGCTTTTGAGCAAGAAGCAACAATATTGTTGTCATTCCATTTTATGAATATTATATATGTTTCTATATCTAATTTTGATGAAATATGCCACGTAGACATTTCTTTATGCTCTTAGAATCGCGCAAGGTACCACGAGGAATGTGATTTTCCCTAATCGCTTCGGTGCCCAACATATTCATTTCAGTAATTTTTTTTTAGCAGAACGACAGAAGAAAAATAATTATTAAAGAACAATAGGAAGCTGAGGTCTTCCATTTTGATCTCAATACATTGGCGTATTCAATCACAACATACGTTTCAACAGAAGAAAGTCTTTATAAATGTCACTGATGTTTGTGGAAGTTTCTTGAAAAGGCTCGAACCAGTTTATATAACCTTGTCGAGTCGTGTCTACCCATATGGCATGAAGTCATAGCATATTGGTTTACCATTGATATACTCTTTACAATCATGTCGCCCTATATATGAACCATGACTTCATATATGCTATGCTGTTCTTCAATGTAAGCATTTTCTATACATTTTTCATTCAGATATGTGAAAAGAGCCTCTGCTTTGTGGGCGAAAATACAGGAGCCTTGTCGTTTTACTCGGAGAAGAGCGAATTAGACAATGGACTGATTAAGGTGCCACCTCCCTTAATTAATATAACCGGCCCTGGTTTGACACCTGATTGGGGTTTCGCTGGACATTAAAGAGCAGGAGAATCCTCCAGAAAGAACATTCATTCACCAGTCAACAAATCTACCAACAGTATAACGAAAACAAGAAAATTCATCAGCGAAAACAATTGACAATTTCATTACCCACAAACGAGGTACCCAAACTGTGACTTACCGAGAATTCCTTATCTTTCAACACATCTGAATTAAATCTGCGTTCTTCTAAGGAATGAAAATTACAAAGAAATTTATTTCATCTACAATAGATAAACCATAACAAACTGTATAAATACAGCCTTGAATCACAAGGCGATTTTCCATCACAATATTAAATTTACAGTAGTTTTAAGAGATGGGAATTGCGCTTTCTCACTATGATAGATATCGATGGGGAAAAAACGTGAAAGATCTATTGTACAGTGACAATCAAAGATATCCCCACGCTGCAAAATAAAACCATTTTAACTAGACAAATGTCATACATAATGTAATCCAGACGAAAAATGGAAAATAAATCGTGTGCTATAATTAATCTGTTACCGAACTTAACTCAATGTCAATTAAGAGAACACAATAAAAATGGAAAGTTTTATCGATAGACAAGCGTTAAGTATCAGTATTAAGTAGCAATATTATAATTTTAAATCGTCTTACTGGGCATATATACAACTTTTTTTAAAAATTTTCTTCTATACTGTATCAAAATCGTTATCATTTTAATAGTCAACAAATTGAGATTACTATTTAAAAAACACAATGAGGAGGTCATTAATTTGACAACACTTTGTAAGATATGTCAAAATGAATGTGAATAATAACCCGCTACTGAATTTTGTGGAAAACGCAATAGTTCGTGATTTATCGACTATACAATTTCTCGTTTCTCGCACTGTATATTATATACTTTTGGAGTACTAACACTCTTTTCCTTTCAAAAATATTAATATAGGTATACATATACATAATGATGTAGGTATGCATTTTATGTACAACTCTTATAGATTAATATACAAAAATGAACCGGGAGACAAATGTTAATTGACCGGTTGACATTGGACTGACAATAAACACTAAAACAAATTTAGGGGGCACTAATTAAATGTCAACGGAAGCACATGCATGTGTGTTTTTTAGAAAAAATTATAATAATGATACTCAAGGTTAAATTAGATAGCGCAGCCGTACATATATTAATTGTTCCTGTTTCACATGAAACAAAAGTTGTTGTCCTTATTTCTTTGATACAAAAAAAATGGTATAGTTGTTTTATGCACTTGTTATTCATATTACATAATAGGTTAAGGTTATAGTGTGCTTTTTTAATGAAGAAAATGAATTTACTAAAGTCTACAAAGTTTTTCTACTTGGCACATCTGAAGTTGCAAACGATAAATTAAAATATATTCGAAGCACAAATCAAGATCAAATTATCTAAATTCGTTTAAGCCAATGCCCATGGATCGCAAATATGTACGAACTAATATCGCAATAATTTTAATGTATAAATGACAATAACAGACTTGTCTTACGGTGTGAACTAATAATGAGGTGTGGTCATCACACGACCTTCTTTACGTATGAGCGTCTCAAATTATACAAAATTGTTCTAAATTATTTTAAATAGTTTTACCTTCTTAGAAAAACAGTGAAATTATAAGAATTTTTTATATAAAAATTATTCAAAATCCTATTATAAGTACTTCTATTCTCTTAATAAGTCTCTATAGAATGCATACTTTGCGAGATATTAGAAAGAAAGTGCTACTCGCTAAGAGTAAAAGTGTTACTTCCCGTACGAATTTTGAAAATTTTTTTTAAACAAAAGGTATTTAAAATTAAGCTCTAAATACTTTTATACTCGTAACGTACCTGTCTAGAAAGTATGACTTGCGAAATAATCGCAAAAAACTGATTTTTGATAAGAGTAAAAGACCTACTTTGGGTAGAAATTTCGAAGAACTTTCATAATAAAATTCTTCTCAAATTTCATTTTGGTTAGATATGAATTTTTTATAAATTTGCTTAAACTCAATAGTTGACGAAATATTGGCAAAATTCGATTTTTTCACAAAAGTAAACTACTACTTCCGGTAGTAGAGGGAGATTTTACTTGTAAATACAAAATTAGGAACTGATAGCTGTAGCGGGGAGAGAGAGAGAGAGAGAGAGAGAGGAGGGGGGACAGGCAGAGAGACATTTTTTAAAAATCATATCAGAAGACTTCAAATCGTGGAAATCTGCAAAAATCTCGAGGTCGAAATTTTTTATCATCACAGTATTTCCTTATACGACGAAAGTAAAAAGAGGCCTCTAATCTAAATATGTATATCGTTTACAAAACTCGTTCACAGAGAATGCTGGTCGTGCGAAGGTTACGAAATACATAGAAAACCACGATTACAAGAATAACGATACTGTAGAAATATCAAGAGGTATCAGTGCAAGGAATTGGAAGTTCACATTATTACAGCTGTAGAAGATGCTAGGAAATAGAGACATACTTTTTCTATCAGCAGATTTGCACAAGGAATTTCGTGATGAATTTAAAAGTTTTTCTGTTTGTAGGTGTTTGTTTCCAGGTAAATATGTTGGCTAAATTGGATATGTTCAAGGAAATTATATTTACGCCAGGTATTAATGCATTCAAAGAAAGCTTTGTGCCGCTTTGGAAGAAGAGTTACTTTAACCCTGAGGCGGTATGATGGCATGAAACACTAGATGGACAATCTACCAATGATATTAGATCAAGATTTTGTGCGTTCTTGTTCGTAAACATATATGTAAAGGAAATAACGACTATTCCACCAAGAAAAAAATGAGGTGTGGCCACCACACGACTTTCTTATACGTATGAGCGTTTCAAACTATACAATTTTAAGAATTTTTTTATACAAAAATTATTCAAAATCCTATTCTAAGTACTTTCATTCTCTTAATAAATCGCTATAGAATGCATACTTTGCAAGATATTCGAAAAAGGGTGCTACTCGCTAAGAGTATAAGTGCTACTTCCGGTCCGAATTTTGAAATTTCATATATACAAAAACTATCCAGTTCTAAATACTTTTGTACTCTTGACAAATATATATAGAATGCATAACTTATGAAATATTTGCAAAAAATCGCAATTCGGTAAGAGTAAAAGTGGTACTTCCGATCCGAATTTTGAAATTTTTTTATACATAAGATATTTAAAATTATAATTTAAATACTTTTATACTGGTAATGTACCTGCCTAGAAAGCATGACTTGCGAGATATTCGCAAAAAACTCATTTTCGATAAGAGTAAAATACCTACTTCCGGTTGGAATTTCGAAAAACCTTTTTAAGACAATTTGTCTCAAATATAATTTTGAGTACATTTGAATTCTCTATAAATTTGTTTAAACTTTGTAATTGACGAAATATTTGCAAAATTCAATTTTTTTACTGAAGTAAACTACTACATCCAGTCTACCGATTTTACTGAAAAACTAATCAGTTCTCAAGAGGGAGATTATACACGTAAATACAAAATTTGGAATAGATATCTACAGCGGTTTGACCGCTATCGTGGTCACAGACAGACACACAAACATTTTTTAAAAACCACTTTTTTGGTATCAGGGGACTTCAAAACGTGGACATCTGCAAAAATCTCGAGGTCGAAAATTTTCGTCATCACAATACTTTCTTATACTACGTATAAGAAAGTAAAAAATGAGGTGTGGTCACCACACGACTTTCTTATACGTATGAAAGTGTTACTTCCGGTCCGAATTTTGAAATATCATTTATACAAAAAATATTCCAAATCCAACTATAAATACTTTTGTACTCTTCATAAATATACATAGAATGCATAATTTACGACATATTTGCAAAAAATCGTTATTCGGTAAGAGTAAAAGTGCTACTTCCGGTCCGAATTTTGAAATTTCATATATACAAAAAATATTGTAAATTCAGTTCTAAATACTTTTGTACTCTCGATAAATATATATAGAATGCATAACTTACGACATATTTGCAAAAAATCGTTATCCGATAAGAGTAAAAGTGGTACTTCCGGTCTGAATTTTGAAATTTCTTTTATACAAAAGATTTTGAAAATTATATTGTAAATACTTTTATACCCGTAACGTACTTGTCTAAAAAGCATGACTTGCGAAATATTCGCAAAAAACTGATTTTCGATAAGAGTAAAAGACCTACTTCCGGTAGGAATTTCGAAAAACTTTTTAAATAAAATTATTTTCGATTTCAATTCTAAGTATATATGAATTCTCTATAAATTTGTTTAAACTTAATAGTTGACGAAATATTGTCAAAATTCGATTTTTTCGCTGAAGTAAACTGCTACTTCCGGTCTACCGATTTTACTGAAAAACTAATCAATAATATCTACAGCGGTTTGGCCGCTATCGTGGTCACACACACACACACACACACACACAGACAGAGAGAGAGAGAGAGAGAGAGAGAGAGAGAGAGAGAGAGAGAGAGAGAGAGAGAGAGAGAGAGAGAGAGAGAGAGAGACATTTTTTAAAAACCACTTTTTTGGTATCAGGGGACTTCAAAACGTGGACATCTGCAAAAATCTCGAGGTCGAAAATTTTCATCATCACAATACTTCCTTATACTACGTATAAGAAAGTAAAAATAGGTCCTTCATCAGCTTTTTGTTATATTTTGTAAAATCGTCTCATAGAGCCATGAAAAAATACACTTCAATATTTTCATCCACTTTCTTGGCTGCGGAGGCTTAACATCACTAAGTCGAATAATCTCTAAGAAGGAATAAGAAAGTATATGATTCTTGCAATTTTGTCAAAAAAGCGTATTCATCAAAAGTAAATAAACATAAAACCAGTATTACAGTTTTACAGATTGTACATGCAAACTGAAAAATATCGACAATCGTATTTACTTGAAATATATTGTCAATATGCTTTAGAAGAGACTCTAAATTTCTTTGCTACTAAAAAACTATAAATAATGTATTCATAAAGCTTCAAGATGTGCTAATCAATAAGTTTAAGAAAAATCCTTTCCAAAACCGTAGATATGGTTTTGGGAAAGGGCTTTTCTTCTGGACATCGTGGTGTTAGCTTCAAGAGAAAAAATTAGAGAACAATAATTTTCAAACTGAAATCCCATATTCTAGTTAACAGAATAAAATTCTGAGAGGAATTGCCAGTTAACTGGGCAAATACAAATGTTGAAGATTTAGATTATTAAGTAAGTATTGTGTTTATAGTTTTCAGATTAATAGTTTTGAAGTTCATTAAAGCCTATAGTCACTATTACTATTTTGATATGTTATTTGTGGTATTTTCATCGTTTGGATTCTATACAACCGACGATGTTTTGGGGAGCATTACGTTTCTTGCCAAAACTAAACTAGATTGTATTTTTAAGGTGAAAATTTGTGTAAAATACTTATGACAGTTCTAAATGTTTATTTATTTATTGTTGCATTTTAGTTCAATTAGATTTAGAGGAAAAAATCATATTCGCTTCTTTTTTTAGTTATTTAATTTAACTTATCTACAACAAATATAAAATTTCATCAAAGTTTTAATCTCTAATAATGTAAAGATACACTGGAAATACTCCTAAGGAAAGGATGCATTGAATGCCAAAAAAATTAAAAAATAGACTACGAGGGATATTTGAAATGTTTCCGGCCTTAGCGACATTAAGTAATAGTAGAAAAAAAATCTTTTGTCATCCGATAGATGGTCTTGACATATGTGAACTGCAAAAATTGCAAGTTATACTGATCATTAGATTGTATATGGTCTGCTTCTAAATTGTCAGTTCACATTGTAACGAAGTTCCTCGTTAATTGCACAAATTAACATTTTTAGTCCATTATTAATTTATTTAACAATATTAAATTAATAGAATGTAAGTTATTTTGCTCAAATATTGTATAAAATGTTTTGGACGGACCTGTATATGTATTCATGTGCAACGATCATTCAAGTTATTTGTTATTTTTCAATATAAGGATGTATACGTCATGCTCGTAGTCGCGCGCAAATTGTATATTTTAAAACGAGTTTTTCCTGCAGAAATAGGGGGGTTTACGGATATATAAAGACTCCAACAAGTGTGTCTCTTCCATTTTATTTTCCTATCCTTCTGCTGCCTTTACCTTTCTTTACTCAGCCTTGATGGCGTGGGAAAGATAGGTGTTTATCCTAGAAACGTATTACATTCAGGTCTCATGCGCCGTGGAGTAATCGTTTCAAAATCAGCTAAAATCCGTCCGAAAGTGTTTGTTTCATTCAGACCAGGGGTCGTGAAGGAATAGACATTTTTACCGCTACTACCTATAATTCCCGTCCGAGTCAGACTATAAATGTCATGACTATGTATATATCGCTGTATTTAATATATGTATTTCATTTTCAGAAACGTTAGATTTCAAATTTTGTTTGTAACGCGCGTATAAATTCAATACATTGTCCGCGCTTTGTAGCATAAACAAAGATATAATAATAATTCTCCGAATAGACGCGCGAAAGTCCGCACCGATTGAAATTGTTCTCCGCGACGAAATATATATAAGGTTCTTCTGCGAGCAGGGTAACGTACAAAAATTTAGTTGTAATATAATTTAAGCAAACCTGATCATCCGTATTTTATTTCAAACACCATTTTATTTATGTTTTTCTTTAACGGAATATTCTGGGATTGTAATTGTTAATTCAGGGACTAGGAACGTACAAACGTTCTTGCTTGATTTTATACGCGACATATAGAGGTCGTTGACGCGTATTTAATTTGTATTCTATTTATGTACATAGATTTTGTAAATATATAATTAATATTAAACCATAAAGTGTATCAATTGTGACCATAATTTAATTGCTGAATTGTTTATTCGTTTGATATGATTTTATAATGTGTTAACAGAAATAAAAGTTAATTATTATGTACTTTTCAGATGAATTTCTAACCGTGTGTTTTTTTGCTTACCTTTACCGTTTGCTAGTGAGATAGAGAAAGTAGTATATTCAAAAGTAACGAATCATATTAAAACAATAAGAAGTACTCACGTTATTTTTCTCCGCTGAGTCAGCTGTGAGCAATAGGTCTTTTGTCCCAAGGCACCACTCTAAAACCACCATAACTTTGATTTATTTTAAACCGCCCGAACGAGTTGACATTAAGGTCAACGGCCGTACTTTTACCAGATCATAACATTGAAGCCTGAACATATAGGCAGCCAGGAGTGCGTATTTTTGGTGTCTGGACGACATTCAGAAGACCAATTCTGTAACCGGCGAGGTTGCCCTTGGTGTTATATAAGCAAATGGCACTGTGTATAATAAAAGTAAGCCAGCTAGGTTACAGATGGCGCCCAGAACGTTTGGCCGTGTTTTAAGAGATTTAAAAAATTAAATTCCGCCGCGTTTAATAAAACTGTTTGAATAATTTCACAGTTTTCCGCTAGATATACATGTATAATTATTTTTTGTAAATAGTAAGATAGGAAAATTGATACACATTTTTACGTACATACATAGAGATAAGTTTTTATTAAAGGATAGTAAAACATACATATTCTTTATTAATTGTGAGGGAGTAAAAGGATAGGAGAATAAAATTGCAACTACAATACATTTTCATTTTATTATTATTTTATTTTTATTTTGTACAGTATAAATTATAAAATGACCGATCAGGACAAAGGCAAAAATCCAAACCCTCTTGGGTGGATATATACTTTGAAAAAAGAGGATTTAAATGCCGCAGCAGAATCTTTAGGGTTAGACGCTACCGGTAATGTCGAGGACGTACGTAAACGCATTAGTACCTTTCTGAAAGAGGATAAAACGGGTTCAACGAATAAGGGAAACGCTCCACCGCAAAGGGACACTAACGTTCAGATTTCTTCCGCGGAAATCTGTGCTCAAATAAGGAAATGGGGGATTCATTTTAATGGCAGCTCGGACGCTGTATTTTTCCTGGAAAGAGTCAACGAACTCCAAGTATGCTATGGGATTAAAGACGAACATATGCTACATGCATTGCCTGAGCTTTTTAGAGACAAAGCACTGCTTTGGCTCCGGAATAATAAAACTTTATGGGGTACATGGGACGAGTTCTTAGAGGATTTCAAACTTCAATATCTTCCGCCTCGGTATAATTTTTCAATCGAAGAAGAAATACGCGCTCGGTTGCAAAAACCAAAAGAATCTTTTAAAGATTATTTAACCGCCATATTGACGTTGATGAGACGCGGCCAAGATATGTCCGAAGGTGATAAATTGGAACGTGTATACGGTAACATGTCACCTAGTTACAGGATGTATATACGTAGGGACGCGATACAATCCCTCCGGCAATTATCTAAACTCGCTGCCGACTACGAATTACTGCTGGAAGAGCAGGCGCGCTTTTGTAAGAAAGAGAGTACGCTATCAGCACCGGAACGTCCGCCCAGCGATAAACCGAGTACTTCGCGTTCGCATCATTTGTCATATGCCGCCCAGGATAATAAGCCTCGCCAATTTCCTGTACCGCCGTCGCCGTCACAAAAATTATCACACCCGGAAAACCGTTGTTGGCGCTGTGGCAGAGAGGGGCATACGCGTGGTTATTGCCGTAACCCATTTAAAATGTTTTGTTCACGGTGTGGCAAGTTAAATGTGCGTTCCGTTGACTGCCGATGCCAGGGAAACGCCGAGAAGGGCGGTCTGCAGGCAAAGACCGTCCGCAAGCAGTAAAGCCGCCTGAATCCGCAAACACAGGTATCAAGGACTCGACAGTGCCAGACAATCGCGTCTGGATCCGCGTACACATACATAACCAGAATTTACGAGCCCTCGTGGACAGCGGAGCGACTTCATCGTTTTTGTCCGAATCGCTAGTTGCCCGGTTGTTGGAAAACAATACACAACGCGTCTTAAATAGAAAATCTAAAGTCCGCCTCGCAAATGGAGACGTTGTAGAATCGCCTGGCTCAGTTTTGTTACCGGTCCGCATGGGTAGCCGAACTACAGACGTAAATTTTATAATTATGCCGAAGAGCCCGTGCTCAGTCATCTTCGGAATTAATTTTCTCAAGGAAATTGGGGCTGTTCTCGATTTTTCCGAAAGGAAACTGTACTTTAAGGGAGACAATGCAGTCTTTGCCGCGAGCTGTGGGATCTCCGGAGTACAGGACCGCCACGAGACCGCCTTAAAAAAATTCCTTGATCAAGAATTAAGTAAATTTACTACCGTGCCTGGTCGGACGAATCTAATACGTCACACAATCCGTTTGCAACCGAATACCGCCCCAATAAAACAACGTTATTATCCGTGCAACCCGAAGAAGCAAGCACTAATCGACGCCGAAGTGGACAAGATGCTACAAGACGGTATAATAGAACCCAGTAACAGTCCGTGGAGTTCTCCAATCGTCGTGGTCACGAAAAAGAACGGTGGCGTTCGGTTTTGCGTCGATTTCCGAAAAATTAATTCTGTATCGATTAAAGATTCATATCCTTTGCCGTATATTTCAAATATTCTTGATAAACTCCGCGACAGTAAATATTTTTCGACGCTTGATCTTAAAAGTGGATACTGGCAAGTGGAATTAGAAAAGGATAGCAGACCCGTGACAGCTTTTACAATTCCGGGAAAGGGCCTATTTCATTTTGTATCATTACCGTATGGATTGCATAGTGCGGGAGCAACGTTCCAACGCCTATTAGATTCGGTGATAGGTCCCGAAATGGCAGAGTACGCATTTGTATATTTGGACGATATCATTATTTTAGGCAAGACTTTTGAGGAGCATTTGAAAAATTTAAGTAATGTTTTCGCGCGTTTACGGGAAGCAGGCCTTCAACTACAACCAGACAAATGTACTTTTGCCAAACAAGACATAAAATATTTAGGTCATGTTGTAACACCGGACGGAATCCGTACAGACCCGGACAAGATCGCTGCTATATTAAATGTACCGCCGCCGCGAAACAAAAAAGAAATACGTGGTTTTCTGGGACAAACGTCATGGTACCGTCGGTTCGTACCGAATTTCGCACAACTTACCGTTCCGCTTATAAAATTAATTAAAAAAGATGTGCGCTGGGAATGGACGACGGAACAAGACGCCGCATTCGCCGCCGTAAAGAAAGCATTAACAGAGAGCCCAGTTCTCGCGTGTCCGGACTTCTCCAAACCATTCCAATTGCATACCGACGCCAGTGAGAAAGGTTTAGGAGTCGTTTTAATACAAATAATAGAGGGTGCCGAAAGAGTGATTGCCTATGCCAGTAGGACTTTAAGTAAGGCAGAATTAAATTATTCGACGACCCAGAAAGAAGCTCTTGCCGTCGTTTGGGGTATCAAAAAATTTAAGTACTATTTAGAATTTTACCAATTCACCGTTATTTCCGATCATCAATGTTTAAGATTCCTGAACGATTTGAAGAATCCGTCAGGACGACTCAGTCGATGGGCTGTTGATTTACAACAGTATGATTTTGTCATTCAATACCGTAAAGGAGCGATGAATAACTTAGCCGATTCTCTGTCCCGAGCACCGCTTCCTTTCAAACACGAAACCGATGAAGATACCTGTGCCTTGTTAGAAGAAACGTCTTGTTCTTGGTATAACAAGAAGGCTGCGGACGTTCAGTCAGATCCTGAAAAATTTCAAGAATACCGATTGGAGAATGGTAATTTGTACAGACACATACCTGATACACAACATACCGAGGGAGTGCGCGCATGGAAATTGTGTGTAGCTACGCCTGACAGAAACGACGTCCTGAAGGAAATCCATGACGCTCCTGAAGCTGGACATCTTGGGGTCGCCAAAAGTATAGCGAGAGCCGCTTCGTTATATTATTGGCCAGGGATGTTCAGAGATGTCCGCCGCTACGTCAATCGATGTCGATCCTGTAAACATTATAAATTTAATCAGGGAAAACCTCTAGGCCAGATGTTATTCTCACCCGTTGATTGTCCATGGGAACAAGTGAGTGTGGACCTCCTCGGACCTTTTCCGCGTTCCAAGAGAGGATATACTTCATTATTGGTAATACATGATCGATTCACGAAGTGGGTAGAGTGCCAGCCGCTACGCTCTGCCACATCACGAACCATCATCCAGGCACTGAAGGAAAAGGTAATCTATCGTTTTGGTTGTCCGAAGATCCTGTTGGCTGACAATGGTCCGCAATTTGCCAGTCACAGTTTCACCAGTTATTTTAATGGATTAGGTGTCAAGATAAGATTTAATGCTCCGTATGCTCCGCAATCGAATCCTGTGGAAAGGACAAATAGGGTATTAGGACCTATGATTGCACAATACATCAATAAAGATCATAGAGAATGGGACCAATACCTACCTCAGTTCGTTTTCGCCATCAACACCGCTAAACATGAGTCTACAGGATTCACACCTGCCTTTCTTAACTTTGGTAGAGAACTCATGCCGCCGAGCTCTCTGCGGAGAACCGCTGATGGGCAATTAATGGATCCTGCTCGACCGAACACAGAAGAATTGGCTCAAGAACTGTCGAAATTGGACGACTTTTTCAAGATTGTCAGGATAAAGTTGGCTCAAGCGTTCCAGAGGCAAAGTAGGCCCTACAATCTGAGACATCGTCCTTACCGCCCTCAAATTGGACAATGGGTGTATCACCAGACCCATAATTTATCCGACGCCTCTAAGAAATTTACCGCTAAACTTGCTCCGAAATTTGAAGGTCCCTCTAAAGTTATCCAGATCCTGTCTCCGTCTATTCTTATGTTACAGGTACCAAACAGACGAAAACCCGTGAAAGTCCATGTGAAAGATGTAAAGATTCCGTCCGCAGACGAACTCCAAACCGATCTTCCACCTCCAAATCCGCTGGAAGTAGTGGGGGAAGGCCAGGAGGATATATAAATTCGTACGTACCATCCAGTATACACAGTCGACGCAATGGGCACTTCCAAGCAACCAGGCAAGATGACCGCTCCCCGTCCCTTGGTATCTCCGCCGCCATCCGCCATGGATGATCGATATCGAGCGTTGTGGGGTACACCGCCTGGGTTGAAGACGCCCGAACGACCAATAACGCCTCGCTATCTGGTGTCACCAGCGACCGTTGCCCTCATGGAGGAGAAATATCAGACATATTGTTGCAGGACACCTCCCAAGCCAGTAGTCTCCGTGCCGCCCTCCGATGAGACAACAGTCGATGTGGGACCCACGTTACACAGTCCCGACGCAGAAGCCTATCTGGGTTTCAGGCTTCTACAACTTTTCGGTGCTTCTCCAGTGCCCGACTTATTGTCACCGTTGCCAGCAACGCCTGAAGCGAAGAAAGCACCCTTTGTCAATGCCTCCCCTCCGACAATCTCAATTCCTTCGCCACCTCCCGCACATGGTACCTCAAATCTACCAGTTATTCCTTTTCTGCCTCATTTTTCCTTGGACATGCCGTTCCTTTGCTCAGACCCTCCGCCGCTGCCGACGATTCCGCCGCCGACCGTTAAACCTCGTCTGGCAAATCCTGGGGCCTGGGTGAGGAAGGAAGGTTCGCTGGGGAAAGGAGTCCGTAAGAGGCGACATGGGAACAAGCGAGTCCATGTGCGGGTCGACGGAGTGAGCGTCGTGATGACTCGCAGGGAAGCTGAGATCCACCACGCGAATCTGAAAAGACAGAACAAGCAGTGATAGTGCGTGCGTCATAGACATCGTGAGTGATGATAAACTGACGAGTTTTAGTTTTTTAATTTTAAGATGATAGACTTTCAAGAATTAATTGTTTAAATTTTAATTTTCCGTTTCTGTACTTTTGATATTTAGTTGTTAGGGTTCGTTGTTTACTTTTAAGGAGGGGGCTGTAACGAAGTTCCTCGTTAATTGCACAAATTAACATTTTTAGTCCATTATTAATTTATTTAACAATATTAAATTAATAGAATGTAAGTTATTTTGCTCAAATATTGTATAAAATGTTTTGGACGGACCTGTATATGTATTCATGTGCAACGATCATTCAAGTTATTTGTTATTTTTCAATATAAGGATGTATACGTCATGCTCGTAGTCGCGCGCAAATTGTATATTTTAAAACGAGTTTTTCCTGCAGAAATAGGGGGGTTTACGGATATATAAAGACTCCAACAAGTGTGTCTCTTCCATTTTATTTTCCTATCCTTCTGCTGCCTTTACCTTTCTTTACTCAGCCTTGATGGCGTGGGAAAGATAGGTGTTTATCCTAGAAACGTATTACATTCAGGTCTCATGCGCCGTGGAGTAATCGTTTCAAAATCAGCTAAAATCCGTCCGAAAGTGTTTGTTTCATTCAGACCAGGGGTCGTGAAGGAATAGACATTTTTACCGCTACTACCTATAATTCCCGTCCGAGTCAGACTATAAATGTCATGACTATGTATATATCGCTGTATTTAATATATGTATTTCATTTTCAGAAACGTTAGATTTCAAATTTTGTTTGTAACGCGCGTATAAATTCAATACATTGTCCGCGCTTTGTAGCATAAACAAAGATATAATAATAATTCTCCGAATAGACGCGCGAAAGTCCGCACCGATTGAAATTGTTCTCCGCGACGAAATATATATAAGGTTCTTCTGCGAGCAGGGTAACGTACAAAAATTTAGTTGTAATATAATTTAAGCAAACCTGATCATCCGTATTTTATTTCAAACACCATTTTATTTATGTTTTTCTTTAACGGAATATTCTGGGATTGTAATTGTTAATTCAGGGACTAGGAACGTACAAACGTTCTTGCTTGATTTTATACGCGACATATAGAGGTCGTTGACGCGTATTTAATTTGTATTCTATTTATGTACATAGATTTTGTAAATATATAATTAATATTAAACCATAAAGTGTATCAATTGTGACCATAATTTAATTGCTGAATTGTTTATTCGTTTGATATGATTTTATAATGTGTTAACAGAAATAAAAGTTAATTATTATGTACTTTTCAAATGAATTTCTAACCGTGTGTTTTTTTGCTTACCTTTACCGTTTGCTAGTGAGATAGAGAAAGTAGTATATTCAAAAGTAACGAATCATATTAAAACAATAAGAAGTACTCACGTTATTTTTCTCCGCTGAGTCAGCTGTGAGCAATAGGTCTTTTGTCCCAAGGCACCACTCTAAAACCACCATAACTTTGATTTATTTTAAACCGCCCGAACGAGTTGACATTAAGGTCAACGGCCGTACTTTTACCAGATCATAACATTGAAGCCTGAACATATAGGCAGCCAGGAGTGCGTATTTTTGGTGTCTGGACGACATTCAGAAGACCAATTCTGTAACCGGCGAGGTTGCCCTTGGTGTTATATAAGCAAATGGCACTGTGTATAATAAAAGTAAGCCAGCTAGGTTACAACATTGTAGTTTAACACTGGAAAAACTTGAGTATCGTGCAGTGATTGAATTCCTGTATTTGAACGGGAAAAATAATCAAGAAATAAAAGATGAGTTAGACTCTGTATACGCTGAAGCGTCCTCTTCATTTACAACGATAAAAAATTGGGTGGCCGAGTACAAACGTGGTCGGAGGAGCATTTTAGAGGGGAAACATTCCAGGCGTCCGAAAACTGCTACAACTGACGAAATGGTCGATTTAGTGCATCAAACTGTAATGGAAGATTATCGATTGACTGTTATAGATATAGCTGAGACTTGTGGGATATCATCTGAGCGGGTGCACAAGATTTTACATCAAGATTTAGATATGAAAAAATTGTCATGAGTGCCGCGGTTATTGACGATCAACCAAAAGCGCATATGGACGGACATATCGCAAATTTTTTGAGCCGATTGACAACCGTCGATGAAATCTGGGTACACCACCATATGCCCGAGACCAAACAGCAGTCAGTACAGTGAACTACGGTGGGAGAACCAACTCCGAAGAAGGCGAAGATCGTTCTATCTGCAGGGAAAGTGAAGGCGACAGTTTTGTAGGATAGCCACAATTCTTGTCGACTAAATTGCAAAGAGTTCAACAATCAACGAACAGTACTACGCTGCATTGCTGGATAAATTGAAGGCCACAATTATAAAAAAAACGTCTGCATTTTGCAAAAAGGAAAATCCTGATTCACCAGAATAATGCTCACACGTGCATGGTTGCAATGTCAAAATTGAAGGAATTGAAGTTTGAATTGCTTCCGCAACCATCCTATTTGCCAGATTTAGCTTCCAGCGACTTTTTCATGTTCCCAAATTTGAAAAAATATCTCGGCGGAATTTTTTTTAGGTCAAATGCTGAGGTTGAATACTGCGTCTTCAACCTTAACATTTTCAGTATTTTTCAGTTTCGGATAATCAATTTTTTTCTGACGGTTTGAATGGATGGGAGAAACTTTGGCCCAAATGTATCAACTTGCAGAGAAAAATTGAAAGCCACAATTATTAAAAAAAAAGTTTGCATTTTGCAAAAAGGAAAATCCTGTTTCACCAGGATAATACTCACACGTGCATGGTTGCAACGTCAAAACTTAAGGAATTGAAGTTTGAATTGCTTCCGCATCCATCATAGTTGCCTGATCTACTTTCCAGCGACTTTTTCCTATTGCCAAATTTGAAAAAATATGTCGGCGGAATTTTTTTTAGGTCAAATGTTGAGGTTGAATACAACGTTTTCAACCTCAACATTTTCAGTATTTTTCAGTTTCGGATAATTAATTTTTTTCTGACGGTTTGAAGGGATGAGAAAAACGTTGGACCAAGTGTATCAACTTGCAGAGAGAAATTGGCCACAATTATTAAAAAAAAAGTCCGCATGTTGCAAAGAGAAAAATCCTGTTTCACTAGGATAATGCTCACACGTGCATGGTTGCAACGTCAATATTAAAGAAATTGAAGTTTGAATTGCTTCCGCATCCATCCTATTTGCCAGAGCTAGCTTCCAGCGAGATTTTCCTGTACCCAAATTTAAAAAAATATCTCGGTGGAAAAAAATTTAGGTCAAATACTGAGGTTCGATACAGCCTCTTCAACCTCAACATTTTCAGTATTTTTCAGTTTCGGATAATCAATTTTTTTCTGACGGTTTGAAGGGATGGGAAAAACGCTGAACCAAATGTATCAAGTTGCAGATAGATTACGTTGAAAGATAAATTTTGTTTTACTTCGAAATATGTGTTTTTGTTAAAAAGTCCGGAGACCTTACAAATATCAAATATAAGAAATTAACAAAAGTTCATTTATCTCAAATCAGTTTTTTTTGCAGATAGGACCTTTAGTTTAAGTGCAGCGCTTAAGTCTGTGAACATACACTTTACAGAGGGGATAGACACACGATTTTTGAGGGAGTGAAACTGCTCCTTTGTGACTATACTGTAACATAAGTTACAAAATTGTTATTTCTCTTTGTTTTTGCAGGAAATATCTATTTTTCTTTCTTTAGGTTTACAAATACGATACATATAAATTTCTAAGTATATCCATTTAAAGAAAACGCATACTTATGTGTTTATTTTGAACAATGTACATAATAGTTATTGTAGCAGGCTTTCTCAATATTGAATACCAATACTATTAGAATGTAAATCGCACCAGACAAGACTCATATGCAACGAATACCTATTATATACCATCTGCTCTCGATGTAAAAAAGAATTTGTTCATTGTAACGCCCAAACTTATTACATGTATAGATTGTGAAATGCTGCGATATAATATGAAACCGATTCAATTGTGCATACGTAGGTATGTGAATACTTCCAGTGATGTTTAATCAATTCCGGAACATGTTAATAAATTTATGCGTTGTGTACTTGAATTGTGCAGACTGAAAGCGATCGGCCATTGCCATTACACATTGGGCAATGTATATCGATTTTTTTACTATTAAACGTGTTTACGTTTGTACTTAATGCATGACGCAAGGATTCCTTTACATATTTATGTATCTGTATGCGATGAAACAAACGTCCAGGCAGACAATTGTAACAAAATTCGATAATGTCATGTTACTTCCAAAAAACACGTTTAACGTTGTCATTTAAAAACACTTTATTATCTATTCTGTACGGTATGACTGCGTATAGTGTACATCGTCCGATAAAATGTATCTATGTACCTTGTACGTGACAGGAATTTACCAAAAGCAGGGAAATTACACGAAAACCGGTCCGTCTACAGTCTACAATCACTGTATTTTTGATAATACTTAGAAAACAAACAAGCCTGGGTGTATGCGGTAGAATAGTTTAATTTATTCCATACCTAATACATGCTTCACCAACCTGTTCATAGTTTATTATTATTTTGTACTTTAAAACGTAGGGGTGAGGGGGCACAGGGGACCACTTAAGGAAATTTTGTTTATATATTCTAAAGAAAAATTACTTAAAATGAGTAAAGCTAACTATTTCTATATATATATATAGATATATTTTAAAAGTCGACATATACACTTCAATCATCAATTATGACTATAAAAGTAAGAACAAGCCTCTAAATGTAAATGAGATTTTGTGAAAGTGGTTTTAATAAAAAAAAAAAAAAAACTAAAGAAAGAAATGATGACTTTCAAAGGAAAAATTATATTACTTTTATATATGTCGTATTGTTATATTCACCGTTGGAATTATTAAAAAAACCACCGATAAACTTTTGTTTGAAAAAGGCAACATAGATGTTAAGCCGAAACGTAACCAAAAAAAATAAAGAAGAAAATATGTGTTTTTAATTACATTTTTTACCTACTTAAAAACTGTAAATTTCCAAAAAGAAGGCCGCTACACCCACGACAATTCTCATCGTATAAAATATAATACGGCCAAGAAAAATGCTCAACAATATATATATATATATATATAAAATATATTACAATTCTTTGCCAAATATACAAATGTATTGAAAAAATGAATGAAAATCTTCTTGGTAGTAGTGGCATACAATGAAATAAAAATAATAACAATATGACAACTGGTTGTCAATTAGAAAACAATGACAAAATATAAAATGTAAATCAAAATGTATAAATGAAAATGTATTCAAATAAGCATAGGACTATCGGTATTACTTATATAGTCACATCAAAGGGCCTGGGTTTACCACAAGCTGTTCAGTCAATGCAATTATAAAAAATAATAACAACGACGCAACTATGTAATGAAAAATTAAGAGTAGAACTGTTGAATTATAACAATATAGAATGTAAAATCAGTCATGTATAAATGTAAATGAAAGCAAATAAGCATAGGACAATCGGTATTACCTATGTAATCCTATCAAAATGGCTTAGATTCATCTAAACATGTACAATTTTGATTGAAATACATAAATAATCAACAATGCAACTATGTATGTGTTAAGATGTAATTTGTAGCTACAGACATATATGTTTCTACCTAGTTTGGTTTCGTCAGTGCAGCATAACAAAGAAGGTGTATGTTAAAGCATTAATATGTGTTGAATAAAAAAATATAGTATTACCTTAAAATGTCAATCCAAAATGTCCAAGTGTAAAACAACTGTGCACTTACTTAATACTGTGTAATGCCTTATTTCAACCAGGCAGATAATAAAATATATTACAATTCTTTGCCAAATATACAAATGTATTGAAAAAATGAATGAAAATCTTCTTGGTAGTAGTGGCATACAATGAAATAAAAATAATAACAATATGACAACTGGTTGTCAATTAGAAAACAATGACAAAATATAAAATGTAAATCAAAATGTATAAATGAAAATGTATTCAAATAAGCATAGGACTATCGGTATTACTTATATAGTCACATCAAAGGGCCTGGGTTTACCACAAGCTGTTCAGTCAATGCAATTATAAAAAATAATAACAACGACGCAACTATGTAATGAAAAATTAAGAGTAGAACTGTTGAATTATAACAATATAGAATGTAAAATCAGTCATGTATAAATGTAAATGAAAGCAAATAAGCATAGGACAATCGGTATTACCTATGTAATCCTATCAAAATGGCTTAGATTCATCTAAACATGTACAATTTTGATTGAAATACATAAATAATCAACAATGCAACTATGTATGTGTTAAGATGTAATTTGTAACTACAGACATATATGTTTCTACCTAGTTTGGTTTCGTCAGTGCAGCATAACAAAGAAGGTGTATGTTAAAGCATTAATATGTGTTGAATAAAAAAATATAGTATTACCTTAAAATGTCAATCCAAAATGTCCAAGTCTAAAACAACTGTGCACTTACTTAATACTGTGTAATGCCTTATTTCAACCAGGCAGATAATAAAATATATTACAATTCTTTGCCAAATATACAAATGTATTGAAAAAATGAATGAAAATCTTCTTGGTAGTAGTGGCATACAATGAAATAAAAATAATAACAATATGACAACTGGTTGTCAATTAGAAAACAATGACAAAATATAAAATGTAAATCAAAATGTATAAATGAAAATGTATTCAAATAAGCATAGGACTATCGGTATTACTTATATAGTCACATCAAAGGGCCTGGGTTTACCACAAGCTGTTCAGTCAATGCAATTATAAAAAATAATAACAACGACGCAACTATGTAATGAAAAATTAAGAGTAGAACTGTTGAATTATAACAATATAGAATGTAAAATCAGTCATGTATAAATGTAAATGAAAGCAAATAAGCATAGGACAATCGGTATTACCTATGTAATACTATCAAAATGGCTTAGATTCATCTAAACATGTACAATTTTGATTGAAATACATAAATAATCAACAATGCAACTATGTATGTGTTAAGATGTAATTTGTAGCTACAGACATATATGTTTCTACCTAGTTTGGTTTCGTCAGTGCAGCATAACAAAGAAGGTGTATGTTAAAGCATTAATATGTGTTGAATAAAAAAATATAGTATTACCTTAAAATGTCAATCCAAAATGTCCAAGTGTAAAACAACTGTGCACTTACTTAATACTGTGTAATGCCTTATTTCAACCAGGCAGATAATAAAATATATTACAATATAAGTAATACCGATAGTCCTATGCTTATTTGAATACATTTTCATTTATACATTTTGATTTACATTTTATATTTTGTCATTGTTTTCTAATTGACAACCAGTTGTCATATTGTTATTATTTTTATTTCATTGTATGCCACTACTACCAAGAAGATTTTCATTCATTTTTTCAATACATTTGTATATTTGGCAAAGAATTGTAATATATTTTATTATCTGCCTGGTTGAAATAAGGCATTACACAGTATTAAGTAAGTGCACAGTTGTTTTACACTTGGACATTTTGGATTGACATTTTAAGGTAATACTATATTTTTTTATTCAACACATATTAATGCTTTAACATACACCTTCTTTGTTATGCTGCACTGACGAAACCAAACTAGGTAGAAACATATATGTCTGTAGCTACAAATTACATCTTAACACATACATAGTTGCATTGTTGATTATTTATGTATTTCAATCAAAATTGTACATGTTTAGATGAATCTAAGCCATTTTGATAGGATTACATAGGTAATACCGATTGTCCTATGCTTATTTGCTTTCATTTACATTTATACATGACTGATTTTACATTCTATATTGTTATAATTCAACAGTTCTACTCTTAATTTTTCATTACATAGTTGCGTCGTTGTTATTATTTTTTATAATTGCATTGACTGAACAGCTTGTGGTAAACCCAGGCCCTTTGATGTGACTATATAAGTAATACCGATAGTCCTATGCTTATTTGAATACATTTTCATTTATTTTATACATTTTGATTTACATTTTATATTTTGTCATTGTTTTCTAATTGACAACCAGTTGTCATATTGTTATTATTTTTATTTCATTGTATGCCACTACTACCAAGAAGATTTTCATTCATTTTTTCAATACATTTATATATATATATATATATACAGGGTGTCTCTAAAAGGTGCGGAAAAACGCTACCACACATTTCTGAGGGCGATTTAACCCAACTTACCTCAGTCCAAAAAGTGGATGCACCATTGCATTGAATTGCCACAAGAATAACACCCAAATTACAGAAGCATATATGTCCATATACGGCATGAATTTTTTATATCCAGATTACTCATAAACGGCTGCTCCAATCAACTCCTACCAGGTATACCTTTTCTAGGTAAAAAACATTGGAGAATAAGAATTTTTATTTAAAAGTTAAATACAGGTGTCTCAAAAAAGTTATTACGTTTTAAATGGATACAATATGGCGCAGGTGGCGCCCTCTACATTTTGCAATGAAAATGAGAGCAGATTTAAATTTTTTACCCCACGAAACCCCCCCCTACCCAAATATTGTGACAATATACCAATTATTACAGAAATTATTTATAAAAAACTAAAACCAAATTGAACTTTTGACACTCTGTATCTCCGAAAGCATCCACTTTTGGACTGAGCTAAGTTGGGTTAGATCGTCATATTTTGCCCTCAGAAATGTGTGGTAGCGTTTTTTCCGCACCTTTTAGAGACACCCCAGTATATTACTCTACCGGTTTCTAACCGCAAATTTGATATAAAGAGAAACCGCAAAAAATTATAGTCGTTTTTTTGACACTATGGGCTGGTCTTATGTGCCCCTTAGTGCTGGGGCACAGGGAACCGTTTAATAATTAATTTTTAAAAGGGGTTTTGACAAAAATACTGCAAATAGTATTTGTAGAAGTCATATAATTTAGGAACTTTTCAGTTAGAAAACAAATATTTATTTTAAATGGTTTATTTTTAAATGAAATCTTAGGAACACTTTAAACAAATAAATTCGGCAATTCTGGCATTGAATCCATCCCTCCCCTGCCCTTGATTCGCCATTCCTGCTTGGACAATAAATACATATGGTGTCAGTGTCTTTCTCTTCACTATCACTACTTGAAACCTCCACGACTTTCTTTTCAACAGCTATCTTTTTTCTTTAATAAGATTTCCATTGGCATTTTCAGTAAGTTTTCTTTTCACACTTTTGGTATCTTGTTGTTTTTTCGATTGTTTCGCAATAAGCTGGTCTTTAAATGGGGAAATGTCAATTCTTCAGCATGCTGAGCTCTGCTAACCCTCTTCTGTGAATTTTGGTTTTTGCGTTTACGGGCATCGGATCTTGGCTTCGGAGAAACTTTCAGCATAACATTTTTGAACGAAGTGTAACTGCAGCTCGGTTGTGGTTCTTTAAATACGTTTTCAGTTTCAGGTTGGCGGTCATCTGGGAAATTTTCCCCAGGCATCTGTCTTTCAGTTTCTTCCTCCACCGGAACATCTGTGACTTTAGCAGGCAGAAAACATTCGTCAGAAAATATTTCGTCATTGAATGGATAAATTCCTGTCGTTTGAAAACTTTTACGGCTTTCTCCATAGTGGTAACATGAAGAATTGCCCACGAAAACATTTCTACGACATCATATTACACGAGATCCAGGGTTATTAGTGTGCCATAATTCACACTTTCTTGCATACTGGTGTTTTAAAGGCCCAAACGCAGTGCAATCAAGTGACTGGTATGGGGCGAAAGAGAAACCATTATAATATTATGTTCTCTTGCTTTATTTATTGCAGCTAGTGTCCTGTGAATATTGTGATTGTGATATTGTGTATAAAGCGATCTAAATACTTGACGGCATGATCGGAATCCATCCATCTAGAACCATTTGCATAACAAACTGCAACTGATGAACATCCTTTCATGAATAATGGGTTCATTCACTGTCGGGGGAAAGAAAAAACGGTGGAGTGCAGGATCCTGCAGCTGAAATCCCACAAACTGCTGTAACATTAAATCCTCGTACTGTGCTCACTATCCGCCCGACTTACCTTTTTCCCTTCTTGACTAATACTTTTCTAGGAACTGGTACTGAATTGACCCCAGTTTCATCTGGTCTGGTTGAATATTATTGGTCTCTAAAATTGATCGTACAACATCAAAAAACTTCTGAACTTGTGGTTTATTAAATCCTGCTCGTGCTATGCTAGTAGGCTCAGGAGCTCTAATTGAAGGTTGAGGATTTCTTTTTTTAAATCCTGACAACCAGGCAATTTCGCAGTCTTGTTAACCGTATGATTTAGCTGCATTTTTTCTGCTTACTCAAATGCAAACCTACGAGCATCCAAAGGGGTTATTTTCTAAGTCTAAAATATGCCCCACTAATTCAGTCTCTTGTTGTTCAATAAAAACTTGTATAAAGTGGTCGTTCCTTGGAGTTTTTGGCATTAATTTGTTATTTTTCCGCCGCAAAATACAACTTTTAGGCATTGCAAAACGTTCAGATGCTTTTCGAGCCGAAATTTCATTTCGGTTTACCATTCCCAATGCTTTTGTCGTATCTTCCTTCGTCCGCGAAGGTTCTGGTCTTTCCTTTACGTAGTTACGTACCATCTTAAAATAACAAACGATTAGGATAATATAAATAAATAAACAACAAATGAATACAATTATTGTGGGGCACTGGAAACCACCTTTGGGGCACAAAGGACTGTAAGTGCGCCTGTTTTCCCCAATGTCACAATCAAATTTATAATGGCCGCAATTCGACTCAATGCTTTCATTCAGCAGGCGGATCGGGAACTGATCCCGCTCCAACCGTTCACTTCACAACAGTTGAGTGTTCGCTGGATAGGACCGCTCACCTTTATGTCATCGTCTGTCACCTGGTACTTTTCATTGCTGCCATATGTTAAAATTATAGAAATTAAACCGAATAAACAATAACAATAAATTGTGTTTCTGCATTAAGGTTTGACGTAGTTTTTAGTGGCAGGGCTGGTTTTTCCAACCCCGAATAAAATACTGAGTGAACTCCAATATTATAATACATTTATTACTGCACAATACCTTTAATTTGTTGTATCTTACTTTTCTAGTAACTTTCTTCAAAAGTATGTATTAGGTTGGTCTTGGAATGAATCAATGGCGCATGCGTACAGAATACGCTCACCAAGTGAGCATAGAATTTTTCCGCTCACAAAAATGGCGACCGCTCCTGAACATGTTCAGAGTGAGCGCTCGTCTACTGAACATGATCACTGAACAGTTGCACAACTGTTGTGTCTGCTGAATGAAAGCATTGTTTGTTTATGCCTATGATAACCATATTGTTTTATAGTAGAATAGTCGAGGTTTTGTAGGGTATAATAAAAGATAATAATATATAAGCAATTACGCGATAATCACACTTGATTTAGATGTAAAATTTAACAGTACTCACCTTTAAAATCAATATTTTGTTTATGGTGATGTTCACACTACACCGACATTGTTGTAATGTTGTAATGATCCTGTAATAAAATAAATCGTGTGGACCTATGTGCCCAGCCGATCCCCCTGTGCCCCGTCTTCCCCTACCAAAATTAATCTATGATAACTGTACAAATTTGCTTTCTGTATCTCACTTTCTCATTGTGAATAAATTATAGATAAATAGATTTGGCGCAATAACGTGGATCATACCAAACAGTACTAAATATAATATAATGGAAAAAAAAAGAAAATATACCGAGTGAGTCATTCCAGTAGGGAAAGTAGATCGTGCCTTTGTTAATAAACATTTTTCCATGTTTTTTTTCTGTGATGGCCGCTTACTGAGAAGACCTTTTAAATTTATCTTGTATTGTACAGAGTGTCCTATAAGTCGGTGGTTGACCATAGTTACAGGTTTTTAAATGGAACACCGTGTAAATTATTGCAATTATGTATACGCCGTACAATTCTCAGTTAAAAATTTGTAACATAGTGTAGGTCTAAAATCTAGAGTTGTCGATTTATTAACATTTTTCTGAAAATTTTTTTTTTTGTTCATAATAAAGGTACCTAATGCAAGTATGTTTTTTCTAGCTACTACTTCTAAAATCTAGAGTTGTCGATTTGTTAACATTTTTCTGAAAATTTTTTTTTGTTCATAATAAAAGTATGCAATAATGCAAGTATGTTTTTCCAGCTACTACTTCTAAAATCTAGAGTTGTCGTTTTATTAACATTTTTCTGAAAAATTTTTTTTTGTTCATAATAAAAGTACCTAATGCAAGTATGTTTTTTCCAGCTACTACTTCTAAAATCTAGAGTTGTCGATTTATTAACATTTTTCTGAAAATTTTTTTTTTGTTCATAATAAAAGTACCTAATGCAAGTATGTTTTTTCCAGCTACTACTTCTAAAATCTAGAGTTGTCGATTTATTAACATTTTTCTGAAAAATTTTTTTTTTGTTCATAATAAAAGTACCTAATGGAAGTATGTTTTTTCCAGCTACTACTTCTAAAATCTAGAGTTGTCGATTTATTAACATTTTTCTGAAAATTTTTTTTTTGTTCGTAATAAAAGTACCTAATGCAAGTATGTTTTTTCCAACTACTACTTCTAAAATCTAGAGTTGTCGATTTATTAACATTTTTCTGAAAATTTTTTTTTGTTCATAATAAAAGTACATACCTAATGCAAGTATGTTTTTTCCAGGTACTACTTCTAAAATCTAGAGTTGTCGATTTATTAACATTCTTCTGAAAATTTTTTTTTGTTCATAATAAAAGTACCTAATGCAAGTATGTTTTTTCCAGCTACTACTTCTAATATCTAGAGTTGTCGATTTATTAACATTTCTCTGAAAATAGTTTTTTTGTTCATAATAAAAGTACCTAATGCAAGTATGTTTTTTCCAGCTACTACTTCTAAAATCTAGAGTTGTCGTTTTATTAACATTTTTCTGAAAAATTTTTTTTTGTTCATAATAAAAGTATGTTTTTTCCAGCAACTACTTCTAAAATCTAGAGTTGTCGATTTATTAACATTTTTCTGAAAAAAATTTTTTTTGTTCATAATTAAAGTAGGCCTAATGCAAGTATGTTTTTTCCAGCTACTACTTCTAAAATGTAGAGTTGTCGATTTATTAACATTTCTCTGAAAATTGTTTTTTTGTTCATAATAAAAGTACCTAATGCAAGTATGTTTTTTCCAGCTACTACTTCTAAAATCTAGAGTTGTCGTTTTATTAACATTTTTCTGAAAAATTTTTTTTTGTTCATAATAAAAGTACCTAATGCAAGTATGTTTTTTCCAGCTACTACTTCTAAAATCTAGAGTTGTCGATTTATTAACATTTTTCTGAAAATTTTTTTTTTGTTCATAATAAAAGTACCTAATGCAAGTATGTTTTTTCCAGCTACTACTTCTAAAATCTAGAGTTGTCGATTTATTAACATTTTTCTGAAAATTTTTTTTTTGTTCATAATAAAAGTACCTAATGGAAGTATGTTTTTTCCAGCTACTACTTCTAAAATCTAGAGTTGTCGATTTATTAACATTTTTCTGAAAATTTTTTTTTTGTTCGTAATAAAAGTACCTAATGCAAGTATGTTTTTTCCAACTACTACTTCTAAAATCTAGAGTTGTCGATTTATTAACATTTTTCTGAAAAATTTTTTTTTGTTCATAATAAAAGTACATACCTAATGCAAGTATGTTTTTTCCAGGTACTACTTCTAAAATCTAGAGTTGTCGATTTATTAACATTCTTCTGAAAAAATTTTTTTTGTTCATAATAAAAGTACCTAATGCAAGTATGTTTTTTCCAGCTACTACTTCTAATATCTAGAGTTGTCGATTTATTAACATTTTTCTGAAAATTTTTTTTTGTTCATAATAAAAGTATGTTTTTTCCAGCAACTACTTCTAAAATCTAGAGTTGTCGATTTATTAACATTTTTCTGAAAAAAATTTTTTTTGTTCATAATAAAAGTAGGCCTAATGCAAGTATGTTTTTTCCAGCTACTACTTCTAAAATCTAGAGTTGTCGTTTTATTAACATTTTTCTGAAAAAATTTTTTTTGTTCATAATAAAAGTACCTAATGCAAGTATGTTTTTTCCAGCTACTACTTCTAAAATCTAGAGTTGTCGATTTATTAACATTTTTCTGAAAATTCTTTTTTTGTTCATAATAAAAGTACCTAATGCAAGTATGTTTTTTCCAGCTACTACTTCTAAAATCTAGAGTTGTCGATTTATTAACATTTTTCTGAAAAATTTTTTTTTTGTTCATAATAAAAGTACCTAATGGAAGTATGTTTTTTCCAGCTACTACTTCTAAAATCTAGAGTTGTCGATTTATTAACATTTTTCTGAAAATTTTTTCTTTGTTCGTAATAAAAGTACCTAATGCAAGTATGTTTTTTCCAACTACTAGTTCTAAAATCTAGAGTTGTCGATTTATTAACATTTTTCTGAAAAATTTTTTTTTTGTTCATAATAAAAGTACATACCTAATGCAAGTATGTTTTTTCCAGGTACTACTTCTAAAATCTAGAGTTGTCGATTTATTAACATTCTTCTGAAAAATTTTTTTTTGTTCATAATAAAAGTACCTAATGCAAGTATGTTTTTTCCAGCTACTACTTCTAATATCAAGAGTTGTCGATTTATTAACATTTTTCTGAAAATTTTTTTTTGTTCATAATAAAAGTATGTTTTTTCCAGCAACTACTTCTAAAATCTAGAGTTGTCGGTTTATTAACATTTTTCTGAAAAAAATTTTTTTTGTTCATAATGAAAGTAGGCCTAATGCAAGTATGTTTTTTCCAGCTACTACTTCTAAAATCTAGAGTTGTCGATTTATTAACATTTTTCTGAAAACTTTTTTTTTGTTCATAATAAAAGTACCTAATGCAAGTATGTTTTTTCCAGCTACTACTTTTAAAATCTAGAGTTGTCGATTTATTAACATTTTTCTGAAAATTTTTTTTTGTTCTTATAATAAAAGTACCTAATGCAAGTATGTTTTTTCCAGCTACTAATTGCATGTGCATACAACTGGTTTAAACATACGTAAAATATTTTTCTCCAAAAGTTTTTTAAATGCTTACTAAATTTTACACCAAAAGCATTTACGTTATTACTTTAAAAGTGACTATTGCTGGGCTATTTTCATTTCAGATATAATTTTATCAACCGACAGGAGAGACAATATTTATTTGCCCAAAGAGTTTACCAGCAGCCTTCCCTGGAAAAATATGTTTCAGATGCCTTAAGAAGAGTGATGGACACTTTCATTACTAATGTATAGTATTGATTTTTAAAAAATATAGGAACCTAAATATGTGATAAATCGTGAAAATCAATTATGAATTCTTATAGCAACAACAATCCACACGTCAGTACCGTGAAATAACATATTTGCTGAATATTAGCCAAAGCAGCGTGGCAAGAACGTCAAAATGAGATAAATGTTATGAATAATCAATACATTTAAATCTTGGATTGAGTTGGTCTTTACTTGATGTAAATCCATATTCAATGTGAAATAAAACAAACAAATCTTAAACATTTGTTTGTTTTATTTCACATTTAATACATTTAAATATTAAGTTACTTACCCATTACTTTGAAACTAGAAAAGTCTTCTGCCAATGTGCAATAACTAAAATTAATGCCGAGGTAATTTTTTTGTTAATGTGTTAACAGAAGCAGTTTTCATTATTATTCAAATGAAAATCCTGACTTCAGTAATAAATAGATTATCACCTATAAATCTATGGAAAGGCATTCTTGGTGATCGGATGTGGATGCAAAAAACTGCCAGATTCTATGCTATGAGACACAAAATATTTAAAATAGAATATTTCCAGAGAAGTGGCTAGTTCGAGCAGGTCCTATTCACTAGTCTTCTAGGGCTTCTAAATTAGATTTTTTATAGGGATACGTAACAGAGCAACCAAACATGTATGTAATGTAACCTCTAACCACAAAAGAAGCCATACGGGAACATATTCGACAAATATATAGAAATATAAGCGCTCAACTGCTGTTGATTTATTATTTTGGAAGCGTGTGGAAAAATGTTTAGAAGTGAATGAATACAGATCAAAACAATAATTTGTTTGGTTTGAAAATTAGTTTATTGTGCCATCTTCTAGATATTTTATGAAATATATTGCTGGCATAAAGTGTATTATATATATCCAATTTATATTGGTATAAATAGAGGTAGGTATAGAAACCAGAAACTTACTAAAACTATGTATGTAAAATAGAAAATACCTATCGACAAAAATCATATATCTAAGCTGAATTTTAGGAAAATCATTATAAAATCATGCTTATCAACTGAGACGCTAATTACCAGTTATTAACTTCGCATCAGATATCATGATATAAAGTACAGTGTTCAAATAAAAACATAAAATTGGCAAAATTATATCAAAAAATTATCATAACTCAATAATGGTTACTTTTAATGTAAAAAATTCTTACGTATTTTTCCTACAAAATTTAGTAGGCAATTAAAAAATGGTTCGATATATATACTGTCCCATTTGAAGAAATTAACTTTTTGACAAAAATATATCATGTAATTTATTTTAATCCAGTTTTCTGAACATACTATTAGTAGTTATGAAAAAATTAAATATGCTTGTATATGAGGACTTTTTATTATGTAATATGTCGCTTTTGAGAAATTTAATTTTATAAAAATATTGTTTTTTTTTTCAGAAAAATGGTAATGAGCTTGGACTCTTTAAACTTCTTGACGAAGAATTCTACGAGAAATAAAAAAATATTATAATATGCAGGGTGTTTCATTAAAAAAAAACTGTAACTATTGTCAGAAACCAAGTTATGAAACACTCTGTATAATATAAAATAAATTTTAAATGGTGACTGGAGTGACTAACAATAAAGATTTAATTTTTTCTCTGAATGAAAAACTATTTTGTTACAATATGCAAAACTAAATATAAAACATTCTCAGATGGAAAGTTTATTATTTACACAATTCTTGCTTTACTATTTTTTCTCATTATATATTGATTTTACAATCGATTACTATTACCGCTTACATCCAATGGTTGCATTATGCATACTGTAAAAGTTTTAATTATTCAAATAGTTAGACATAAAAAGAAGATATCTACATGCATGATTATTTAAAAATTTATTTAATTACTTTTATATGGGCAACGGATATTGTGAGTAATAGTGCATGTTCACCACAACAAAAAAATAAAAGAATGTATGACCTGAATCTAAATGAGGTAATTAAAATACGGTATTCTTCAAGTATTTCCTTGGATGACATCCGCTAGCGATTGTTTACTTCGTCGGTAGAAATAAAAATACGTGTGTGTGTTTAAGTTTAAACGTATAGTGAATACACCGAGATGATTTCGTACATAGGTACTTTGTAATAGTTGTTTTTTTTTTTCATATCACATTGCTTATTTCATATCTTGCAAAATCAGTCAATGTAACTTTTTCTTTGAATAAGTTGACATGCTTTACAAATGAAATTATTATTACTGCGCAATATTATTATTACGTGAACTGCTTAACCTAATTCAGATTGAACAAAGCATTGATGAAACGTATCAAATTGCATTTCATTAAATATTTGTGTGTTTTAGTATGTTAAAGTCAGTGGGGCTGCTGCAGGGAGGGCAACGGGGCACTGCCTCCTACCCCTCCCGTGAGAAATTTATTTTAACAGATAAATTAATTATAAATACATAATTTGTATGTAATTTTTCTGATTTGTTTGATAACAAATAATATTCCTAGCAGCAAAATCACTATATGCACACTTGTCCTACATTAGCAAACATATATTTTTATCCTTCTCTAAAATTGTGATGTTGCTGCTTGGGATTTTTTCGGAGGTAACAGTCCGTCTCTTCAGCGCATAAAAATCACAGTCTGACCTAGGCTCCGGGACATCTCGCTCGACTGCACCGTTTGTATTAGAAATCGTGCGTATAAAAAGTGGCGCGGGACGAGAGCGGTATATGCCACGATAGAGCACTAGACTGTGATGCCGCCTGGCAATCCAGTATGGCAGTATGTAATATCACAGAATAGCAGAAATGACAAAAGCTACACTTGCATAATTCCGATATTTGTGCACAAAATCAAACAGGCCCACATTTTAAAATGGCGTGTTTTGTTTTTGTTGTGTACTTGTATAAATATAACCTGTCTTAGTTTTATAACTTATAATTTACGAAAGAATAATAAGTAAAGGTGTCAGTTAAATAGCTGTTGATATAAATAATGGAAACATACATTTTTCGATTTTTCATACTTTTCCACTGTTTTGCGCAGTGCCATCTAGTGTATCATAGTGTTAGATTTGTATAGAGTATAAAACTGAAGGTTGGTAACTAACTAACAAGTAATCAAGAAGCGGGTAATTTTCTCAAATAGAAATATGAATATGGGGTATTCACTGGAATGTTTGCACAATAGGGCATCTCGTCCTCGTGTTTGTTACTTTTTAGTCAAAGCAAGTGACTGTCGACTTGATTACCGTGATTTACAGCCGCCCCCGCTCCCTATTATATTTCAATATCCCCATCGCCGAAATTATACACCTCAATATATTCCTTCCTCTCTTAGGGTATCCTCCAAGATAGAAATAAATATGGCTGTTCTTTATGCAAATAATCCAAACTAATACATCATTGTCAAAATTTCTGTTATATTTATCTTCTACGAAACACGCGTCATAGGTTTAATTTTTTGATAAATTTGCAATAAACATTTCATAAAAAGAATTTGTCTAAATTAAACCCAAATACCATACATATATACAATAAAATAAACATTTAAAGATTTTATAACTGGCATTTACATAATTATAAAATTGTTACCGGCCGATAGGTATCTACTTTATCTTAACGCCTTCCGCTAAAGTTCTCATCCTAGTGAATCTAGTGAATTATCGAAAAGAAAATGTTTAGGGAAATCTAGGGAATTTTTATAATTTCTTCTGGGAATTTCCAACTCTATACTACTAGCCAGTGGCAGCTGCTGCAGGGAGGGCAACAGGGCACTGCCCTTCCGTGACAAATTTCTTTTAACAGATAAATTAATTATAAATACCTAATTTGTATGTAATTTTTCTGATTTGTTTGATGACAAATAATATGTTTTCGGAAGTAACAGTCCGTCTTTTCAGCGCGTTTAAAAATGCAGTCTGACGTAGGCTCCGGGGCATCTCGCGCGACTGCTCCGTCTGTATTAGAAATCGAGCGATGAATCTGGCGCGGGTAGCGCGCGTATATATGTAGGCGGCGGGGCACTATTCTATGGTGCCGGGTCCGGGTGGCGGTCCAGTATATAATATACAGCGGTGAGTGTATGTTGTAACTTCTATCGGTGCAAATGCAACTATGAATTGTGTTAGTAACATTAAGACAGAATTAAAAAATCTAGGTCTCCCTAGACCAAATTTATTGATTAAACTAGAAGATCACAATTTGAAAACTAATAAAACCGTGACGAGAAAATTCAACAGAAGCTCTTACAGTTTATCAGACTGGTTCTGTGGGTGTAACGTGCAAAATGCTTTTTTCTATTTCGGTGCTATAAAGTTCACTTTACGACATCCGTTTTGGTTGCAAAAGTATTTCTTTATCGCACGCTAATTTTGTTGTTTTGACGTCGGTAACAAAGAAAAAAAAATGGAACCAAATTACATTTAAATGTCAAAATGTAAGCCTTTAATGTAACAAACATGTGCAATAGAATTGTACAAAGAATAAAGAGGGGCGTAATTTCAACTGTTAAATGCTGATATCATACCAGGTGGTTATAGTAACTTTAAAATATTTTTATTTTTATTACAATTATACATGTATTGTTAAAGTATTAACTGAGAGTATTTTCGTAAATTACACTCTCTTAAAAGAATTGAATTAAAAAAAAATCCTCTGCATTTAAGCTAATTTTAATTATAAACGGAATCGGGGCGGCAGATAACGTCTAAATTTTGTCTAGACAGAATTTTTTAGTCTGTCAAGAAAGAATATTTCAAGTAACTGAAGCAGAAACACTGCACATTCATTTGAAATTTCGTCTGTAGTATCAAGGTAGCAGAAAAGCCAGGAGGTATATCAAATGTATTAGGAGTAAAACAAAATAAATGTGGCGACATCTTCAACGTAGCAGCCACACTATATAGTGAATATAGAATACTATATTTACATGCGTTAGGAGTAAAACAATATAGAATTCTATATTCACAATAGTAGCTATATTTAGGATATAGTTCAGCTACTATTGTGCAGATGGCGCCAATATATTTAATTTTACTCCTCATATATTTGATATACCTCCTCGCTTTTCTGCTGCCCTGATGCTACGGACGAAATTTCAAATGTAGATTAATTACCGAGATAAATTTCGTAAATTACAGTTTCGTAAAAGAATTTAAATTTGAGAAATAATTATTCTCTGCACTTAAGGTACATAATTTTTAATTATGAACGGAATCGCGGCTGATAATGCCTACCTTAATTAGGTTTAGACAGACTTTATTTAACAAGAAAAAGAGCGAGGAGATAATATATTTTATTTTACCCCTGATACATTTGATATACCACCTCGTTTTTCAGCTTACCTTATACTAGGGACGAAATTTCACCTGTTAAATGCTGAGATATCATACCAGGTGGTTATAGTGACTTTAAAATATTTTTATTTTTATTACAATTATACATATATTGTTAAAGTATTAACAGAGAGTATTTTCGTAAATTACACTCCCTTAAAAGAATTAAATTTAAAAAAAGTTATTTTCTGCATTTAAGGTAATTTTAAATATAAATGGAATCGGGGCGGCAGATAATGTCTTAAATTCTGTCTAGACAGACTTTTTTTTTAGTCTGTCAAGAAAGAATATTTCAAGTAACTGAAACCGAAACAGTGCACATTCATTTGAAATTTCGTCCTTAGTATCAGGGTAGCAGAAAAGCGAGGAGGTATATCAAGTGCATAAGGAGTAAAATACAATAAATGTGTCGCCATCTTAAAAGTAGTAGCCACACTATATCGTGAATATAGAATTCTATAGTCACATGTATTAGGAGTAAAACAATATAGAATTCTATATTCACAATAGTAGCTATATTTAGGATATAGTCCAGCTACTATTGTGCAGATGGCGCCAATATATTTAATTTTACTCCTGATATATTTGATAAACCTCCTCGCTTTTCTGCTGCCCTGGTACTACGGACGAAATTTCAAATACAAAGGATGTTCGCTTGCAATTTTATCTTGACAGATTAAAAAATGTCTGTCTACACAGAATTGGTGATTCAGTTTATAATTTAAAATTACTTTAAATGTCGAGCATAATTATTTTTCAAATTCACATTCTTTTAAGAAAGCGTAATTTATGAAAATAGTCATAGTAATTTATAATTGTATTGGGATTAAATGAAGCACTGATAAAACGTATATATAATTAACTCTTTATTATTATAATAATGGTCATTAAGCATGACCAATTAGCAAAACTGCACATATGAAATTTCGTGCGTATTATCAAGGAAAGCAGAGGAGCCAACAGATATATTTTATTTTACTCCTGATACATTTGATATACCTCCTCGCTTATCTGCTTCCCTGATAATACGGAAGAAATTTCAAATGTAGACTTACCCAGATAAATTTAAGAGAATTAAATTAAAAAAAAATATTCTCTGCATTTAAGGTAATTTGAAATTATAAACGGAATCGGGGCGGCAGATAATGTCTTGAATTCTGTCTAGACAGACTTTTTTACTTTGTCAAGAAAGAATATCTCAAGTAACTGAAACCGAAACACTCACTGCACATTTATTTGAAATTTCGTCCGTAGTATCAGGGTAGCAGAAAAGCGAGGAGGTATATCAAACGTATTAGGAGAAAAATACAATAAATGTGGCGCCATCTTCAAAGTAGTAGCCACACTATATCGTGAATATAGAATTCTATATTCACAGTAGTATCTACTCCTAATACATTTGATATACCTCCTCGCTTTACTGCTTTCCTGATACTACGGACATGTACACTAAACATCAATGAATTAGTTATTAATCATTTTGCTGATCGTAAGGAACGGCGGATGGATTTTATTTTCAAACAAGTTAAATAAATAACATATTGAGTTTATTTTTTTGTCTGTACTTAATTTTTGATATTAAATACTCAGACCCCCTCCCCCTGGTGCCCCCCCTTCCCACAAAATCACGGGCCGGCACTGCTACTAGCACCACTGGCTCGAGCAGTGTACGAGTTTGGCCCATAAAATTACTGATCGCAGGAAGGTGCTAAAGCTGCTTGGAACATTTTACTTCTCATTTAATGTACGATTCACTGGTTGGCTGGAATGTTATTTTTTTGTTTGCGCATGTACTGGACCGTCGCTGTACCACACAAATCTAGTAATATTGTATTCAAGTAATTGAGGCGGCTTTGTTGAGTTGAGTTGGACTGACGATATTATATCGGCTTGTGATAGAGGTCATATTACCATTTTGGCAGTATTGGAGCAAGGCTTTCAGTCCAGCGGTATTAAAATTTTTAATATCGCTGTCACATTTAAATAAATATTTTCTGTTTGGTTTATGTTTTTGGCACAAGTAACATGTTCGAAGTTGCTCTGTCGGTGTTTATAAACGCAAAGAATAATTGACCACTGATAAAATCAGAGACAACTAATACGTAAATTACAAAACAATTATCGATAAGAAAGCAAAAAAAGATGCCATCCGATAGTAATAATATGGAAAAGGTTAAATTAAAAAAAAAAGTACAATAATATAGTAAATAAATACAAAATTAGTAAGTATGTTAATTTTTATACGTTGTTCATCAGTTCATATAAAGTCTGTATTATTGTAAGTAATTTTAACTAAAATTAAAAGTATACAAAATAATAGTGTCAAAAAAGAGTATAGATAAATCTAATTTTAATTTGTAAGTAGAGTTAGATTTGAAATGTAAATTATCCTTTTTCTAAAAAAAATTTAGATTGTCAGATGATGACATAAATGAATGTCGAAACGTCACAAAAAATGTTGTTTTATTGTTCATTTATCAGCCGCTATTCCAAAAAAAAAATACTTTTTATTATATACGAGGCATATCCAGAAAATAAGTGTACTGAGACTCCTACGGCCGGAGGGATTTTATTTTCGTCATGTTGGCTGACTTCCCTCCTTTGCAACGAGACCGGTTCGAGGTCAGTACGTTGAGAACTATCGACGAGACAACACGTTTTGTGAACAATGTCAATCCAGTCTCCCGCCAAGTGCGAAAACGCGACATCATCCTTTATCTCGTTTGGAAGGGAAAACCTCCGTTTGAGATTTATAATGAGGTGAAAACTGCATATGGTGATAAAGCTATGAATCGTACGAGTGTGTACAAGTGGTGTCGCGAGTTTAAAAACGGTCGTACGTCTGTGCATGATGATCAGAGGAGCGGAAAACCTTCAATTGTGACTGACGAAACTGTGGAAAAAGACGAAAATGCGCTACGTGACGATCGCAGAGTGACCGTGGATAAACTTTCTGCGATGTTTCCGCAAATCTCCAGATCTCTACTACACGACACAATCACAGAAACCCTCGGATATCGGAAACTACCAAAACGACTGACAGATCAACATAAGTTGAATCGAGTGGAGGCCGGGCAAGAGTTTTTGAGGCGCTATAAACTCCATGGAGATGAATTTCTCCGCTCCATCGTTACTGGAGATGAAACTTGGGTTGCACACTACACGCCTGAAACCAAAAGACAGTCTCAACAGTGGCGTCGCACCTCTTCACCCTCCTCCAAAAAGTTTAAAACCACAATTTCAGTCAAGAAAATCATGGCATCCGTGTTTTGGGACTGTCAAGGCATAATTTTAATCGAATATCTGCCTCAAGGTGAGACCATCAACTCTGCAAGATACTGTGAGATCCTAAAAAAATTGTGGAGGGCGATTCAGAACAAGAGAAGAGGCATGCTGACAAAAGGAGTCTTCCTGCTGCACGACAATGCCAGACCACACACGGCCAACGCCACGAAGGAACTGCTCGCCTCGTTTAAATGGAATGTCCTGAACCATTCCGCGCATTTTCCTGATCTAGCACCTTCAGATTACTATCTCTTTACCTCCCTGAAGCTGCACATGGGTGGAAAAAGGTTTTCAACCGACCAGGAGGTAAAGGAGGAGGTGGGGAAGTGGACGAAGGGGTTGGCGGGAAACTACTTCCAAAAAATTGATACCCAGCTTCACCACCTCTATGTCGAAAAATAGCTTACATTATGTACTAAAGTATCACGTAATTTTTTTGTTTAAATAAAAAATTTTAAACCTACAAAAATTCAGTACACTGACTTTCTGGATATGCCTCGTATATTTCGTTTTCAAGCGACTTCAAAATGTGGATATCTGCAAAAATCTCGATGTTGTAGATTTTGTTTATTACTATACTTCCATATATTCTAAGAAAGTAGAAAACATTATAATCGATTGATGTAAAAATGCCCAACTCCAATAAGCAGTTAAGCGATTCAGCTTTCATTATAAGCTCAAAAAAAAGAGAAAAGGAAGTATAGTAAATGTATACCAAATTGAAATGCGATAAACTTAAGTATTTTAGACTAGCACATGTATACTATACGTTAAATGCGAGGGGGAAACCGCTGACTCCGAAGTGTACACCATAATCCCATCATATGTAAATAATCCCACATAATCCATTATAATTCCACATAATTCCAGATAATTCCAAATAATTCCAAATAATTCCAAATAATTCCAAATAATCCCATGTAATCCCACATAATCCCATATAATCCCGATAATCCCAAATAATCCCTAATTATTTCTTTATATGTTGCACGAGTTCTGAGGATTTTGTTTACGTAAACACAGCAAAAGTAACATTTATAAACTTAAATATTTGTGAAAAATAAAAATAAAACGAGTTAAACAATAATAATTAGTCTTTAACACAGGATTTAATCTCAGATTTAATGTTATCATGTTTCTTAGAAATCTCGACGTATGCGATTTTATCTAAATGAAAAGGTTCCATTTCGGTGGCAAAATTAAACAGGGCCATGAAAACTATATTTGCGAACAACCGTAGCAACGTCTTGTTTAATTTTTGGCCAGGTAAACATTTTATTTTGCTTCCTTCCACGTGTTAAAAAATTAATTTTATAAATTGTATCACTGATAATTTCAATAATTTGGCCTATATACCACCGTTCATCATAAAATATAGCGTAAAATTTATTACACTCAATTACACTTAATAATGCCCACTGAGTGATGGGTCTGTGATAAGATTTATTTTCCCTGTCCCGATTTTCTCCACCATCAGAAGATGTATCTGCATCTGAAGTATCAGTATATAATACACTGTAATCATTCTGATCATCCTCCTCACTTTCTTTCGAGCTCTCTCCAGTAATATATTTCAAACCTCTCTTGCTTATTGAATTACATCTCGATTTAAACATTGTCTTTCCTCGCGACTTGCCTTTACATGATTGCGAAAATGACTGCAATATCATTTCTGCTGCTTTACTGTTATTTACGTACATACAGCATGTGTCAATTTTCATTAGCCATAGGCGATTAATCCATACAGTACGTGGCAACATAGTACAGTACCCCTTCCTTCCTTTCCAATGCAAGCACGACCGATGCATGCACGTAAATAGAAGTTAACGTGGTTAGCGGCAGTACCTATTCGACCACCGGGTTGGGTGTTTGTAATGCGTTTAGAAATAATATTTATGCCTTGGAAGGATTTGTTTTTCTTTTTCTTTTCAGTAAATGCAGAGAATTATTAAGCTGCGTTCACGCTGCATGATACAAACAAAAGCGTAATTCTAATAAAATTAAAAATAAGGTAAATAAAAAAGGATTCTGAAAATAATAATAAACTACTACATTTGATGTTTCCCGTTCCAGTAATAAGACGGCTTTTGCAACGTGTTCGCACGGTCGGGTCGGGAGAAGTGGAAAGATCGGAGTAAATCGTTGTGATGTCGGTTGTTGTCGGCACTGGTGACGGACAGTAGGGGCACCATGTTGCAACGTATTATATGTATACGTATAGATCGCATGCAACCATTGAATCCCTATAGCTAATGAAATTTGACACATGCGGTATATAATCGACCAGAAGCCAACATAAGGACGACTTCTTTATGACTACAGGTTTTCCATTGGCCTATACTGTAATAAAGAGCCCAGTTTTATAAATTTTCTTCGAAGATTTCCCACCTTCTTTTTCGATTCTTGAAGAAAAATCTTTGAAATTGAGGTTATTGTGAAATTCAAGTGTAGTATTTCCATCTCCTTATGTAGTACTCTGTTCCTGGTCGTGTCCAGGTCGGAAACTAATTGAAAATCATTATTTTACTCTTCTGTGCAGGTAACTATATTTTCATCAATTGCCATCTCACAATCATCTGAAATGTTCTCGGGAATATTAGTTTCCATCTAGGACTTCTCCATAACAACTGACATTGACAGAAAATTTTTCAACATGTTCTTTCGAAGTATTCACTTCAGAGCTAGAAATCTGATTAAAAAACCACGTAATATCTTAATTCTCACTTTTTTTTTCTTTGGATTACATATCAAAGATGGATTTAACGCTGATTTTAGTGTTGGTGGTTTTAGATACGGAACAAGGTGCAGAATAAGCAGTTGTATGTTAAGATAAATGCTTGTAAATATTTCCAAAAATCCATTTCTTAGAATGGCCTGGCTATTGCGCATATTTTTGAATTTTATAAGAACTTTTATAGTAGCATTTCATAACGCAATATAACTCATTTCGTATTCCATATTTGGTTTCGAAAAAGATTTCAGAAAATTTTGTTTTAAAAAAGTACCATTGATCCTGGCTGATGCACTTATGTTTAATCCAGTTTCTTATAGTACGTGAAACATGAGAAGATTCTTCTGGAAGATTTGTAGCGATCTCGTCGGTAACTACCGGTTGTGATGCTGATGCACCCACTAATGTAGTACCTCCCTGTCGACTTGTCCCTAAAAGTAAAGCAAAACTTTATTCTGAAATCCGTTCTTAATACTTCTTCATCTTCAAGAACGACAAGTAGAGTAGCACTTCTATTATCCGAGTTAATGCGGACCGAATCGTGCTCCGATAATCAAAATTGGTATACCGTGGTCGTCAAGTTTTAATTTCGGTTTACACTTCTATCGCATGCATAAGATGGCCTTATAATATGCAGCGATGTCTTCTTGCTAACAGTGGTGGGAGAGCAACGTAGTGTCGATGTCGGGGGACTCTCACGCGAGTGTACTCTCGGCAGCCTCGCTTATGTTTATATTTAGTTTAATTCGTCGCGCTCTTTTCCTCCTACTTTCGTATCAGAAATTAAAATATGTCGACCCCGGTATACAAGGCGTCTCTAAAAGGTCTTTAAACAACTCTACCACGTATTTTTCGGACCAAAATAAACCGATTTAGCAAAACTTGGTTTAGTCAAAGTTGCTTAGTTTGTGCGCAATACGGTCCTGAAGTTGCAGTTGGAAAATTGTTTTTTTGTTATAAATGTGAAACGGCTGGAGCGATTGCGCTAAATTTTGTCACGTTTACATAGTTTTATGAGTCAAGAAAGCTGTAATTCTGTATCAAAATTGTGATAGTAATCAATCCATAGGCGGAGAACCTGCGTTTATAAATATTAAAACATTTCCATTTTCTACGCCAATGGATAAAAAGGAGTTTGTCTATAAAATTTAGATTAAGTGTCTTAAGTACAAGAAAAAAGGTACTCTTGGTAAGACTCGATAAATTGCATCGTTTTCTCAAAAATCGCATTTTAAGGTTTGAGAACATTAACAAGAGGACAGCAGCGCATACTGTATCTTTAAGCCGTGTACACGTGTCTTAGGCCGTTTAGACGTTTCTTTAAACTATGTACACGTCTTTTGACGTGACAAAATTTAGCGCAATCGCTCCAGCCGTTTCAAATTTATAACAAAAATACAATTTTCCAACAACTTCAGGACCGTATTGCGCACAAACTAAGCAACTTTGACTAAGCCAAGTTTTGCTAAATCGGTTTATTTTGGTCCGAAAAATACGTGGTAGAGTTGTTTAAAGACCTTTTAGAAACACCCTGGATATATAAAATCATAAGTGAATGTTAGAGAAAGGTTTAGTATCTTTTTCTAAACAATAATTATTCTACCGTTTTTTAAAATTTGGCATTTTTACTAACCTCGTAGCCAATCACGTAACTGACTTATGAATGTGTAATACTCTCGATGCACTAGACGGAAATGGAGTAATAGAGAAATGAATCGACTAATTGAAAAGAAAAATAAGTTTCCACAATATTCACACCGATTTGTTACAAAATATGCATAAAATGATGAATCAGGGTCGCATAATATGGAGTACGATTAATATATAAGAAAATTGTTTGGATAATCTGGGTTCTACTGTCCATATACTATAGTATAGATTAACTGAGGTTCCGGCCGACATCTTCGCTTACTTAAAGTTCCAGTCTCGGTTCCAATGCACCAGTTTGTTGCAAGGGATTTATCTTCCGTTTTCGATTGTTGTAGAACGTTTCTTTTGAAATGGGTAGAAATTTTGGTAATTAATTTTCTATGACCTTGTATAAGTTTGAAATTTGCCAGTTTTTTCGAAAATATTCCAAAATACGATTCGTATTCCTCCTTGGGAATTAATGTTGGCACTGTTTCAGCCATAAATTTCTCCCTCCAAGATGTCATCATTTGTGATTTGAGCAAGTAATTGTGCGTTAGTAAATCCATTGATCCTTAAAAGATTTTTTATGCAGATAAACACGGAAATATTTAGCTTATTTTCAATGTCGGTGAAGCACTTAGCCCCGGTTTGTGAAACTTCCTAAAGAAAAACAACTGGCTGTTACAAATTACAATTACTCTCTTGATAAAGACTCGGTAATAGATTTCAAGTGAGAATCATACCTTGATTTCACCTGTAAAAATTATCCTCAAGGTTATTTGTGCAATAATTCAGTGGCAGCAAAAATAAACAGCACAACATCCTAGAATATCACATCATACCGCATTACACTGACCTGTATAAATAATATGCCGAGTGGAACGCGCATGCGTTCAAATCTCGGTTCAAATCAGTTCAAACTAGTGTACGATCAGCAATTTACCGCAAAATATCGTATGAATAAGTAATGAGTCGTAAGTGTCATTCGTGGAAGTGAAAAACTACCAAAGGCACTTTCTGTTAAAATTCAATTTGATCTTTACTACTGTGATTGAACTATGGACATGACGTTTAATTTGAAGGGATGATTCGATTACATAAAGTATTGTTGATTATACAGGACAATAGATACAAAAACATTCTTTCTGATGACCGTAGAATCCCTCATAATTCTACCAAATAATCCCGCATAATTCCACATAATTCCAAATAATCCCATATAATCCGATGTAATTCCAAATAATCCGATATAATCCCAAATAATTCCATATAATTCCAATAATCCCAAATAATTCCTGGAATTCCTACGGGGTGTACACCATAATCCCTCAGCGGTTTCCCCCTCGGTTAAATGTTTGAGTGAATGGTAATGAATGCTACTCCTCCAGTCGATAACGGTCGAACAGCAAGTGTGAAATACATTTAAAAATTTAAGGTCGACCTTGACCGTATGTCGCATGCAGAGAAAACGAGTGTTGAGTTGTCGTTTTTCTATAATTTTTTCATGATTTTTACTAAAGTGGAACATCCTATACCCAATGAAGAAACGAACTGTTCAACCTATTGATTTCAGTTTTACACTTCATCTACAATACTCTGACAATATTTTATTAATAACTGACATACTTTAGTAATAATTACAATTAGAAACAATTGTAAATTTAAAATTTGCAGTATTGCTCGAACATTTCTCTCTAAAAAAAAAAAAGCTTGCTTCTGCGATTTTTTAACTGCCGCATGCCGGCAACAGCTGTAGCGAATGACACACATTTATTATCGACACTGGTATATGAGAAGCATTACTTCATGTCGGACGTATGTACATTTTAATTGTGTTTGATTTATGTTAACAAAGCAATTAAGGCATATCACAATAACTCCGCGCTGTTATGCAGACAACATGTGAATGTTCGTTATCACATTGCGGTTGTAGTGACCTTTGTTGTCGATTACGATTTGCACAGTTTATCATTCAGGTCATGTGGGTGGAAGGCAAGGACGAATGATCGATTGTTCTTTTTTTTTTAATAAATGGATTCAAGTTTAATAGAAAAGGTAAATTAACTGTCAGAAGAAGAAAAGATTTCCATGTTCACATAATGAAAACAAACATTAAAAGTTATTTGGGAATCCAACATCGCCAAGGAAAATTGCGTATTTTCAATATTTATACGAGGATTCATCAAAGTATATGTGAGGAAGAAATAGGTGCCCTCTAAAGAGCGCCGAGGTTTTGGTAGGTTCTTTCATCTGTAACCAGTACACTAAGGATCCGGCTGGTGCTTAGCTATATGGATAATCTTTGAATCGTTCATTTCAAAAACTATTTAACTCAATTTTTGCAAATTTGATTCTTAACTATGAACCACATCTATGGAGTGTTTTACATCTTCTTTGTAAAAACTACACAAATCCCACTACTTGTATACTGTAAAACTAATAAGTTAGCTTTTACGCAAAGAAAGCATTTGAAGCCGAAAAGGAAATTCACAAAAGCAATATTTTACCTGAGACTGTGTTTTTGGGTAAAAAATTAATGGTGATGAAAAACCACAATGAAAGTGTGACAGTTTTGGCAGCAGAGTGTATGCTTCCAAGTAAATTGAAGCTAATCACCACAGTATGGTTAGCAAACCGCGTGACTTTTTTGCCAAGAAGTTAAAAGAACAGAAACAACAACAAAATACATTTTGTAAGACTGTATCTGCACCAAAAAACGCTTTACTAGCATCTTACAAGGTGGTTTACAGAATCACGAAATGTACCATCGCAGAAGAACTTATTCTGTTGACTGCTGTAGATATAGTGAAGATCATGGTTAGTGAGCCTGCTGGGAAGCTGCTTTTAAAAGTGCCTTTGTCCAATAACACAATTTTTTTTATTTCTTTTTACTTTTATTTATTTATTTAAGGAAAAATACATGTGCACCTAGGTGTTGACCACCTGTATGTGCAATTACATTATAAATTCTAAAAAATGTAGTAACCTAATATAAATACATCTTTCGCGTACAAAAGTGTATGTTACTAAAACTAACTAACTAACTATAACTATAATTATTTCATTAAGAAGCAACTTGTGTCCTTAAAACATCCCCGTTAACGCCTCCAAGTTAATAAAAATAATGTTTTTGTACTCATATAACATAACATACAGTTTTACGCATTCATATGGGTGCGGGAAATTCTATTTCCCGCACTCGTGCGGGAAGTAAAAATTAAATGTCAACATATGTCAATTCATATAATAAGTACTGCCAACTCAAAATTTTTGAATTAATATGAACAAATTTGTAGTGTGTTATAAATGATAACGTATTTAACAGTAGGTATTATTTAAGTATTCGTACAAAAAATATTGTACAAACTTCGTGCGTGAAACATTTCGCGAATTCGTGTCCATAAAGCGCTCGCCTTTCGGCTCGCGCTTTAAAAATGGCCACTCATTCGCGAAATATGTTTTCCCGCACTAGGTTCGTAAATAACTATTCTTAAGTGCATTACGTATGTTTTTATTCTTTTAATAATTTTTATTTCAGGTAAAACCTTGTTGTATAGTTTCGGTCGTAAGTAACAAAAGGATCTGTGGTAAAATGTGGTATTACCTGTTGTTGTTTGCAGACATCTTATTATCCTGTTTCTTGTAAGGTATTTATGATTTATAGACTCTCTTATTTCAGGATGTTTATAAAGAAAAGTACATGATGCCAGTATATATAAAGATATGATGTTAAGTTTAAAGTATGTCTACGGAATATAATTGTATTGTTGGATAAAGTCTATCTTTCCTGTATATTGTTTTGAGCAAGTAGTTTTGAACAGAATTTAAGGATTTTTTTTTATTTTATTTATTATAGCCTCCGCCCCAAGCTATTATACCATATCTATTTGTTTTAATTATTAAATTGATCGTAGAATACAATATATGGCGGAAGATATCAACGATCAATTAATTGAAAAAATTAAAGGAGAGAAATTTGGATTGCAGCTTGATCAAGCTACGGATAATAATAAGTATACTCATTTGATATGCTATGTACGGTTTATAGTTGGTAATAACATTAAAGAAGACTTGGTTGTAAAAATATCTCTGCAGGAGGGAAGGATCAGGATCTGTTCGAGATTCTTGATACATTCATATCTGAAAATAATTTGAATTGACCTAAGTGCGTTGGTGTCTGTACTGACGAAGCTCGCTCCATATCTGCCTGCTGTGGAGGGAGACAGGCACATATTCGAAGCAAACCACCAAATGAATTGTGGATCCATTGCATTATTCATAGAGAGAGATTCATGGAGAGAGATCTGAGATCATCTGAGTGCTGCACTGAATCAGGCTTTAGAATGAGTGGTGAATGACCGTGAATGTGGTAAATTTTATAAAATCTCGTCCATTAAAAGCATGGTTTTTTAAAAAAGTGTGTGACGATGCGGGAGCCAACACTCGTCCTTGCTGTTCCTACCTTTGAATTGCGGCAAAAAATTTTATCTTCCGTAAAGAGAAAAGCTACGAATATGTAAAAGATTTTGCTGATGCCTTCTCTTTTAATAAAACTAGCCTGTTTATGCGACATTTTTGAACAGCTGTATTCCCTTAATCTCTCTTTGCAGGAAAAAAAACATGCACCTTTTTGAAGTCAGCGGAAAAAATATCAGCTTTTATAAAAAACTCAAACTATAGAGAAGAAAATTGAATGAAGATGCAGGCAAATATTGTTTTTTTAATATTTCAGCAATTTTTGACGTCAAATGAATTAGATCTTTCTCAAGATAAAAAACATGATTGAAGGGCACTTATCACAGCTAATTATATGGTTTGAGAAATACTTTCGAAATGAAAATTTTGATAGGTTTGGATGGATTCAAGATCCACTTAACAACAACAGTTTGAGAGCAAAATTTGGCAGCATGGAATAGACAGAATTTTGGATTTTACTAAAAGATAAACCCTTTCTAGGTGATAAGGCTCTGCGGATTTTAATTCTATCTTCGACGTCGTATTTATGTGAAGCTGGGTTTTCGGCGGTCGCCGTGATAAAAAGCAAATATAGAGCAAAAATCAACGTGGAGAAGAACATAGGAGTGGCCGTATCAAGTTTAATTCTACGATTTTAGAAAATGTGCAGTGATTTGCAGGCGCATCCATGACATTAATTATTAGTTTAATATTAATAAAGTCATACTTTTACTTCGGGTAGGGTGCCATGGTAAAATTTTAATTGAAAATGGGCGTCACGACTCGGAAAAGTTTGGGAATCACTGGTATAGTAGATACAAGTTTATATTATGTATTCATATTTTTCTTATATTGAATAGTTTGTCAGATATGCAATATTCACGCACTAACCGTTTTAAAGCATATTTTATTGTATGCATATAGTGAATTTATTCTTTTCATATAGTAATGAGAAGATGTATACCAAACTACGTACCGAGTAAAGTATACTTTGTTACACTTATTTTTGACTTTGGAATGTTATTTCAATCAAGATTTATTATTTGAATTCTCCATTGTTATTATGTTACGAAAACAAAATTGCCGTTTTTTTTTATTTTTCATAACGACTCTAATAAAGGCAAATACAAATGTGATGATTTCTATTATGATGTGTTTATTCTTTTCGTGTTTTATTGTTCGAAGACTTTCATTTACTGCATGCTATTCGTCCGTTGATGCTTGTCATTGTGTAGGGAATCCGTCAGCTTCCGTGCTACTCCAGGTTTTTTTTTTTAATTCAAAAATAATGATTTGTTTAAGGGCGATTAATCAACTTCACGTCCGCTCATTAATTCCGCCTGTCTCGGTCCCTCGGCTGATTTTCAGATGCATGTATCTGTTTACAGATTTCTGGTAATGCGCTCCGAAGACAGATGGGTAAAAACACCATCTATGCGCTCACTGCGGGCTACATTGAAATTTAATACTCTTTGCTTGGGATTATGAATATCATAAATCCACAAAATTCAAGAGATATTTTACAGTATCTCCTCTGGTGTAAAGTACGGTGTTGCTTAACAGCTCTTGTTTTTATGGGATTATGGCCGTATACAAGTTCGAGAATATTTTTCATGACGAATTAAATTTATGATCTGTGAATGAGAGTAATTCCGTAAGGATTAGCAGAATGAATTTTCATTTTATGTTGCAATAATTGACGCGTAAACTCATTTCCAATAGGGAAGAATCTGTGTGTTCTGTTTATTTTCATATGAATTACTAAATACCACTAGCCAACACGGTTTTTATAACAGATTTCACAGTCTAAAATTTTAGTATTTTGCATTGTTTTAATCATAAAAGCTGTATTCGAACATAGGGTACCACATCAAGCTTTCAAAATAAAATTTTTATCGGTTTTCACTAAGATTAACGTTAAATTTAAAAATAAAAAGGTATCGTAATAAGATGGTGCATGTTTGCTGCTATACCATGAAGGACAGCGACAACTACAAATAATACGACGTTACGCATTCCAAAGAGAAGTAGACAGAGAATTACAATTAGTAGATTAAACTGTTTGTCAAAGCACTAGAAAAAGAAGGCAACTGTTTTAAATACTTAAGCGACAAGTTTCCAAAGCTGTCTGATGCGAAAGTTCGCGAAGGAATATTTGTTGGTCCATAAGTTAGGAAACTGTTCAAAGATGAAAATTTTGAACATACTATAAATGATTTAGAGCTGACGGCATGAACTTTTTTTTAAAAATATTTGCAAGTATTTTCTGGGAAATCAAAAGAGTGAACACTACCAAAATATCGTGGCTAATTTGCTAGAAAACTATAAAAATTCAGGGTGCCAAATGCCGCTCAAAGTTCATTTTTTTGCATTCACATTTGGATTTGTTTCCTGCTAATTTAGGAAAGACGAGTGATGAACCGGGGGAAAGGTTCCATCAAGAGATTGCAGAAATTGCGAAGCGCTATGAAGGTAGATGGGATTACGTCATGATTGGAGATTTTTGCTGATTCTCATTAGAGAAGGCAACAGGAAACATTAAAGGAAGAAATAACTCTATTTGTGTTTTTGTATTCTTAATACTAATTAAACATTCAAATATTTGTTTTTTACTTACTATCTTTTTATAACTTATGTATAACAAATTTTCTAAATACAATATTATTGTTTATCTTCTAGGGGAGTATGATTATAACTCTAAAATCAGACGTAGTGGAAAGATTTGGTTTTTGGTAATGCCTTCAACTAAGACTGTTAGAATTGTATACTGACTTTCACAACAGTTATTAAAAGAACATTTAAAATTGTTGCCTAGTGTCATTTTCGAATATATTTGAATTTTGTTAACATCTTATAAACCTATGCATAATGTAAACAAAGATCCAAAATTACATATGTTAGAAACACTAGAAATTAAAAAGCAATTCCAAGAAAAGGGGAAGTAACAAACATACACACAGATTTTACAAACACACACACCCATAATAGACATTTATGTACAACAAGGCAAAAACATAACGGCATACCCTTCATACAAATTGACCTGTTAGTTAAGCTCGAAATTGGTATGAAGATACCGAAACATATAATAATAATAATAATAATAATAATAATAATAAGCTTTATTGCCCAACAGTTACTACCAATGACAGGACAATTTATTGGAACATTACAATAATGAAGTATGTACAGTTTTGTGCAATAAATTGGCGTACACGTCTTATTGCTAATTTTGACATTATTTTGCCATTGTGAAAATGGCTTAAGTTAAGTTGACAAATGGAATTATAGCGTCAATTCAATTTGTCATACATGACAGGTATTCAAACAAAAGTCATATTTACATAAGCGTATATTAAGTGTACGCCAATTTATTGCACAGAACTGTACATAAGGGTGGAGCGAAAATTTTTTTGTAGATTGTGATTAATTTTTTTTTAAAATTTGCCGATTTTTAAAGGTGCCACAACGACTTTGATTGTTTCATAAAATGTGGTTAATTGGTATATTGTATTAATTGTTTTAATTACGTGTCGATATCACATATAGTTTAACTTGAGCCAAAAAGAAGTACTCAAGGCTATGAAAAGAACCACAGAAAAAAATTAGGACAGTGTCGTCGTCTTTTGAGGTGCCACAAAGGGATCCAAATTTGGTAAAAATAAGGAAAATCACATTTAATTAAAATGAAGTTTATATTTCTTTTACGGAAGATAAGCTCTAGCCTAACTCTTATAATTTTTATTTAGAACTATTAAACTAAACATAGACATATTCAACGACAGTGGCGTACATACATAAAATATATAAACTAAATTAATGAGAAACAAAAGATTTCAAAAAACGCATTTTTATCATTTAGCATTTAAAATAATAAGTTTAGACTACTACATAAGTTTGTATTCCGATTTCTTATTATATCGTGGCATGATAGATCTAGACATCAGCCTCGATCGAATGTAGCCATCTCTTTCTAAGTCTCCTACAGCTGCTGCAACTTCTGTCACCAAACAGACGCAGCGTTCGACGGCTTGAGTGTGACACACAAGTTTGGGAAAAGTTATCATTTCTTCGCCGTTAGTTATGTAATTTTTAATTTCGGCTGTTGTAAGTGATCTTGTTAAGGGAGGTTCAATATTTTTAAAAGACTTATGATCTATCATCTCGTAGTATTCTTGGGCATCAAAATTTAACACGGGAACTTTAAACTGTCGTATTGAATTAGGCCTCTGTTGCTCTCTTGTACGTATTATTCGACAAAGGGCAAGTTTCCGAATATTTGGTCTTTTATCTTTAATCATAGTTTAATCTAGTTAAAAAGATGAGTTTCCACAAATGTCTTGGACCTTCCCAGCAAGCTGATTTAACTTTAATACTAAACCAGACCGGTGCATACACTTTTACTACATATGTAGTTAAAATGATCAGATTTTGTGAGGGTTCGTTGGAGGAGACATATAAACGAAGTATTCGACTGGCAGTTGTGAGCCAGCGCGAGTGTGATATTGGTCCAGGTCGAATATTGGCCAGATCTTTATTACATTCACCCGATGTAACAGCAAGAACCATCTTATACAGATATTTCTGATCATTGCTTAATTCCTTTAAATAAATTTCCGGCAGTGGAGATCCTTCATGTCCTTCAATTGGTTTAAATTTTATAACGGGCTGAGCGCATTCTTTTAAAGATTTACCAATTGGACCACCAAATGATTTAGGACCATGTGTTGCGCCGTCTAGACTAGTGAAGAGATGTCTTAGCGGAAGTTCATTTGTGTGCAGCAAGCACACAAACCAATGCAGAGATTTGTTGTAATGGAGCTCTAACTTTCTTATCACACCATTTTCATAACCGGTATTGACATTTGTCCCATCACATCCTATAGCAATTAATTCTTGAGTGTCATATTTTTTCAGTAAACAGTAATCGGTAATGGCGTTTGAAATATTAATAGCATTTCTAGACGGAGGAGTAACATGTCCTAAGTATTCGGAATTTGGTTCCCGAAGAATGACAATATGTTCTTCAATAGTTCTTACCGGATGATATACTCCATCTTTTATAATATTTTTTCTGGATGGATCTTTCCTTCCATCGAAATAAATAGATCTTTGCACCTCATTTTCCCCGGAATCACACTGGAATTTACTCCGACATTTCTGTCTCTCACGTCTAATTTTACTGCGATCGATAATAGACGCTGTATCGTTTTCATGAACAATGCCTAAATCTTGTAATAACGCAGAAGAAACAGCAGCAGCACCACGGTCAGAAAGACCCCATCGATCACATTCACGAGCTAATGTTGGCAAAGTTTTACGCATTTAGCCATACGTGGAAATACCAGATGAAGTAGAGGGGGTGGTAATATCTTCAAATAAAGGCAAGTCTGAATTCATAGTTAGATCATCTAACAGACTATCACTTAACTCCATGGATGTGTCTTTATCGGGTTTGTCAAATTTCTGCATTTTAGAACTTTTGGCTTCTTGTAGGGATTGTTCTTCTTTCAGTTTTCTATTTTCCCGTTCTTGGAGCTGTTTTGTCGTATTGTTATCAATATTTCCTATCATCATTTTTCTTGCAGTTCTTTGGTCTAGTAGAAACAATCTTTCCGTCACAGGTACTTTTTTGTTCTTTTCGCAAATGCACTTTTCGCAATTTTTACATTTGCATGAAGCAATGTCGAACAAAACCTTCGATTTATCTTTAAATTCTTCGGTTTTCTTTATAAAACTGGGAATATTGGATCGTTGTTTGAAAGGTTTCATAAGATTTCTGTATTTACAGTGGTAGTCACGGATTCTTTCAATAATGCGTTCAGTAGATATTATAGGTATGGACGCTTTCTTCCAAAGAGTTTCAAGAGAAGGGACGATAATTTTGACTACTTCTGAAAACGTAGGCTGCTTTAACTGACCTTCCAATTTCAAGTAGTTACGTGTAAATATATACTGCCTCAATAATATATCACCATATGTGTGTAAAACATTTTCATTGAATGGTACTCCAACGTCAAATAACGGACAGTTACTATCTTTTGCACGCGTTAAAGTTGCCATTTTATTTGGTATATTACTTGCCCTAATCTGAAACAAAAGAAATATAATTATAAAAGAATTATATTATAAAGAAATATAATTAAGAAAACGAAAAACTGGAAAATATGTGTGATTTTGGTGGTAAATCTTCGAAATTCAGTAATATTGTGGCACCTCAAGAAATCTGTTTGAAATTATGACATTTTTTCAGGGCGTTACTGATAGCATAAATATTTAATTTTTGGCTCAAGTTCAATCATATTTTGAACGAAACACAAATTGCATAAGCATTGATTTTTGCGTAATTTTAATTTTTTTTAAAATTTTTAAGGTCGCCGTGGCACCTGAAGATATAATTCGATTTATTGCAAATTCTAAGGGCACAATCAGTATACGGAGTAACAACTTTTGACCACCCAAGTCTTATCAAATTTTGAAAAAAATTCAAAACGCTACATTTTCGCTCCACCCTAAATGTACATTCAAGTTATACAATAGAACAAAGAAAAAAAGAAAGGAAAAATTAAATATTAAATATTATAGAGCATGTAGTGACAACGAATGTCAATAATATTTGTTGAAGTGTTCCGCGATTACTACCCTCACAAACCCGATGCTGGAGCAACTGACATCGCAGTGTACGCTGATTTCATTCAAATTAGAACACATGGCATAAAGAGGTGATCTAACCGCGACATTAGTTTTCGGAAAAGGCGAATTGAAAGTAAGGGCATGGCGCGACGTACGACGGGGTACAGCAAACCTATTTGCTGGAGTAATGCAGGAGAATCAACTACGTTGTGAAGCAACTTAAACAAAAAGCATATACCCGAGGCAATACTCCTGAAATGGAGCGAAGTTAATTCGAAACGGACTAACAATAGACAATGGTCAGCATTCCTCCTCGACTCTATAAAAATTTAACAAACATGCGCTGAACCAATTCAAACTGCCGCATATGACAGTGATAAAGTGGACACCATATTACACAAGCATATTCAAGACCTATCCTAACCAACGAAAAGTATAACGCCTTTAATGATTCAGGATTGGTAAAAGATTTGCAATTGCGGACGATGAATCCCAGCATTCTCAAAGCAGTAGAAGATACATTGTTTATGTGGTCAACGAAGGTGAGTTTCACGTCAAAAATCACATCCAAGTCCCGCATTGTCTGAACCCCTTTTCAAATCCACGCCATTTAAACTATAGATAAAAAAACATGATTCCGCGCAGCGCGAGAAAGACATAGACTTACACTTCGATACATTTAGTGGTAAGTTATTCGTAGTACACCAATGGAAGATGTTATCCAGGTCAGCCGGAATGCGAATACAGTCTGAAATGGAAGATATACTACAAAAAATCTTTAAATCATCCGCGAAGAGTAGCTTATCACAACTGATCACGGAAGTGACATCATTAATAAACATATTGAATATTAAGGGACCCAGATTAGAACCCTGTGGGATCCCAGACGTAGCGGTATACGTGAAAGAAGATGATCCATTGTAAACAAATGTACTGAGAACGATTACTTGCATAAGACATCAGAAGGCTAACAAGAGCATCACTGAAGCTGAAGGCTCTGAGTTTCATGGTAAGAATAGTGTGATCCAAATGATCAAAGGCATTGGAAATTCTTCATGGATACTCGATAGATCCAGTCCCGATCCAACTAAATAGCTCCTGGCAGCCAAGAGAACTAAACCCCCACGCGATCGTCCGATTTCTTCAAACTTTCTGTCAGATCTACAGAACGAAACTAAACTGAAAAGATTTTTGTTGATTACAGTTTAGCACAAGACAACTCACGGATTTATTGCACTCTTGTATTATTTTATTATTTAACATTCACAATACAAGAAACATTTGCACAAGAGGATGTCGTATAAAAAAATATATAAGTACTTTGTGTATAGGTGATTCCATTTTTGTCATTTCGTATATATTGCTTCTGTATTCAGTTAGAACTGAAGTGGTATATCCGACGATTCAAAATAGTCGAGAAGACTATTAATGCTCCATCTTCTATAAATCTATTACATATACTTCTCCAGAATGACACAAGTAAATTTAAAAAATATGTCAGGATCAAGATAACACTATCTTTTCGTGAACTGTACCTCGTCCCGAATAATGAATTTCATTGTATTTGACAGTAAGCTCGTACCATTAGAACATCCTCGAACAAGCATATAAAATGACACTCTAACAGGATTTCCGTCCAAGATTGCGTTTTTGTGTGGCCGCGCCTTCGTGCAAAAACGACTAAACGGTTAGTAGAGCGAGACGGGTAACGACTAATGATCATAGGAGGCGTCCTAACGATTCCACCGCCAATACCGATTAACGTAAAAACTGTCCGTTTGACAAATTACTCAGACTTGTCTTTGCTCGGGGAAAGCGTGCGCGTACCGAAACAGAATTAGACACATTTTACAAATTGAGAACGGTTAAATGTGTAAAACTCAGGCCGTCCTCTTTCAAACGTTATCATCACTCTTGACAAGCAATGGCTGTAAAACACATGTACAGAATCCGATATCTATTGAGTGTTATTTTTTTGCTCTTAAAGGTATAAAGTTGCATCTCCGTTTTGGTTTGTATTTTGCTCTGTTTGGTTGTTTTGTGTTTTTTTTAACCACACATAACTTCTCACCCAGTTTTACCAACGGCGTAGTAAGAAGTAATATTTAGTTCACACAAGGCCGATGAATTTGTTTCTAATTAACTCACATCTTGTAAAATGTGTTTTGTATTAAGTTACCCTCAGTTTGTAAGTGTTAAACATCTGTAGTCCTAGGTACTATTCTTTTCAAACTTAGCAAGTGTATGATTGATACTATAGTCAATAATTCACTATTTTTAAGATGTTGATTTTATGAGATGTGGGTGAAAAGTGGATTTTAATAATTACAAATTGTTTTAAACGCAACATATTGCTGTGAATGTACATATTTATATCCGGTTTTAGAAAATAATATGAAAGTGATCAGTAGCATCAAATATATCAATTCGAAATACCATATCAAATTTAAACAGGACTGACTTTCTTTTTTAATTCTCCACAGGTCACTGACCTATACACCAATTGTACCAAATATAAATATATATAAATATACTTTTTTACTCTAGAGAAATCTGTATAGATTGCATAATTTGCAAGATATTTGCAAAAAGCTTTTTTTCGACGAGACCAAAAGTAGGAATTTTGAAAAACTCTTTTAGTTACTGCATTACTTAGAAATTCGTCTAAACTTCGTCGTCGGCGAGATATTGAAAAAAAATTATTTTTTATTAAAGTAAACTGCTACTTTCGGTCTACCAATTTCACTGAAGATCTAATCAAATCTCAAGAGAAAGACCGTCTATATAAATAGAAATCAAATGCTGTTCGTTGGTAAGCGCATCACTTGAGAACGGATGGACCGACTTGGCCAATTTTTTTTTAAAAAGATGTTTGTAATAGTTCGAATAAGGCTTTTAGGGAAAGAAAAGCTGGAAAAGTTGCCCGGAAAATTGAAGAATTCGGGAAAAACTTAAAGTGCATTTTTCTAAAGGATTTTTGTATGAACTAAAGACCATAACTCACGATTTGAATGATGAAAATGTGTAATTCTTTTCTTGTTTTGCTTGTTATGGTCCTGGAAAAGTGTTCAGAAAAAAAGAAAAATTCGGGACAAATACAACGAAAAGTCGAAAAATTCGGACAAAATACAAAAACCATAATTTTTTATGCACTCTCGGTCATAACTGACGATAGGATATTTGGTTGATTCCTTTTTTTGTTTTTTCGCTATGTTTACTAATAACTAAATGGAAATAACTCAATTGAATGTTTTCAATTGCATACAAATCTGGAAGATCTATCGAAAAATCGTTGGATGTATAATCGTTGGTGCGTATGTTAGTGATTTCGTATCTTCTGAACGACTTGACCGATTTAAGAGAGAGAGAGAGAGAGAGAGAGAGAGAGAGAGAGAGAGATAGAGAGAGAGAGAGAGAGAGGGAGATAGGGAGGGAGAGACGTGATAGCAAACATCACATCTTCTGTATCAGGGGACTACAACTGTGAACATCTGCAAAATATCGTGGTGAAAAATTATCGGAATAAAATTATTTTCTTATACTGGTACGTATAAGAAAGTAATAAGCTGTGGTGAGCCGGATTGGTGGTGCTGGTGTTGACCAGCTGGGCCGTAGTTTGCAGATCCCTCGACTAGATGCGTTTTCGTCAACATAATAATGGCGACATATGTGACAGAAACGTTCAAGAATAAAAATTTAAAGTGAAAAACTTACTATTAGTGAATAAGAACCTCTTGATCTTGAAATTTAAGAGAGAAAAAAAGAAATATAAAAGAGTTAATAAAGATGAGATGATTTATAGTTTGCACACAAAAAATTGTTTTCAACTTTTACACCTGGGAATATCTGCTGAGAAATCATTTTTATAATCAAAAGCAGAAACATAAGTAATTTTAACCGAAATAATTAATAAAACCAGGTAGGTCATTTTTCCAATAGCCCCATAGTGGGGCAGTTTGGGATCACTGGGGGTAGTTTGGAACAAACTGTCCCAAACTTGAGACACATTGACAATGATAACAAATGTTTTTTTTCCCTTAATTTATTAATTAAAATAAATTCTAATACAAATAATCGAAATGAAAAATATTTCAAAGTATAAATTTAATTTTAGAAATTTAAATGATAGCTGCTATCAAATTTAAAGTACATTATAGTTAGTGAATGAGAGATCAGCAGTTACGTACGAAGCCAATCTGTTAATACTTATTTCGGCTTTGCTTATTTAGTGACTTCGCTCCCTTAATGACGGATCTAATGTCATCTTATTGAATTGGGTAAAAACATCCAGAATTCTCTTTTCATCTCGTAAATTTCAGAACTGGTTCATCTGGATCTGTTACGTCCTGGACACATCCCACGTAGTAACGTATCGTTTCTTTTTGTGTCGAACTCAAGAAGAATAAAGTCACCTAAATCAATGTTTGTGTCATCAAATAGTTCATTCAGTTCATAATTTTCAGTCATATCTATATCTGAATCAAACGAATATTTTTCCACTTCGTAAGGTGCGTCTGAATCACTATTGGATAAAGAGCTTACGTTTCTTTTCGAAGGCTTAGGCTTTACAATGGAGAGTTTATTTACTCCTTGAATCATACGTACATACGTTTTCCACTTTTTATTTTCTTTTGTCAGTTTCTTCACGCTGCAAGCTCTATTGTTATTTTCTATCAACACTTTTCGCTTTACTTTCTTTAGTTTTTCTCCACTTTCCTTTCCGTTTCTAGCTCAATTTATTTTTTTTGAGGTGTGCTGGTGCAAATTCTTGATCAACCTGGCTTGCGACTTTTCTTTTTTGGCTTTGTTGAAAGGCGTGGTTACTGTTTTATGTTTCTTGGGCTGAGAAACTGTCTCTTTTGCAGAGTAATTTTAACTAAAACTGTATTTATAGGAGATTGGACCTGCGATTAAATAAATTTCGTAACATTATCGGCTTCTTCTCTCGCAGCAACTATGGTTATGTTGCTTATAATATTAAACTTTGGGGATCTTCTAGAATCGAAACCAGAAGAAGTAGTTGGTTTGCCTACTTCGCCCCTGACTTGGGAATGTAGACGACCATTTGAGTTTTCTTTTTGGTGTAAAGCACCAATAAAATCTGTGTCATTAAAAACAAGTAAATTAATGGTAAAAACACCACATTTGCGGAAAGCATTTATTATATTGAGTGGAATTAGAATAATTAAAACTTAATCAAAGTATTGATTCATTAATTATATTTGAAATTCCAATCATTAATACTAACGGGGCAGGTTGGTACTCTGTCCTAAACTGCCCCACGTATTTTTCCCTATCTGCCCCAAACGACACCAGCATGTAAGCGGCTTTTTTTGTCTTTTCTATTCACATGGTAAACATAAGCTCAATTATACAGAGAATTAGAAAGAGCATCAAGCAGTATTGTACAAGTTACGACTTTAGGTATTTAATATCAGTTTCCTGTCTTTAGATTAAATATTACTTTAACAACCGATAAAATTTGACGTCGCACTTCTTTCAACGCTTTCTTGTACACACTACATTAACAGTGACTGCGCAGTACCATGGCGCTAAACCGATAATATTAGCATATTTACACGGTTGCGAATTTGGTAGAATTTCTACTAAATCTGGAAGATGGAGACCCCTTTTAGTGGGCAAAATTTCCGTCTAGTGGGATAGTAGAAAATCTGGTGGATTGAAATTTTTTTTCGGTGGTTTTTTAGTTTTTTATTGTTTAAACACATACACATACCCATATCGATTATTTTATCGATACAACATAAGAGTAAAAGAAGGTACCTATTTTATCAGCTCAAATATAGGAATCTGTACAACTGTCAGTACCGGGCATAGGGCATAGACCAGTAAAGACAGATGTCGTTTAATTATCTGTGGCAACGGGGATATTTTTAAAGTATTTGATCGGACATGGGGACTTTACCCAGCAAATCTTCTGCCCCGAAGTTATAAAAGGTCTACGGCGTAATTTTGCCGTCATTTCACATCAGAGCTCGAAAGAACCATTTAATTGGTGCAGTTCCAAATTTCAATAAAATTGAGAATTTAAAATTGTGATTGTGCTATTAAGAACATTTGAAAGGGAACCAGTAAAACAACATGTTTTACAAGATTTCTTGGAAGTCACTAATCTAGTGAATTACCTATATCTGGTAAGTAATAAAAATATTTCATTCAAGCTTCTTTCAATATTTCTTAATTGATTTTAAACAGTCACCTTTCTTTTATTAAAATTTAATAGATATACTGCACACATTTTTATTAATTTAATATACAGGGTTATCCTGAAAGATGTTACCACTCATATGGAACTACCTAATTTTTAATTTAATTTTTTTTTTTTTAGTTTGAAGACTAAATATGGCCACCCGACTTACTTAGGAAGAGAGAAGGAAGGTAGCGTCTTGGATGGAAGTGTTTGGGTCACCCTCAGTAGTAAGACAAAAATTTCAGCAATGGTTTCAGAAAGAACCTCCAAGCCGTTTAACTATCCGTCGAGTGCATGAAAAATTTGTGCGCACAGGGTCTGTCACTAATGACTGTAAAGGAAACAGTGTACGTTCCAGAAGTATTCGAACGGAAAATAACATCATAAATGTACAAGGTCGAATAATTAACAGCCCAAGAAAATCAAGTACGAGATTAGCATTGGAAAGCGGAATCTCGTGGACAAGTATTCTGGGAATTCTTCACCTCGATCTGGGAATGAAGCCGTATCACATTCAAATGATTCAGGCCCTTTCTGATGCCGATAAAATTGCTCGTGTTCGAGATGCAGAAGTGATACTAGAAATAACGAACATAGACCCTAATGTTGTGTTCTTCATGTCGGATGAAGCCACATTTCATATCAGTGGCAACGTCAATAAGCACAATTGCAGCATTTGGAATACAGAAAATTCTCATGAACTAAGAGAGCACACTCGCTCCACACCGAAAGTTAACGTATGGTGTGGCATATCGAAGTTTGGAGTGCTTGGTCCATATTTTTTAACGCCCAGATTGTAACGGGAGATGCTTACCTGGATATGCTGCAGAATTTAGTTTGTAGACAATCTTCCACTCCGTATCTTAACATCTGGTTACTTTCAGCAAGACGGTGCACCACCACATTATTCCTTAGCGGTTCGACATTACCTAGATCAAACATTTGGTAGACGTTGGATTAGGAGAGGTGAACCTTTATCTTGGCCAGTACGGTCGCCAGACTTGACCCCTTGCGATTTCTGGCTATAGGGAATGTTGAAAGATCGCGTGTATGCTACAAAGCCTACTGACATTAATGACCCGAAAGAGCGCATAATAACAGTAGTCCGCTCTATACCTATGGAAATGTGTGAACGAGCTATGACCTCTATGGTGCAAAGACTTCACTCATGCATTGAAAATCAAGGAGTACAGATCGAAGGAGTGCATTAGGTCTATTTTGACTTGTGTACATAATGTGTTACTTATTAAGTTACTAAAATAAAAGTTTTTCCCATATAAGTGGTATAAGTGATAACATCTTTTTGGACAACCCTGTATATTTAAAGTTGCAAGATAAAAGAAAAAATTAGCCAAAGCCACAGTATAGTCAAAAATTTCGTCAGGCCTGGTTGAAGGATCCCAACTTCAAAGATTGGTTGGTAGCCATCGAAAGTACAGCAGGTACTCAAGCAAAATGTAAGTTTGCTCGCAAATCCTCACGAGTCGGTATTCAGACCTGAAGAACCACGCCTATTCAAAACAGCACAAGGTTAATACTATCAGTTTCTTGGGGAAACCTTCAGAAGGAAGGGTTCAAAAAAAAATTGCCTTCGCCAAGGAAAAAACTTTGGACGAAGCCAAATCAACTGAAGGAAGGTTAGCACTATTTGTAGCACAACACACATCGATTAATATTGTAGATCATTTAACTGACTTATGCAAAAATTGCTTTAAAAAATGTGATTCCTCAAAATATTTGCAAATGCATCGAAGAAAATGCGGTAATGTGATCAAAAATTTATGGGCATCACATTTTATGAAGATGTGGGTGAAACGCCTTTTAGCATTTTATTAGATGAATCTACCGATATAACGACCGATAAATACTTAGGATTTACTGTCATATATTTTAGTCATCTTTTTTAGATTTAGTTGAGCTTGAAATCGCAAACGACGACGTAATTGCTGATGCCTTTCTCGCAATACTGCGAAAATATAATTTAAAAATTACAAATTTAAATGGTATTGAAACAGACAATGCATCGGTAATGGTGGGAATTAATAATGGCGTTTACAATAAATTAAAGTTGCACGCCCCCAATTAATTTTAATTTGATGCGTGTGCCATTCACTGCAGCTCGCTGTATCAGCAGCTGACAAAGAATTTTTACCGAAGAGAAACTTATAATTGATTTTCACATTCAAGCTTAAGACAATCTGCTTATAAACAATTATTCAATTTAATAAATGAAGGACAAGATCCTCTTAAAATCACTTCGGTTTGTTCAACCCGATGGCTGTCAAACCAATTTTAGGTGATATTCAGAGCGTTAATTTGAAGAAAAAAAAACCTGATTCAGCAAAATTGTTAGAAGATCTTACTAAATTGTTGGATAGCCTAATTCAAAAGATTACAACCCCAAATTCAAAATTCAAATTATTTCATGATAATGTTGAATCGTTTGTAGTACCTGACAGCTTCGTATACTTATTTGAAATTAAAATTAATTAAATGAAACAGTCTGGATTTAAGGATGATGTCATTTTGCGTAATTGCTGTATTCAATTTTTGGTTAAATTAATAAAGGAAATTACCCAAAGCTTACCTAATAATGTGGACGTCTTAAAACAAATTTTGGTATTTTCTGTAAATAATACTCTGCGAGTAGTCAAGCCCGATTTATTTAAAATATTAGAGCATTTCCGTTACGATCCTGACCTTATTGAAAAAATTCATAATCAATGGAAAAATATCACTCTAACAGAATGGCAAAATACCACAAGTACCTACAGATGATTTTTGGTCTGAAGTTCTTTCCTTTAAAGACAGCAATGGAGAAAATCCTTATCAGGAACTAGCGTTATTAGCGTTATCATTTTTAGTATTGAATTTAATTAAATCGAAGTTAAGAAATAGAATTAAGCTTCCGATACCAAGTGCTATTTTGTCTATAAGGTCAGGGATGAATCGGGCAGAAAATTGCTGTCATAATTTCGAAATATCTAGAGATATTTTAGCACAAATAAAAATTATATAATTAAATTAGGTAGATATCAATAGTATGTTTAATTGTTTATTGTTTTTATGTATACGTCTTATAATAATAATTATTATGTTTTATGTCCATTGGACAGGTAACTGCCTATTTGTTTGATCTGTTTAAAGTTTTTTGTTTATTTACTATTGTTTAAATAAGTGTAATAAATGATAAATCGACATTTTTGTATTTTTTTTATATCCTAAGTGCAAAGAATTATAGCGGAAATTAGGAAACTAAGTGCTGCTTCATTTCAGGGAATTTAAGTAGAATTCTGGTAGATTTCTTTGAATGAACTAGTGGAATTCAATTTCGAACCGTTGGCAACGCTGATTAGTAAGCATTGAGGCTGCAAATTTGCAATGTCCCGAAGTGCTCCTTGTACTAATGCACACCACCATACCCTAAATACTATAGTCAGTATATAGAATTCGGAAGATAGAACCAATCTATATAACAGTATAATGCCAGTGCATATAATTTTGTATTCCTATATGGCAGAGTCATTTGAAATAAAGAAACATTAAATTTATTAAATATTCTCTCAAACTATAAAATTTTATCATAATAAATATAATTTTAATTGAACATTATTATAACAAGGAAGGATATATCAATATATTAAGTCCTTAAATCATTTCAGTGAACATGATGTCACGTTCATCATACGTAAACATTTTCATGTTGGAACCGACAACCAATCTGTTTTAGCGAAATTGAATAACTGCTGCATTCGCTTAGTTTGATCGTTATTATAGATACGGTGTAGTCTTCATTGCGCATTTGTAGTTTACCTGTGTGAAGCCTATATATGTATATATATATAGCTTCACACATACACACACACACACACACACACACACTCCTATATGCAAATAGTACAGGTAAATTCAAAATCGAATAATTTAAATTGAACACATCAAATATACATCCTACTGGCAAAATTTAATTGCGGTAGAGATACAAATGTATGCATAGAAGCAATTTTGCAAACAATTTAATAATTCGTCCGCTGTGCTTTTATCAATTTTGCATGTGTGATTATACTTCTCAAATGTTATTTGTACGAATCAATTTCATCATTATAAATACGTATATATCTCTAATAACTTCCCTTCAGTTAGTATTGCGAGCGTGTAATCATATATAATAATTGATACTCTTCTAAATTTGTACTTTACTGTTCTTTAATTTTTCATGCTTTATTTTGAAATCATATCTTATTATTACATATTAGGTGATTACATGTTTCTATTAGATGCAGCTAGACTTGTTTCAAATTACTAGGATAAAGTACACATTCATCGTGTTTCAATTTAAATCAATTAAATACACTTCCGCGAACAAAAAGTAATTTTACTGATAATATGTTATTATATGTATAGGTACAGAAAATTTCAAAATTTGAAGCCTTTTCTATAATTAGACCGAGTAAGTTCTAAAGCAGTGATTTTCACCTTCAACCGTGCCGGGACCCCCTTTTACGATTTCCAAGTAATCTGTAACATTTGCATAATGCCATGAAACGACATTTTCAATAGAATAAAGAAAACACATCAAAATATTTTTCTTAGGATATAATTTCAACGTAATATTTATTTAAATAATTTAATTAAATAGTTGTTTAATAGCTTACGCGATTGTTGTGATTGCGTTGGAACCAGCTTCGAAATTCGTCGCTCTACCTCATATCATCACAACATTTACACTGTTTACTTTATTGTGACATGGATATAACGAAGTGTTAAAAGTCCACTTTCCCAAAGATATGCAATGGCAATTGGAATTAAAATTCGAAAGGCAAGCATGGTAACATTTGGATATGATTGATTACATAGCACATCAGGACTGAGTCAAAATTTCTTATAAAACAATTTACTTTCAAATGAGCAAAAAATGAATTTTATGCCAAAGCATCTACCTTTTCTGCAAGTATGGAGAAGGACTGTTAAAATTTCTTTTCAAGGGATTCAAATTGCTCACTAATATCTTCCTTTATACTATCATTCAGTGCAGTTTCAGATTCCTCTACCACACCACAGAATTTTTCAAAGATAGTAATGATTTCAAGATTTGCTTTCCGATGACAGTTTTTCAGTTTAAAATAAGTGCTTGAAAATTGTTATGAAATTGGATAATTTGCGTTTTCCAAGAAGTTACAGGTTCAGCCAATTTAGCTAGTTTAATATGTCTGCTAAGTCTCATACAACTCAAAAGAAAAAACTTCTCGATAAATTACAGAGTTTATCATCGGTCTGAAAGTATTTTAGACCATTCCTATCACATATGGTTCAATTCAATAATGTAAAATTATCATGAATTCAATCCGTAGTTTAAGCCTATGGTATATAATTTTCTGCAGTAGAATCACTCCTTTTCTTCCTTGTACGCTCTCCCTAAATAAGTAATATGGTAGCGACCAAGTGTTTTCTCTGCCTTATTTAATTTTTAATAAAACTTGAGAATGTTTAGTGCTTGTAGAAATTGGATATTAGTAATTTTTAACCTGTAGGTTGGTTGACAAGCCAGTGTACAATGATTAGACCAAATATATATATATATATATATATATATATATATATGCTAGCGCTACTTCGTACGTCCGATGATCTGTGCAACATCTATCTGCGCAAAATTTTCGACTTTGTGAGTGGTTGTGTATGCCAATTTTTCTCTTTAAGTAAATTTACTTTATTTCAATTGCAAATTCCGCTGTAGAGCAACTGCAGACACGTGTTTCAGGCTTGTTAATAATCGTCAGTACGATGTAGCCCAGGAATAAAGCGCAATATCCTTGGAGACAGAAGCAATAAAAGGAAAACCATCAGGATAAGAGACCATCATTTGCAACTCCAGTAAGAAGAAGAGATTCATATCTGCGTACAACATTCGTCATCCACCATGAGGCAGACATTATCAAACATCCGTGCTATCTGAAACCCAACATAAAAAAAATCATGAACAGAAATTAACGGCGATACCTTGCTTCTATGCCGTACTGAAGACGGCCAATCAGTCTCAAACACGTGTTTACAGTTGCTTCTTCTCCTTTATTATTGTATTGTAATGAAAATTTTCGACCTTGATATTTTTGCAGATGTCCACGTTTTGAAGTACCCTGATACCAAAAAAGTGGTTTTTAAAAAATGTCTGTGTGTGTGCCTGTATATCTCTCTGTATGTGACCACGATAGCGGTCAAACCGCTGTAGATATCTATTCCAAATTTTGTATTTACGTATATAATCTCCCTCTTGAGATTTGATTGGTTTTTCAGTAAAATCGGTAGACCGGAAGTAGTAGTTTACTTCAGTGAAAAAATCGAATTTTGCAAATATTTCGGCAATTACTAAGTTTGAACAAATTTATAAATAATTCAAATGTACTCAAAATTAAATTTGAGACAATTTGTCTTAAAAAAGATTTTTGAAATTCCTACCGGAAGTAGGTCTTTTACTCTTATCGAAAATCAGTTTTTTGCGAATATCTCGCAAGTCATGCTTTCTAGGCAGGTACATTATGAGAGTATAAAAGTATTTAAGTGATAATTCTAAATATCTTTTGAATAAAAAATATTTCAAAATTCGCACCATTTTTACTCTTACCGAATAGCGATTTTTTGCAAATAGGTATGTCGTAAATTATGCATTCTATATTCGTATTTATTAAGAGTACAAAAGTATTTACAGTTGGATTTGCAATATTTTTTGTATACATGAAATTTCAAAATACGGACCGGAAGTAGCACTTTTACTCTTAGCGAGTAGCACTTCTTTTCGAATATCTTGCATTCTATATCGATGTATCTCTATCGATGTATTAAGAGAATGAAAGTACTTAGAATAGGATTTTGATTAATTTTTGTATAAAAAAATTCTTAAAATTGCATAGTTTGAAAAACTCATACGTATAGGAAAGTCGTGTGGTGGCCACACCTGCATTTTTTTCTTGTATTTTATATATCCTTAATATAATCCTTTAATGATTTATATAATGGTATGAATATTAAACTATGTCACCTAAGGCCTTAAGGTAAGCATCTGGTACATTTTAACAAGGCACGCATATTCCATGTTCATTAACTTTATAAGACTTCCACAAATAAATATTACTATTGGTAAACAAATAAGTTTTCTTTGGTTGTGAATATGCGATTTAGTGCAAGGCTGTTAAATTCATCGTCGACAGTGCAGTATTGCAAAATTAATGAACATAAAACACAACAAACCACAACTTCACTTCACAATTTGAGGTTAGTATCAAATTTAATGACCTCTGGCGTCGAATTTGCTAACCGACGCTATTCGTTGTTGGACCGGGATTGACTGATACTGCTCTGACAGACGGTGCATTACTGTTACAGTAATGTGGTAAATTGAAAAATATAAAAACCGTGTATAAGTATTTGTTTATATTTTTAAAAATTCTAACGTAGCTAAGTAATATTAAAAAAAAATCAGAATTTCCATTCAAATGTGCATAGTGTATACGTAACAGAATGTAAGAAAATTGTCTTTGTTAACCATTGTATCTACTAATGTGATTCATTAGTAAACCGGAAAAAGAAGGTTTTTGCAGTTGCAGTTTCCTGCATTCTGCATGTACATACATTTCTAGCGTGACATTTCTCGAACCAAACATAAACAATTGAAATACTCTGTCTATGTAATGCATGTAATAGCATATAATAAATTGAATGGCAATGTACCCTTTAAACTTAACGGTTTCATTGAACCATATAATTATTTGTTAGATAAAGGTAATAGGGAAAAGAGTAACAACTGACTGGAACCAGCTGATTAACTATTGGAACTCTTATCCAAAAACATGCAAAATAATATATATAATATTCGGCGACCTTCTTCAGATTGCCTTAAAAAGAAATATTTCTCTTAATATTAACGAATACAAATAAGCTTCTATTCTATGGTTTTCTGTATATTCCGTAATTCTGTGTATTTGAAATGTTTCTTAGGCCGAAACGAATTGCTAATTTGCAATGCAAATATCGTTTTCGCTTGATGCGTCGATAGATGAACATCTTTGGATAAACTTGACGTTCACTAATGGTACGAATTAATATCAGAGAAAGTGCTCTTTTTTGTTGTAGGACTTTTATGCGAAATTCATGTTCGATAAAAAAATCTTATATAATATTTGCGATTTATTATTTATTCCTCATAGTTTAGAACTAGTATTTCCGGTCCCTAAAATATGCCAATTACTGTTGCATACACCGTTTTGGATGTCTTGTATTAGTGTTAAATAATAACTTTGATTTTTGATAACAGCCACGTTTTCGTTTTCAATTATCCATTGATAGTCTTTAAAGTCATATCAATTCTATTATTATCACATATTTTACTGCACTTTAAAACATTAGTGATATATATTCCAGTTCTATCATATTTACCTGTTGCTTTTATTTTATAAAATATACGATGTGGTACTGCTCGATAGTTGGAGTATAGGGTAAAATCTAAATATTTGTCTTATGAAAGGTAAGTCAATTAAATATTGTTTAAAATTAAATTATAACCTTAATAAAAAATTTGTTATGAAATTTATGTATTCGAGTATTTATGTAAAAGTCATGAGTATTTGCTGAAATTTTATATACATATTTTAAGTAATAATTCTAAAAAGTACATTTTATTTTGTATTTCCTTTTATTATTTTAAATAAGTATAATATAATACATTGAACCCAGATAGTAAATGCAGGGGAAAATTGATAGTTGTCAGGAAGATAAAGATGACGAGAATGATGTTCGTACGAAAATGAAAGGTCGACGGATAAATCTGATAAAGATTCATTTATTTTTGCTATATCCTTAAATATAAATTTTGTTATTATTTTTTATACAATAAAAAAGATTTATTCAAATATGAAAACTATGCATATTTTTTTGACTAAAAATATATTTTTTATCGCCAACCGTCAGTAAAGTGATGCGTTACCATAGCGTTTTACGGAGGTAAAGAAACACTTTATCGTACTGTACAATAAAGTACTTTACCTGCCGCTAATATCTGTCAGCGTAGCCATGAATGATGACTTTAAAAATAAATCGCTTGTCACTGTCATAAACTGTCATAAGTTATTATATTTTTATTTCTTAAATTAATAATTTTCACGGTTGGCGATAAAATTTTGTATGCACCACGTCAGTAAAGTACCTTTACCGAACTCGTCTGTTACTCGCCGCGCTCGCTTCACTCGCTTGGCTCGTAAATCAGACTCGTTCGATAAAGTATCACTTTACTGACTTGTTACATAAATAACTATTATGATAGTCTTTTTTAATAGTTTTCACTTTTATTTTAGAAACATCATATAAATTATGTTATTTTTTAATTAAACAAACATTCAAACTTTAAAATTAATATTATATTAGAAGTGTAAAGAACTTTCTCGATCTTGTAGTCGAAGATTTCACATAGCAGTGCATGAAAAATCAAAAATTTGTAACGAATGTGAATATGAATATTACGGTTTAAAATCACATAAATACTTCTTAATAATCTAAATCTATGTGCAAAATTTGGTAGATATGAGAATTCTGCTTAAGTAATAAAAGTATATTAATTTACCAAAACCGCAATTACAAAATAATTCGTTACTTAAAATATTTTTTGTCGGGCTAGGGAAACATACTATATCTTTTTGTAGGATACTATTTTATTAGTTGTTTTCTTTGTCCTACAGTTAATAATGAGAAAAGTGTTACCGTGGAACTGACAATTTCGGAACGTAACATTGGAAGAAATTACCATTCAATTTGTAGGACTATGTAGCCATTTCATTTTCAAAACATTTATTAAGCAATAGTCAAAAAACCACTTGGTTACTAATTATTTTTTGTCACCTTCTTATTTGTACATGTTAGGGGTGAAGGATGTGACGGTCAAACCATGATTTTGGAGGACAAATCTTTTTTCGCGTTTCTTATGAAATTATCTCCAGATTTAACTAAAACACTAACGGTTAGGAATAAAATTTGAAAAATCACCCAATCGACATATATTCATACACGCGCAGTTTATTTGCTAACAGTACAGAGAATTTTCGAAGAGGGAAAAGTTGGACGTCTCGTTAAAGCTAAGCTACATTAAAAAAAGGCCACTGTACTGCGGACTAATAATTTTTCTTGTTGAACGCTGTAACCCTACTGTCAAATGATTCACAAGCGAAGTGTAAAAGAAGTTTCAACTACGCCAACATTATCATTTCTAATTAATAGGGTAAGTTGGTCCAGATGGGTCCAGATCCATATTTGAATGTAGAAAGTGAAAAACAAAGTAGCCGAATGGATAATTAGACGAAGAAAACCTTAATAAAGCAGGATTAAACCTAGAAAAAATAACTAAAAAAAATTGGAGAAAGACCATTTAGGAGGAGAAAATTTAACTGAAGAAAAATTGGAGGAAGAAAATTTGGAAAACGAACAATTAGATGAAGAAAAACTGGATAAAGAAAAAGTGGACAAGTAAAATTAGATGAGCGAAAACTTAGTTCAGGCCAAGCATCCGTAGATATATTCATAAAGCATTTGAAGTATACCGAAATACTAGAACAATCTAAGAAACCCAAGTCGGGACCATCCACTCATGCCATATCTGCTAAATTATGGAGAGCTTATTATATTGACACAGAAAGATAGAAAGAGGAGAAAGAAAGAAAGAGGAAAAAGAAAAATGAAAAAAAACGGAAAGGAAATGAATCTGAAACACAACATTGAAGAAAAAAATTTTTACCAAAATAAAAAGAAACAAGAATCAAACGTGCAACTAGTAGAAGCGAAGCAAAAGTGCGGTGTCTGCGAAGGAGAATTGTACAGTGATGCCGAAGAAGAAGGTGACGAAAATGTTGGATGTGATACTTGTCCAAGGTGGTTTCATTTAAATTGTACTAGCTTGTAGGACAGTCATATGAAGATGTTAAAAATCAAAATTTCTTCTGCGATTTCTACTGACACTGAATAATTTAAAAAGCATTAAGTATTGAATTTTTGTATTTACAGTTACCATGACAGATTTAGATATCTAATTATTATTCTTTTTCTCAAGAGTTCATTTCTGTTTCTTGTGAATCAGAAAATAATGTTATTTTTTTATTTATATGACTATTAGAGATTTAATTTTTTTTTACCTTATTTATAGAGAATTTGTTTTTGGTTTTGTACACGTATTTATTTAGCGGAAAATATACATTTATTTCTCATTTACTGATTTCACCCTTTTACTTACTAACTTTCATTGAAAAACAAAAAACAAAACAAAACGGAACGATGAATATGAGGGCACAAAAAGTTTATACGGATTCCTTTTCAAAAGAATCAAAAAAGAGAAAAGTATGCTTCATCTTAAACATTCTCTGTCTTGCTTATACGGTAATTAAATATATTTGTTTCACTCCCAAAACTAAATTTATAACATAATAGGGAAGGTCTCAATACTAGATCGGCAATATTCGGCAGATTATAGAAAATATCGGTAGATTAAATAATTTACAGCTCTTTTAGGAATATCTTCTTTTATTTATTATTTACAACAATATATAGGTAAGATACATTAAATAGAATATAAAATTTGAAAACAAATTTTTTTAAAAAAATCTCATTTTACAAAAAATTACTCGTTTTCGCATACGCTCATAGAGTGTATGCTTAGCCATTCGCAAAGTTATTTTTTTTTCAATTGGAAAATCAAAGCAACTTTTATTTCCAATGTATTGCTTAACAAGAATTAACCCGTTGATTGTACCTATCTGTACGTAGCTGGTTTCTCTGTTTAGTTTTGAATTATTGACAGTAAAAAAATTCTTTCAATATTGGCCGAAGAATACGGCAAACAAAGTAAATTAAAAACAAATTTTGTAAGACAATTAAATTTACGTGTTCCGTCGCCGAATGTCGTTTCTACTTTTTGCCAAAATAATTCTACATTATCAGAAAAAGAGTTAATTTCGTTAGTATTTCTTAAAATACGCCATTCATTGTACAAAGTCTGAAGGTCGGAATTGTATAAAAAATCCGAGAAAATAAGTGCTATGTCGGTAATAGATGAATTGATCCTGATTCTACAACTACTGGATCTAAAAACTGAAATTTTTCCAAAGCATTATTCTTTAAAGGAAACCGTTTAATTATTTGATCACATCCTTCTACATAAAAATCCAAGCATCTTAAAAAAGGATCATTGTTCTTTGGTAAGTGACGTGCTGGATATTGTTTGTATCACTTTCGCGCCAAAATACATACCCTCAATCTGCATGTAATGTCCAGGATTTTTAAAATCTTCGTCTGCCACTGAAATACCTTGAAGGTAATCCCTTTTTATGAAACAATCGAATAACGTTTTTATAATTGTAAGTATGTTTTTATATAGACAATGTATTTAGGGTGTTCAGATTGCATTTCCTTATTCAAGTTATCAAAAAAGGGTAGAACAAATTCTAAAAATTCTAAAAATAACTTTGTAACAGGATCATTTAACGTTTTCAATATGTTATCTACAGACACAATATCATTGGTACTAGCGACATCGGTGAAATATAACTGTAGAGGTCCATACTGTTCTAATAACCCCGAAACAACGCTATGTAAGGATAACCGTCGGGTTCGACATAGGCGTAAAATTTTATGGATTTTTGTATTACAAAATACTTGAAACTCGGTATATTCGCTAATTCGTTTGGGACTATGAGCAAAGTAATTATAGATATCTCTTGTGAGCTTCTCTATATACGGAGGTAGTTTTCACATGCATATGAAGCGCACAAATGGAAGGAGTGACATATACATTTCATTACAAAAAGCTTTGGATTGTCATTTTGCTATAAAGTCATTACTGAGCGATGCTGTCCTGCCATAACATTTGCCCCATCAGATGCAAAACCGACCAGATTTCTTTTATACGGAATTTCGTGTTTTTTAAGAAAAGTGACAATATGGTTATATATACTATTCGCATCGGCTGCTTTAATTTCAATTAAAGCTAAAAAATAATCACAAATGGTGTTACTGTTGTTTATTCTTACGCACATACAAAGATGTTTAATATTGCTCGTATCAGTCGACTCATCAACAATAAGGGAAAATTTGTTTGTCCGGAGATATTCACATAATACTTGCATATTTTCGTATCCCAGTATATTTTTAACTATTGCAGTGGTTTTCCTTCTTGCACAGGCTAGTCTTTGGGCAATTTTTGAATCATGGCATACTGCGGCAACGACCTTGGTCAAGTGATCCATAGTAGTAAGTGGTAAATTATGTTCGACGATGAAAGCAGATAGACGTATTTCTCCTATAACATGTACAATTACTTTCTTTTGATATGGCCGGTGTAAATTGAAAATAGATCCCCAAGTTCCACGATAGTAACATTCTAATGTTCGAGTTAAGAACGGGACAAGCAAAAAACATGCGTCGTAAATCTTATAGGTATAGCATGAATAAGCCATTGTACTTAATATGAGTGTGGTTTATATTTTCAGAAATTTTTAAATAGGTACTTTATTCTACAATCTGCACGAAATATACACATGTCATATAGGTATATAGTAACGAATGAAACACATATTTTGAATGCCTTGCTTTTAAAATTATATACCGTATGTGTCTATTTTCATTAGCTATAGGGATTCAATGTTTACATGCGATTTATACGTATACAAATAATACGTGGCAACGTGTCTCCCGGCAACAATCGACATCACAGCGACTTTCCCCGATCTTGCCACTTCTACATTAAATGTTTAGCTGTGAACACGTTCCGAGATATAGTCTGCAATAAAATCCGTCATCATCAAATGGCCGGCGCGATCTAGTTGTTTATTATTATTTTCAGAATCCTTTTTTATTTACCTTATTTTTAATTTTATTAGAATTACGCTTTTGTTTGTGTCATGCTTAATAATTCTCTGCATTTACTGAAAGGAAAAAGAAAAATCCTTGCAAGGCGTAAATATTATTTCTAAGCGCGGTACAAAAATCCAAGTCAATAGTCCAACAGCTACTGCTAACTTGAGCTTGCATCGGTCGCGCTCGAATTGAAGAGAAAAGTAGGGGGTGCCATGTTGTCACGTATTGCATGAATTAATCGCCTATGGCTAATGAAACTTGACACGTGCTGTATAATTAAATGTTAAATACAATTAAAAGAAAAAGATTGTATTACGTTATGTATTAAATTGCTTTGTAAAAGAAACTACCTACATCGGTCATATACTATAAGCCAATATATTTGAAATATTTGTGTTTCTTCATAATAATTTATTGTCTGATAACGTTCATGCTAGGTACTTTATTAGAAAAAGTTATTTTTATGTTCCTCAATATCTTTCTGGCATTTATTTTATTCTTCAGCCTTTCATTTTAATTTCTACAGGGAGATCCACTGTTTTTCATTCAAATCTTGGTTTTATGGAATTTTGGACTTGTTACTTATTCTTTCTGGGAGTGGTTTGTATTTATTTTAGACGTTGAAGCTTTTTATTTAAAATAACAACGTTTAACTGAAAACTAAAATAATACTTAAACAATTTGGTATTATAACAATACATGTTTTTCTTATAAAAAGTACAAATTGTTATATTCTCTAATAAGGGAATGTTTAGAATAATTAAAAATGATATTTTTCCCGATCAACACTGATATTTTGAATTAGTTTACTTCACTAAAAAAATCAAAATTTACTAATACGTCGTCAACTACTAAGTTTAGAGAAATTTCTAAAGAATACAAAGGTACTAAAATGTGAATTTTAGAAAGTTTTTTTTGAAATTTCTACCGGAAGTAGGCCTTCATATCTTAGCAAAAACCGGTTTTTAGCAAATATCTTGCAAATTATTGATTCTTTACAGATTTATCTAGAATACAAGAATATTTAGAGCCCGAATTGGAATAACTTTTGTATAAAAGAAATTTGAAAATTCGGACCGGACGTAAAACTTTACTCTTATCGAATAGCAGTTTTTTTTATACATTCTATATACATGTATTATAAGTGCACAAGTAATTAGAGCTACATTTGGAACAATTTTTCTATAAGAGAAATTTTAAAATTTGGACCGGAAGTAATGCTTCTACTCATCAAATAGCGTTTCCTTGGAAAATCTCACAAATTTGGCATTCTAGTCAGATTTATTAAGAACACAAAATTATTTCAGCCACATTTGGAATAATTTTTATATAAAAAAAATTAAAATTCGGACCGGAAGCAACACTCTTACTTTCTTTTATTATTTTTATTTATTTAACGAAACTAATGTAGAAGTATTTGATTGGGCGGCAAAATCTTCATATCCGAATCCCATTGAAAATATGTGGAGTGCTATGGTGCCGAATAGGAATGCTAATAATGATAGAGTTCAACTCTTAATATAGAAAATATTACTCAATATGCACAATCTGTATGGGAGCATTTCAGAGGAAGAAACTTATGTGAAACTTTAATAAATTCTATGCAATCAAGAATGCAAGAGTGGTGTCAGGAGCAAGGAGTCGGGTGCATTCGGGCGTGCCCTTTTCGAACTGCTCTTTAATAGACAATAGAATTAGTATTGCTACATTATTATTATTATTTTGTTAAATTGTGTATATACATGTCATACTTACTTAGTTTCCTTATGTAGGCGTGTATACCGGAATATATATAGGTTAAGTTTATCTTAGGCATTAGCTAGCTAATTGACTAATTAATTATATATTAAGGTTTGGGTGGAAGAACAGAGGGTGGAAGATAATATATTCTTCCTACCCTACTCAACCTCGCCTTAGGGTTTCTGCGGGGGTACTTATGTATGTATATTGTGTAACCTTGTAGAAATAAGGACACATTATTATTATTATTATATGGACGATAATGGATTTTATATGTCGTACTTATCAGATTTTTATTATTGCGAAAAAAAAACAAACTTGAAGACCAAAATCAGATAACCATTTTCTTTAATTTCTTTATTAATTAATTACTATTATATATTAATTATTAAAAACTTGATATCTGCTACAATTTTTGTTTTAATTTATTCTGGTAAAGGTTAGAGAAATTAATTTTACAATCCTAATTAAATTTTATTACATGATTACCCATTAATTGCATAGTTCCAACTACACTACCAGATTTTAATTTTAGTTAATCAAATTTTGTCTAAGGTATTCTTACTTTCAATAAAATTTTCGATAAAAGATGTATGATTATTAATTTCATGATATAATATTTACGATTGCAGCGATTTCTTTAATGAATATCATTCTTTAAAAGAACTATTTATTTCAGCTAATCATTTGTAGAAAAAATTTGCGATGCTACTAATGATATACTTTCACATGTGCACAAACATCCTGGATATTCTTCATGTTACAATGTAACAACCCATTTAAAAAATTGTGACGTGACCCCACATTTTCTTCACAATTTTATTAAATGTCCCCTCCCGTCTACTTTAATTTTATTTTAAATTAAAACTTTTCGTTTTGAGAGTTTGTGAGAAATTGAACACAGAAGTTCAAGTATAGGACCTTGTATGTATGTATATATGCATTATTTTTTGTTATAAACCTGTAAGAATAAGTTTATAATATCACTAAATACATTAATTATTACATTATAATATGATTTATATTATAATGTAATAATTACATAATACGAAATGAAAAATTTTGCTGTTTTAGAATATGTTTTAATTTTTTTAGAGAGCTATAAACTAAAAATGAGGTGTGGTCACCATACGACTTTTTTTATACGTATATGACATCCGAAATGTGTATACAAAAGTTGTTCCAAATTAAATTTTAAGTTGAGTCATTATAAAATAAACCTCTGGTTAAAAGTGTATCTTCCGGTCCGAATTTTGGATAATTTTTTTTATACAGAAATGATCGCAAATCCAACTCAAAATATTTTTATTCTCTTAATAACTCTCTATAGAAGGCATAATTGCTAAATATTGCAAAATACTGCTATTCGATAAAAGTGAGAGTGTTACTTCCGGTCCGAATTTTGAAATTTCTTTTATACAAAAATTGTTCCAATTTGGGCTCTAAATGTTTTTGTATTCCAAATAAGTCTGTACAGAATGAATAATTTGTAAGAAATTTGCTAAAAACCGCTTTTTGCGGTAGGTAGAAAGACCTACTTCGTTCCGGTCTACCGATTTTACTCAAAATCGAATCTGATCTCAAGAAAGAAGATTATTAAAGTTTGGTATTGATAGCTGTAGCCGTTTGGGCACTGAGACAGAGACTGAGAGGGGGGGGAGAGGGAGAGAGAGAGAGAGAGAGAGAGAGAGAGAGAGAGAGAGAGAGAGACGTTTGCCAAAAACCACCTTTTCGGTATCAGGCGACCTTAAAACGTGGACATCTGCATCATAATTCCTTACTACGTATAAGAAAGTAAAAAGGCAAATATTGCTTTAATTAATAAACCACAAAACAAGGTGTTAAACTCATTATTTTTATTTTCATATACGTAGTATAAAGAAGTATTGTGATGATGAAAATTTCAATATAATCTCCCTCTTGAGATTTGATTAGATTTTCAGTAAAATCGGCAGACCGGAAGTAGTGGTTTACTTCAATAAAAAAATCGAATTTTGCCAATTATTCGTCAACTACTAAGTTTAAACAAATTTGTAAAGAATTCATATATACTCAAAATTAAATTTGAGAAGAATTTTATTAAAAAAGTTTTTCGAAATTCCTACCGGAAGTAGGTCTTTTACTCTTATCGAAAATCAGTTTTTTGCGAATATTTCGCAAGTCATGCCTTTTAGACAGGTACCTTACGAGTATAAAGGTATTTAGAACTTAATTTTCAATACCTTTTGTATAAGAAAAATTTTAAAATTCGGACCGTAAGTAACACTTTTACTCTTATCGAATAGCGATTATTGCAAATATTTCGTAAATTATGCATTCTATATATATTTATCAAGAGTATAAAAGTATTTAGAGTTGGATTTGGAATATTTTTTGTATAAATGAAAATTCAAAATTTGGACCGGAAATAATACTTTTACTCTTAGCGAGTAGCATTTTTTGCAAATTACTCACAAAGTATGTATCCTGTAGAGATTTACTAAGAGACTGGAAGTACTTAGAATAGGATTTTGAATAATTTTTGTATAAAATAATTTTTAAAATTGTATGATTTGAAACGCTCATACGTATAAGAAAGTCGTGTGGTGGCCACACCTCATTTTTTTTATTTGAATTAATTTAAAAGTAAGGTATGAGTTATAATAATAAAACTAAGGATATTTTTCAAAAGCATTTGGGTGTATTATCTGTTGAACTAAGCAAATAGAAATAAATTTAGTAAATCATGGGCACCTTGTTATTTAAATTATTTTAGGAAGCTAAACTAGTTCGTTTTATAATCCAGAATATATCTTAAGAAATAATATAGAGTGGAGGATAGGAATGTAAATAAGAAATTATACAATGAGCAGCATTCAAACAAATATAAATATTCTGTGGAGATATTTATTTAGTGTGTTTTCAAGACCAGACATCCATACAATTAGAATGTGACTATCGACAGATACGCGCAGCGTTTTTAAACTCACACCGGTCATTTCTAAAGAAAGAAATATAAAAATTAAAGTTATGTTTAAATAAAGTAATTACCCTTTTTAACTTCCTCCTCTAATATAGAAGAAGCAGCAGTTGTAAACGCTTCTAATGTGGGTTGTTTCGAAATCGCTTTTAGTTTTGTTTGAGTAGCTGAATTATTATGCTTCATGAGAGCATCCTTTCCACTAATTATATTTATATTTTTGTCGCATGAACTGCATTTTGCGTACTGAATCCCCTTTTCACTTCTTTTTAACCAGCCTTTAAAAGCATCTATCGTTTCCCACTCTTTTTTTATAAGTTTGGTTGTATTTCCTTTTTTTAATAACGCCTGAGCTACTACCTTCATTGCTACTATCACTATCACTCATTTTTGTTATTCTAATATATTTATTTGTTGTGCAGATTAGCCATTTAAGAATTGAAATGTTTCGGTAGAATTCCATAGCACTTCGGTAGATCGGTAGATTATACCTAAATTCGGTAGATCTACCGAAAAATGGGTAGAGTTACCATAACTGGCCTCAATGTTATTAAAGCTGAAAGTTGACGTTCATCAAAAAAAGGCCGACTACTGGCAAATTCACCCTATTAATCATTAAAATATACGTATAGTATATTCTACATTGATGGAATTATAAATTTAGTGATATAGGGTAAGGTTGCTCAAGTCGTACTAGTGCTTAAGTCGTACCACTTGATATACATTTGAGTCAATAAAGTTGCTTTACGTATTTTTGTATACCTTAAACTAGCGTGGTTATAAATCCTGTCATCAAGTAAGTTTATTTCAATTTTCTTATAATTTTTTGCATATGTTTGGTAGCTAATCTTGCAAGTAAATTATTGATAAAATTCTGTTCCTTATTAAACATAAATTCAGTAGCATTTACCTAATTGTTTCGTCAAAACGAAATTGTCTTAATTTTATTTAATGTTAGGTTATGGTTACTTTTAAATTTAATTTGTGCCGTGTCTTAAGTCGTACCTATATAAGATTCTTAACTCGTACTGGTACGACTTAGGAAGTTACTTTTGCTTTTACCTACTCTCAACGAACTTTGTTTTCATTCTTATTTTTAGGCCATAATTATGTCAACGCATTCAAAACGAATTTATAATACATGGAAACAAGATGATATGGACGAAGCGTTAACCAAATTATCGGAAGGAGTTATTGGATTCAATGAAGCTCATAGAAAATACAACATCCCTAAACCAACGTTACGGCGTCATTTTGAAGGACTAAATAAGAATGTAAAATTTGGAAGGCCTAAGGATATGACTGAAAATATGGAGAAAGAGTTGGCTGCACACGTTCTCAATTTAGAATCCAGCTTTTTTGGACTTACTGCAACAAATCTGAGAAGACTTGCTTATCAATTGGCAGAAAAACATAAATTGCCACACCGTTTCAACAGAGAAAAAGAAATTGTAGGAAAGAAGTGGTATTATAAATTTATGAAAGATAATCCTTGTTTATCTTTACGTACTCCAGAGGCAACATCAATGGCCAGGGCCAGGGCTTTCAATAAAGAATCTGTTTATGAATTCTTTGACAAATACGAATCCATATTAGATGAATACAAGTTTGCTGCTAACCAGATATATAACGTTGACGAAACGGGATTGTCCACGGTTCACAAACCATCCGAAATAATTGCTCGGAAAGGTAAACATCAAGTTGGTGCCCTTACAAGTGGTGAAAGGGGATTGACCACTACGGGTGTATGCTGTATGAATGCTGCCGGTGAATTCATACCTCCTATGTTAATATTTAAATGCATGCGAATGAACGATTGCTTAAAGAAAGGAGCACCAATAGGTACTGTATTTGGATGCTCCAAAAACGGATGGATAACGTCAGAACTTTTTGTTGAATGGTTAGAACATTTCATCAAGTACACAAAGTTGGAGAAGAGTGACAATAAGCAAGTACTTCTTCTTTTGGATGGACACACTACCCATACAAAAAATATTGAAGCCATACACCTAGCGTGCGAGTATGGAATTATAATGCTATCCTTTCCTGCTAATACAACCCACCGTCTCCAACCTTTGGACAGATCTTTTTTCAAATCTCTGAAAACCAATTATAACGAAGCCTCATCTTCTTGGTTAAGAACAAATCCCGGAAACACAATTAAACAAACTACTGTATCAGAACTATTGGGAATTCCATACTCAAAGTCAGTTCGTATGGATATAGCTTTGAATGGTTTCAAATCTACCGGTATTTGGTCATGCAACAGGCATGAATTTGATGATGATGATTTTTGCGCGCCTACACCTGTAATTGAAGAATTTTTACGCACTCCTCCGTTGGACATCAATAACCAAGAAGAACCTTCTGCAGTGGTTACACAAGAAAGTAAAGAAATCCATAAGAAGAAACGGACGCGCCTATAAACCAAATAAAACTGGAATTAAATATTTTAGCTCCTATTCCAATAATAATTCAAAGCAAACAGTTCCGTAGATGCTCTACCTCGTCAGTCGAAATAACGTCAACGCAGAATAAAGAAAACATAAAGAATGCGGCAAATAAAAGAAACACGGTAATTAATAAAAAGGAATTGGCATTAAAAATTGAAAAGAAGAAAAGCGATTGATTTTGTTTTATATGTGGAGAAGATCGGGAGGAAAACATGATTCAATGTTTGAAATGTAAATCATGGGTGCACGATGTATGTGCTGGAGTTGACAAAAGAACAAAAAAATTTTTATGTGATGTTTGTATTGAGTGAATTCCTGTGTAATGTATTAATAATTAATTAATGTATTAATAATTAATTAATTAAATTCTTAGGTACGACTTAGGCTATAGGTGGTACGACTTAGGAAACCGGTAGCCTTACTCGTACCGATGTAAGTTTTTAAAAATTTAGTTTATTTTACGTAAAAGCATATAGATTTTCTAATTTCGTTATAATAAATAACAACAATATTAACACATGTTTTGGATAACACATTTAATTTCTATTTATTTGATAAATCCTAAGTGATATACATTTTTTTCTTAAGGGGTACGACTTAAGCAACCTTACCCTATAACTTAATTATTTTCGTTGTTATGAGATTGGCAGTACAGACGTTATTAGTCATTACTTTTCGTTTATGACAAAAGTGGATAGTTTCGTGCGTTCCGTTGTAATTCTACCATGATTCTGAGCTATTAATCCCCACTACACGAATACACTTCTAGATTCCGTTAGGACGCAATAGTATTTTTAAAATCATACCTCTGTCTCTATCATACATGATGATTTAACAATTAATTTTTACGTGTCTTTATTCAAAATGTTATTTATAATAGAATCGTTTATAATTAACTATTTCTTTTAATTATGTACCTACGTAAATCACTAGTTAGAAGTCTCTTAAGAGTTATATTTGATATTCAATAAAATGTAAAATTTATAAAATTTAATGAATTATGTTGACATATCGTTTAATTTAGCATTGAATTAGGATATTACTCCCGTATATTCTCTATTAAATTTAATTTTATTCAGTGGAAGATGAGTAAGCATGTATTTAAATATGGTAATGGAATAATCTTAGTTTCCAATTAGATTTGCAATGAAAATTTGACAGAACGTGAAGTGATATTCTAAGGTGAAAATAGATTTACGAAATCTCTTTTATACAAAATTATATTGTTGTTTGCCTCTGGGACTAACGAAAATTAAATGATACGATGCCTCACCGATGAATTGGAATAAGTAATCAGTGTCACCGCGGAAAACCAAGAATGTTGAAGCGCGACTGTAAGACGTTGCTTGTTTTGGACCGGTTTTTGTACTCCCATTAGAAACACTAGAAAACATCCGTGTATCTGCACGTGTATATGTGTGTATGCATGTCTTGAACTGACGTTTGTCCGTAATTATATATAAATATGCTTCTTTCTAATTGGTCTCCGGTAAGCACGCAACAAAAATCCTGATTATCCGTAAGTATTTTAATGAATTTCAAAATATCGTATAAATTATACCGAGTCCGTCGTCTGGGTGGAATTTTCTGTTTCTTTGTTCGTTCTTATGTCTTACATACATACATGTAAGAAATGATTGCGCTCCAGTCAGTGCCTTTATTAAATAAAGAAATAAAGCAAACGAAAAAATCAAGGTAATAAATCGCTTTTTTTCCGCTGACTTTGTTAACCGCTTTATACGAAGATAACAAAAAACTAAGAGTCTTAAGAAACAGTCGCCGCGCACAATAAATATTTATAAACTAAGCTGGACTTTACACGATGAAGCTGTTGTTTCTTTTTTTTTTCTTTCGAAAACCCACATTGGCATCATCTAATTAAAATCTCCTTTTGTTTCGAATAACTAGTTGCTCTATACAATGTTTCGTTATTATTCGTTCACATATTTCCAAGTTTATGTCATCTTTCTTAAAACATGTTTTCGTCAATTTATTTAGCATTCTTGAAGACTATGAAGACACAAATATATACAGTTGCGATTTTGTACCTGGCAATACGCGTAACGAATGGCGGTGAATATTTTCAAATTGTTGCCGTCTCTAAAACCAACTATTTTTATTTAGATCAAGGAAACAGACATTTTTCAATTTTAATACAATTTTTCATTATAGTATTTTGTTTTCATACATGCCTTGGTAACGACTTTAATAATTTACAAAACAAATGCGCAGTATTAGTTTTAATATCTGTCAGTTTGTGTTGTTACGTATTAAATTGCACAAACTTGAATATCGAGCAGTTATAAAATTCTTGACAAAACAATGAAAATCTCCAAAAATTATTGGTGAAGAAATATTGCTGTATACGTGGATGATTGTCCTTCAAAGTCGACTATTTGCCTTACTAAAACTGGGTCATAATTGACCCAAAATTTTGCTTTTTTCTTGTAACCTTTTAAATTTTTTTTAAATTTTTTTCCTTTCGAGAATTCTCCTAAAATTCTGTGTTGAACCATAAGCAATAATAACCAAATCTAAAATGAACAATGTTTGGGAGTAATCCGCACTTTGTTGCTCTGGGTCAGTTGAGACCCGGTTTTGGGATGTTATGTTTTAATTCGAACGAACATATTTTCATACAAGTTGAGACGTGTTCATCCCTGCTCACGGCTGGAATTTTGATGTTTTCCAATTTAGTTTACTTTTATAAGAGATAGTGTACATTTGTGTAGTGGTTCATCGTTGTGCAATGGCATCTAAAAGGGCTTGATCTGATGAAGAACTTCTTTCTATTCTGATGAACGATTCAGAAGACGAAAATCACACGATTGAGGAAACATTTAGTGATGGGTCTGAAGAAGCAGAAGATATTATACAGGAAAATGAAGTAAATTGTGATAACAATGAGGAAGAATTGGACCGTAATATTGAAGTTACTGGTTGCACATGGAAATATTTAGCTCCTAGAAAAGGTAAAACAAGGACATCAAATTTCATTCGTAAAGAAAAAGGTTTGACAGAGAATCTCTGAGGAAATTTTTGAAATTATGAAATTTACTAATCAAAGAGCAAAAGAAATTATAAGTAAATATAATGAGAATCATGAAGACAATTTATTCAAATCATGGAAAGAAGTAGATATTATCGGAATACGTGCTTTCTGTGCAATACTTATTTTATCAGGAAAATTTAGAGAAGCAAAAGAAAGCCCTGTTAATTTGTGGTCATCAGCAAGTAAATCTTTGACAAAGCCAATATATCAAGCTTGTATGAGCCGAAATAGATTTTGCGATATTTTATGCTTCCTACGTTTTGACGATATTTGCACAAGAATAGAATAAAAAATTCTAGATAAACTTGCACCTATTCGCGATGTAATTGATATTTTCACAAAAAATTGCAGATAATCTTATTGCCCATCAGCTTATGGAACAACAGACGAACAGCTGGTAAGTTTTAGAGGCCGATGTCCATTTAATGTTTAACTACCAAGCAAGCCCGGCAAATGTGGGATTAAAATTTGGGCATTATGTCACGCAACAACATTTTACTGCTGTCATTTTGAAGTATACCTAAGAAAAGAAGGAGAAACAGCTGAAAAGAAATCAAGGTCCTTGCGTAGTTACAACTTTATCAAACCATTGGTACGGAAGTGGCCGCAATATAACGACTGATAATTTTTTTACAGATTAAACCCCTGCGGAAGATCTTCTAAAAGAAAAACTAACATTAATTGGAACTGTGCGCAAAAATAGGAAGGACTTACCCAAGAAGCTTTTAAAAACTATTTCTATTATTATTATTATTAGGTACAGAGAATTTAGGTATAGAGTCGAAAAGTGTGAGGAAGTAGGTGAAATTTCGTAGAATAAATTATTTGTTGTTTTATATCACATTCAAATTTATATAAATAAGAAAATATTGCATAAAATTCTAAATTTATAATAAAGACTTTCGTTTTGTTAACCAGTTTATTATAAAATTATTTTATATCCAGAAATATGTATCAAAAAAATAATATAAATAGTTTTCAAAAATTAATCAACGTTCCCTATTGTACAAGTTTGATCCAAATCCGTAGATATGTTCTATATTGTGCCAAAATTCTACAATCACTAAATCTAACGTCATACATTTTACAAATTAACTGTTAAGTTTTTGCTGGCTCAAGTGTCATTAAAAATTAAATAAAGCAGAGAAAAAACTTGATTGCTTCCATATTACTTATTTTGGAAGAGCGTACAAGGAAGAAAAGAAGTGATTCTACTGCAGAAAATTATATACCATAGGCTTAAACTACGGATTGAATTCATGATAATTTTACATTATTGAATTAAACCATATGTGAGCAATGGTCTAGAATAGCCTTAATAAACAAATATCACATACCTTAGCCAGAAGGTATGTGATATTTATTTATTTATTACTCGATTCTTATATCACCCAATACACGCATGATATGGTGGATGTGGAGTAATACAGGCTGGTTCACCGGGAACTGAATCGATCGATTGTGGAAAAGCTATAGCTAGGAATGATCTGGATTTTGTTATAGTAAACTCGATGGGGGCCATTTGCCTAAAATATTTTCAAGATGGCGGCACTTCGGGCTATGCCCTAATTTTCAATAGATTACCCTGTATATTGTCAGGTTTTTAGATTCTACTTGAAATTCTAAATATATTTTATGTATCATGTCATATATCTAAGTGTAACCCTTTTTGACTTATTGAAATTCTTATGTTAAATTTGACGTTTGCAGGCAGAAAATCAATACCACTGTTTCCATATAAAGATGCATTTTTTATTTAATTTGAAGTAAATTCTCTCAAATAGATCGTCTAATTAAATACTATTTGTATAAAATTGTTACAATTATTAATATAGAGTCAATGAATTATACGCCTGAAAACGAATTTGGAAAAATTGCCAAAAGAATGGGAAGCGGCAACTTTTATAATTTTATCTTATTCTGCATTAAAAACAAGGATCACTTTGTACAAATATGTCTATCATAAAAATTGGTAGTTAGCGTTTTTATCTTCTATATTGCATACTGTTTGCATTAGTTCTTTTTTCAATAGTTAGCCATGAGAGTGTTTACAAAATTATAAATTGTCATTCGTTGAAGAAAACTTATGCTGGGGCGCTTAAATTATACAAACGATGATTATTTAAATTTAATTATTATTTATGGGGAATATAATAAAGTTATGTCAAGAACATGTGATACATTTGCAACTCGATATCTGCAAAAACGGAAACCATCTACTAATACCGTTAAACGTATTATAGGAAACTTCATAAACTTTGGATCCGCGAGGGCAAAGTTTCAGAGAAATAAACCAGTTATTAATAACGATAATAATGTAATGCAAATGTATCACATGTTCTTGACATAACTTTATTACATTCCCCATAAATAATAAATAAATTTAAATAATCATCGTTTGTATAATTTAAGCGCCCCGGCATGACTTATGATAAGGTAAATGACTTTTCTTCAACAAATGACAATTTATAAGTTTGTAAACACTGTCATGGCTAACTAATGAAAAAATAACTAATGCAAACAGTATGTATTGAATAAAGTGATCCTTATTTTTTATGCAGAATAGGATAAAATTATAAAAGTTGCCGCTTCCTATTTAAAAAATTGTCATTTGGCAATTTTTCCAAATTCGTTTTCAGACGTATAATTCGCACACTCTGTTGTTGTAGTTGTAACAATTTTATACAAATAGTATTTAATTAGACTATCTATTTGAGAGAATTTACTTCAAATTAAATAATTAATTCATCTTTATATGGAAAAAGTGCTATTGATTTTCTGCTTGCAAACGTCTAATTTAACATAAGAATGTCAATAAGTCAAAAAGGGTTACACTTAGATATATGACATTGTACATGAAATATATTTAGAATTCACGTAGAATCTAAAAACCTGACAATATATAAGATATTCTATTTAAAATTAGGAAGTTGGTGCCTACTTCCGGCATAGCCCGAAGTGCCGCCATCTTGGAAATATTTTAGGCAAATGGCCCCCATCGACCTTAGTATAATGTCAAAATTTCAGATCATTCCTTGGTACAGTTTTTCCGCAATCGATCGATTCAGTTCCCGGTGAACCAGCCTGTATATAAATAAATAATGATTCTCTCAACATACAAGTCTTTTGCTCGTTTAAGTTGCGAAAAGGGTTCAGGATATGTATATATGCAATAAAATAACTATCCTTTTTTTCAGTTTCTTGTCGATAAGTTTAATTTGAATATAAATACAATACAAAATATACAATATTTTAAGAATAATCTTGCAAAAAATCCTTCTCTCTCACTATAAATCAAACGACATTATACTATGAAAGAACAAATTACCTATTACACCTATGCGAAACAGAAAAACCGTGTATGTCGGCGGTTAATGACTCAGTACACACGTCTGTAATCCATTATCCGGAAAACCTGTAAATCCAACTCAAATGAATAAGATAGCTCATTTTAATACACATTTGCATGGACCTACACAGCTTCAATAGCTTTTATATTATGAGGCTTATACAGCTTGTGTTCTCTTCACTAGGCCTACAAATACTATCTTATCTTCGACCATTATCAAATAGCAATTACTATTCTTCCTTGAGCGTTAAGCCTTCGTGAAATTCAGCAGAAACATATAAAACAGAAGTTCAATATATATCTTTTCGTTGGAATTTCTGTTCGCGAAATTGGATCAAGTAATATATTAGCAGTGAGAGAAAGGCGAGAAAACGGAAAAGAGCACAGCGGCAGTAATATCGATTCCCGACGCATTTGTTACAATATGTTACGATTGGAATATTTATTTGGCAGAAGAAATGGTCGCGAATGAATACGGAATCCATAAGGATTTGTTCGGTATATGAATTATTTAGAAGAAATAGCGTTTTATGTGTTTTATGTCCGCGTCCGAGCCATTTCCTTCTACTCATCAAATAAGATCATAAGAGTTATGGAAATTGTTGGCCGTTCTGTATGGTATATATAACAAAGTAAATATAAATTGCGAAAATAGATTATTATTGGAATTGAATAAATATCTTTCGAGCACAAAAGCAGTTTTTGCCATTGGAGGAGAAAAGCTTAACTATTCATGAGTAAAACTGTTCAAGAATTCCTTCTACTCAAACGATAAGAAATTATATCCGACAGCATACCTTGCCAGAAGATATTGGGGGGTGACCAAGATATATTTAATGTATTAATTTCAAATACGAATATAAAAACATTACCCGTAGCTTTTAAGATATTTATGTGGTTAACCTTTATAATATGCAATGATAATTAGGTATTATTTCTAGATATTATTCAGAAATTATTCTCAGTCAAAAATGATATTAGTAGACCATGTTTTTTTCTTTTTCTTTTTAGATATATTTTTAATTAATATTCTTGGCTTATTTGTTTTTCTTCGCAGAATGCTCAACTGGATTTATATAGAAATAGACAAATTTTTTTAGATTGTCTCAACAATTTACTTTATTCAACTCATCATAGAAAATAATTGTTAGTAGCAACTTCAAGAGGTGCTTGAATATTTAAGCAGTTGTTCATATTTTATTCAGGTAATATAGTAATGTTTTCTTTATAATGAATTTGAACTGATCGACGAAAACAGTTCAGTTTAACCGGGGTTGGCTTTAAGTAAAATCACATAAAGAAAAACATTACTACCTGATCTAATTATTTTATTTTATTTTTCTGGTTTAGAGAATATCAGAATATATGCGAAACAAGTACAAATAAACATATTAAAAAATACATATAGATACGTTTAAATATTAATATAACATTCATAAGTTTTTAATTGTATTATATAATCTTTAGTCATTAATAAAATTATAATATTCATTAAGTACGAAATTTTTTGTTTACTTTATATACTTACCATACCTTATAATATAATAAATAAAAAAGTACATTTGTAATAAATGAGCTGCACCTGAGATATGGAGTTTTAGTTTAGATTATAAAGCGCTGTAAATCCACGCAATGTGTAGGAATATATCTGTGGTTTGTTTTGTATTAGCACATTAGCATATTTTTTCGTTATTTCTAAGATTGAGGCGACAGCAATATGTATATTATAGTGTACGCAGGTAGCAGATAAATTTTGGAAAATTTTATTTTGGTTTAGTTTGTTTGTTCATATTAATTCAATGAATATATAATCACACTTCGATTAGTTTGTCCTGAGAAGTGTTCTGCGACTGCAGAAAATATTGAACCGCTTCAATATATCTAATTGCTTCGGATGTAGTTGAAATGGGTTTTATTTTATCGCTTTCTATTTTTTCGTTTTCGTCATCTTCTGTCTTTTTTCTTACTTACACAAGCAATGATAGCATCATCACTTAAAAATTCCACCTTTGCAAGATTGTCTTCAACGTGGACGTATTATTCGTTAAAGTCATGGTCAGCTTCTGCAAATTTATGGTCTTCTTGATTATGACACTCGGCTAATGGTATCTTATATATTAATTATCGAAGATATTTATACTCATTTGAGTAACTATTTACACATAGTTGTTTTGGGCAGGCACTCGTTCAATAAATTGATTTTTTATATATAGAATGAGCGCGGATATCATTGACCAAGCTTGAGAATTCATGGTTATGCAATCCATACCAGTGCACTTTAATAGTTCCGCACTTTGACCTAGTTTCGGCAAGTGACTATGTGAATAAGATTTGTGTTCACTAGATTCATACAAGAGACCAGAGGGTAAGCCTATAAATAACTAGTATGCTTGAACCAGGCATTGGACTTGCTGTGCGAATTTATTGGGTAACTGGAATAACACCTGGCTCAAAGTTATTGTTAAATAATTACTAAAAATTAAACTTTTTGGTATTCTTAGATCGTATGTATTACGTATTTTCCCTATGCATCAAACTTTGAAAAGTTCTCCTGGCATATAAAAGCTAAAATGTTTCTATCATAGTTTATCGTAATTAAACTTTGCATGGCGAACGAACTGATTTATTATATTTAAATTGGTATTTATTATTTCTTTTTTTCGAAATATTTGTTTCATTTATTCTACACTTTGACCTAGTTTCGGCAAGTGGCTATGTGAATAAGATTTGTGTTCACTAGATTCATAAAGAGACCAGAGGGTAAGCGTATAAATAATGAATATGCTTGAACCAGGCATTAGACTTGCTGTGCGAATTTATTGGGTAACTGGAATAACACCCGGCTCAAAGTTATTGTTAAATAATTACTAAAAATTAAATATTTTGGTATTCTTAGATCATACGTATTACGTATTTTCCCTATGCATCAAACTTTGAAAAGTTCTCTTAGCATATAGAAGCTAAAATGTTTCTATCATAGTTTATTGTAAATAAACTTTGCATGGCGAACGAACTGATTTATTATAAATAAATTGGTATTTTTTTTTAATTTTTTAATAAACTGCAAGTGACAGCAAGACTCTTTTTCAACATATTAGAAGACAATCGTTTAAGTGGAAAAAGAAGGTAGTCAAGAAATATCAAAATCACTGCATATTCCGCCACATGCAGAAATATTTGTGAGGTTCGGTTCATTATATTTTATGTAGACGATACGAAATATTTACTATTCCTTCGCGACGGAACGAGGCTGTCTATTCTACTATCATGTAGGTGTAAACGTCTTATTTGTTAGCAAATTTCTAACGAATTATATTGCATGTCAGCCGTAACCGTAGGTTGAAATTCTAGTGGATCTCGTTTGGTAGAAAATTGTAGAACGAAAGGCATTGAGCTTGTTGTTCGTTTAGATATTACACAGGATTACCTGGAACTGTAAAACGCAACAGACGTTATCCAACTAAATATTTTTATAGAATGAATTGTTCTCGGAAACAGAAGCTACTTTATTATTCGCCACATTTGGTCTGATGAATAATGCTTTTCTGATTTTGTTTATGAATAGAAAAACAGAAAAAAGAAGAGGTTTGCATATATATTGCAATATACGAGGTGTGTCTATAAAATTCGGTGAATGATTTAATATATCGGTGTTCAACGCTTGAAACAAGTCATACGTGGGCATGTCTGGACCCGTCCTCTGTCGGCGATTGCGCGAGGCTGCTAGAGCAGTACCATGGTACAAATATATAAGGTATACTACAACTTTGACTCATATTCGTCTATTTTCTCGTTGGACACAGCTACGTCATCAATGTTGCGTCATCCATCATATGTTTGTACTTTGTGTTTTGTTTATGTTTAGATTTCGAAGAAGTTATATAGTAGTTTTTCTAATTATACTTAATGTTTCATGTACTTAGTGCAGTTACTAAGTTTTGTAAATATTTTTGTTAAGCCAAAGACTTTTAATTTGATTTATGTGTAAAAGAACTTAAGAAGAGGTTACAACGTAGAAGGTAATGAGTTTATTAAATATTGTATTATAATGCAATATATTTGCCTCTACCTTTAGCTCATCTAATATGGTAAGCTGCTGTGTTTTGAACTGCAAAATCAGGTCAGGAAACACTCAAGGAAGGAGTATTAGATATTTTCGTAATCCTAAAGATCAAAACCTATCTGAACAGTGCATACAAGCCTGTGGTAGAATGATAAAAAAAAGTTTTGTTGTTGCGCAAATGTTCAGTGAGCGGAAAAAATCTACGCTCAACTAGTGAGAGTATTCTGTCCGGATGCGTCATTAACGCATTCCAACACCAACGTAACACACAGTCTTGAAGAAAGTTACGAGAAATGTAAGATAAGCAAATTAAAGGTCTGGTGCATAAATAAATGTATTATAATGTTGGAGTTAACCAAGTATTTTATCGGAGTTGGAAAAACCGGCCCTTACACTAAAAACTACGCAGAAACATAATGCAGAAAAACAATTTATTATTATTGCAAGTAAATTTTGAAATAAATTCAAATTGAGTTCAAAACAGTTTTATTCAATTTACTACAATTGTTTCACCCTACTAGGGCTTCATCAGGTGATGAATATTATAATATTATAATATTCATCACCTGATGAAGCCCTAGTAGGGTGAAACAATTGTAGTAAATTGAATAAAACTGTTTTGAACTCAATTTATTATAATATTATAATATTCATCACCTGATGAAGCCCTAGTAGGGTGAAACAATTGTAGTAAATTGAATAAAACTGTTTTGAACTCAATTCGAATTTATTTCAATTTTTGCTTGTAAATTATGGAGTTTCAACACGTATCTCCGTCTTCATTCAATTATATATTATTATTGTTTATTCGGTTTAAATCTGTACAATTCTAACATTCAGTGTGGAAATGAAGAACCGGATAAAGGTATTAACTTCGTTAATATTCATGTTTTGAAAAAAATCTCGAAGGGGTATTAACTATGCGGAATATCATCATCTCAGTTTAAGTTTCTTACGTTATTTGTTTTTTATGTTATGGCATCACCGACGTTTTTTTAAAATGACAACCAATAATTTTTTTAATTGATTTCGATAGTACTTTCAATTCCTTATCCCACTGTATAGAACTTTTAAAATATTACATTTGAAAAAAAAATGAGAAAAAAAGTTTTAAAGTTCAAATTATAAAAATTTTGGAAAATCGAACTATAAATTTACTATCTACTCCATTAAAAGTTAATAATTACATTAAAACTAAATTGACTAACCAGAAAAAAAAAACTAATAATAACATCAAATACATAAATAAGCTCAGAAATAACACTTTTTAAATTACATTTACACTAAGTGTTTAAAATGACGAGACTGTACCATCTGACAATACCCAAGACGATTATAAAACTCATTTCGCACATTCTGAACATTTACTTTTTAAGTACCCTCATAGAAAGAAGGTAGATTAGAAGACCTAGCCAGCCATTCTATCGGACTCTTCTTCCAATTCACCTTCTTGGTAGAACTTGGTCCAAGTAGCGTCGCACATTAATTACGTCATCATATTGTAACCATAGTATATGGTTACAACATGATGATATTTGGTAAGTCAGGGTTGATTGCATTATGAAATAATGCAGCTAATGCAGGCATCAACTCGAACCGTAGAATTCTATCTCCAGTCAAATTGTTAGCAAAAGAGAATGGACTTAGAATTTTGTCACCAATAATTCCTGTCCATACGTTAACTTTCTGAGGAAATTGCTCAATAGTACCATTTTTATTTATAAAATAGTTTGCAAAAGGTAAATTATTTTAATTTAGAAAAGGGAATAACACTTATTTTATTGTGACATTGACAAATTAATTTATTCTGACGAATTTTTAAAATTTGAACTTTAAGACTCCTTTCCTCAATTTTTTCCAAATGTTAGCTATTCATTATACCATTGGATAGACAATTGAAAGTACTATCGAAATCAATTAAAGAAAATATAGGTTGTCGTTTAAAAAAAAAAATTGGTAACGTCATAATATGAAACACAAAAGACGTAAGAAACTGAAAATACGATGAAAATATCCCCCCTCTTGCTTACAGAAAAGTGAGTTCTAATAGCTTTGTCTGTATGCTGTGACACATGCGTAGTTCAACGAGACGCATTATATGGTTTTTAATGAATCATGTTTAGGGAATTTTCGTTGAAAACACATGCTCATTAAATGCACTTGTCGGAGAGATCTTGTTAGAGAAAGGCAACTTGTAAACGTAGTATAAAACGAAAGAGGTTTATACATTTCTGGTGGGAGAGGCTGTAATTCAAAATAGCTTATATAAACCAAGAAGATAATAATTAATTTCTTTTTAAAACTGAACATACCCAAAATATGCATTTATTAAAAAACTTGGATATTTTGTGCATCTTAAAGTCTGGTTTGTAATGGCAATAACCGTAAATTTATTCCATAATCGTAATTGTTTAATAGTTAATTTTTTTTATAGGTTTTGTGTTTACAGATTATGGAATGATCTCAACCAATAAAATACCTTATTGCAACTTTCGTAAATAGGTATATTCTATATAAAAGATTCAGGGAAAAAACCAGAAATGCCACATTATCAATTAGTTTTGAGATAATCGCGTTTCACTTTTTGAAATTGAATAACTATTGTTAAAAAGACTTTAAAAAATTGTCAAAAATTATCAGAAATTAGGTTGCAACATGTTTATTATTGACAAAAGCACAGAATGAACTTAGTTAGCAAAATAAATAATATTTTTTAATTGTTTTATTTATCAATGTTTATAATTAACATTACATTTTCCTTTAATAAAAGACATAAATGGACTCTTGCATATCTTATAATATCCAATCTAAATATATTTGGAAAATACAATAATAATACTTTAATACAATATGCATTTTCAGATGCTTGAAATGGTTCTATTAGATATCTATCAATGTTTCTCAAAATATTCCCTTCCCATCATATTCGCAACCTTCGATATGATCTTACAAAATATTGTAATCTGTTGAGTTTTAAAAATCTCAGTAACATATTTTACTAGCGGAACCAATTCCCATAATTACATAATTCTTGGATATGCCAAATACACTTTAACTCCTTCTAGGTCGGTAATTTTAATTACTTTGTCACTCTCAATTAGTAATTAGTATTCAGGGATATTTTTGAAGTTTTTTCGTTTAGCAACCGTAAATAAAAAGGTATTTCAGTATGTGTATATATTATATCAAGCGATATCAATATTTTAGTGTGATTGAGCTTGATTAAACGAACGTCTTTTTTATTAAACTAATAAATATAAAGTGATATATCCCTCTCCAAATATTTTCAGATTTGACGTTGAGAAGTTGCATTGCAAGATTCTAATATATGAGAGAGCTGGTGCACCCCTCACTCCTTGATCATGAAAGCTTTATACCCCACCTACTTAATTTCAGATACGGCCTTGTGAAGTTTATATATAAATAGTTTACATATATGAGACAGCTGGTGCATCCCCACTCCTTGACTCTGAAACCTCAGCTGTATCATATTTACACTACTATATTATTTCTACAGTATGACAGATCCTAGTTAACAATTAGCTGGGGGGAAATGTGTCAATTTTCAGAAATTTTTTTAACTAAAAAAAACTTTAGTATTCTTTAATAGTACATATATTCAATTAAATAAAAGGATTTTCTTGAATTTATTAATAGGCAGAATGGAAGAGCTATGGTTACAGCAGTGTTTCGACTAAAGTTCCAAATCGGCGTGCAGCCTGGCTTCTGATTTCAAATTTTTTCTCACACGCGTTGTTTCTATTTGACATTGAGAAGAATGAAGAAAATACAAATTTGAAGAAATGACACGCATTTAATAAAGAAAATTCCATTTTTATGCGAAATTTCTGCAGCATTTGTTTAAAAAAATATAAGTAGGTAATTGTCAAATTCAAAACTTTCCTCAACTAGAAGGTAATAATGTTATCAACATTTCTACTAAGGTTAAACTTAATCGGTTTGATAATTTTTAAGTAAACCTGACGCCTTTAAAAAAAGCTCTTTAGAGAAAAATGCTATACTCATCCGAGATTTTTTTCAAAATATGAATAATAACGAAGTTAATGCCTTTATCCGCTACTTTATTTTTATTTCCACACTGTATGGTAGCAGTGAAAAATATCAAACCAAAGGTGATCAGACAGATCACATAAATGTGGACGGTCCTGTCCAGCGAACACTCAACTGTTGGCAAGTGAACAATTGAGGAGACAAGTTACATTAAAAATCAAACATTAGTATTAATCCGGAGTACAGTCAATCATAATATTTAATTTATAAATGTAGCCGAGAAGAGGGCAAGTGTTCTTTTCGTTCTTGTAAAATTTGATATATTCTTATTTATCATAACAAAATGTGAGTGATTGTTTTAGAAAAAGCAAATTCCCTATTATAAATACAGAGATTATATTCATATCTCAGTAGCTCATACGTATACTGTTCAAAGTGTTACATTAAGTGTGTTTTAGATTTAAGGTGGCCATCTAATAGAAAGAGAATCGTCATATTGCTCTGTCCTTTTCCAACCATTAGGCGTGTATTATGTGTTACATACGTGACTGTATTTTTATTAGCCATCTGGTTGCCAGTAGTAGCGATATTATTTGTAAAACAAATTTAATGGATAAAAGATGGTACTACTAACGCAACGTATCTCTTAGATTGAACCAAATTATACAGAGACTGGCAGAGCAGACCGTTGTTTTTTTGTGTATCAGACAAAAACAGTTTTTGTCTCATACACGATTTAATAGAATATGTGTCTATTTTGAAATCATTGATATTTACCCTAAATTGTAAAAATGCAAGAATAATAGGAACATACTGTTACATATAATGTTTGTTTTGTAAATACCTATGTAGATCTATGTCCTTTATCTATTTGATTTAGATAATAAACAGGTATTTTTTAGTGATTATTGAATTTTTGAAAAAGGAATATATAGGCTGATTCGATTTTGATGGTCTCCATGGGTATTTCGCTTATTATTTGGAATAGAGAGTAGGTTTGACTTTAGCAAAGTTGATAAATTTTGTGTTTTGTTATGTAACTTGAGCATGTACCATGTCTTAGTTGGAAGAATTAGATTGGTAGATGAGAAGTAACACTTGAGCGCGAAATACATAGTTACCGAGTATGTTGTCAATGGTTAGTTTTTTCAAAATGTGTAATGGATACAAAAGTATTCAGAAGTAAATTTGGAACAACTTTTGCATAAAAAAATCTAATTTCACAGAGGCAGTACATTTTTATTCTTATACATACTTTTATGGAAGTATTTATTCAAATTCGTTTTTTGGCCATTAATAATAAAAAGAATAGAACTCTTTGTTCAAGAAAACCCGTAAGTAGTGAACCTGTTAGCGTAAGAAACACTAGGCCTATAATGTGTGTAAAAGTAAGAAAAAGAGAAACAATCAATATATTTCACATACCAACAACAGTCTAATTAAATAAGTTAAATATACATGTGTGCTCAGACAGTAGTCTTGGATATTATAAAATGCCTTTCTTGTCATCAAGTGTTTTATTAACTTCTGATACCGTATTAGCTATTAGAATGAGCAATTCAATTGGAAAAAAATTTGAAAGACCGCCCTGAAATTTATCCGACAGTGTGGTTTTCGCACGTTAATAATAAATTATTAAATATAATTAAAAACAAGATCTGAAGAATAAAAAAAAATTAAATTTCTTACATGCCTATGTAAGTAATTTTTATTACAAAATTGAAGAAAATAGTTTAAAAATTTTGTATAAGTACCTAAATAACTTGCATAATAATTAATACCAGTGGTCGACCAGTGGCCGAATTCGAGATTAATTCATTAAATGTTTAAGTTTGAGTTATTGAGGTTATTTTGTCAAAGAGTATACTTCTATAACCATTGCATATAATTTTTTTTGAGTTGTCTGTTACGTCAGCTGCGAGCCTGTAGAAATACGTCGTTATGCATTAATTTTCGAGTTAATTAATTAAGGTATTTGTAACACACATTATACATACATTTTATCTTTCTGCACTCCTTCTCCATGTTAACTGTAACTATGCCAAATTTCAAACTAATTTGTCGCCTGAACTAGTTGCATTTTCCTTTTAAAGCCCGGCAGTTCCCATTTCAATTAAAACGAAGATGAGTGAAAAAGTACTCATGTTTATAGACGAGGAAGACTAGGATTATGATGCAGGGAATACTCCTGTAAAACGTGTTACTGTAAATATGAATGAAGTAAAAATGTGCCTTACACTTTTTCAATACCTTTAAGATTAATTGCGATTTCTTAAGAGTTGAATCTACATTTTGGTCTGCTGCAAAATTTACGTGCAGTAAATGACATAGCCGAACGTGGCATAAAGTTGATTACCGACTACTAATGTTTTGTCGAAAGATGAATTACAACAGCAATATATCCTACAAGTAGTTAGTCAAGGAAAAGGATTTCCGGAAGCATACAAATCGACTGTTAGCACAACTACTGAGCCGCAGCTAAACCTAAGACTGCGAATTTGTTAAACGTTTTATTCATTAACTATTGCTATTCTAGAAAAAATTAAGGTATGTACTTTTTTACTTTGAATTTCAAATCCTATCCATTTATGTATAATAAGTTGCACTTTAATTCAACAGAAGAAAAAGCGAAAAAGTTGATTTTTTCCAGAAGCGACATTAACCCCTTTGCGGAGCCCGTTAATATTAATCAAATAAGTAGATATTTTATGTAGTATGTTTTTACATTACAAGGAAAAAATTAGGGGGTACCCGAAAGACATCTCAAATTTGAAAAATAACGACCACCCTAATGTACGCTATGTTGCAAATTAAAAGCAAATTTATGGACATTAATTGCAAATTAAATGGAAATTAAATCCGATAGTATTTTCAGATTCGCATTTAATTTCAAACACTTTGTATATGATCACCAAACCATAAATATTTCTCGTAAAATATGGTTGAACAATACTTGAAATAATCTCTTGGATGGATATTTTCGGTATATATATATTATTAAATAAGAATCCGAGACCTTCTATTTTCGGCTTTTTGTAATTGAGTAGTAAATAATAAAAAAACATCCATGAATATTTGTTTGAATTCAACAAATAGTATCATATCATTACAATTTCATTTTATTTGTAAATATGTGATTTTTTTAGGGGTTACTCTTTTAATGGCAGACAGAAAGACATTGTATGACTGAGAAAGCCATATAAGACGTACGTCGACACTATATTTGCATTCAAGTTTTGCTACATTCAACTAGAGAGCGTCCCGAATAATTTTAAGAACTAATATTATTATTGGCAGCGCCCTCTGTTTAAGAATTACCCTGACTATGATATATGGAATCTACTTTTCTCTTAAAATATGGCTTGTTTAATCCGAATGATGGGTAAAAACAATTAAAAGCACAAGACAGCTATAAAATACACTTAATTGCTTTATATCAAGCATCAAAAGAAGGAGAATTTATTTCTCCAGGGGCTAAGCTACCTAATATCTTGCAATTATTTATATATTCGAAGTAATTACGAAATAAAGTAGCAGATTTTTGATACAAAAACTCCCTGTTTTTTAACAATTTTTTCTACATTAATCAAACAAATTTCAGTTATTAAAACGACCCAGTCCCCTAGAGATAAGTTTATAGATTATGCTAGTATATTTTTTAATATCAGTTTGTTGCTTATTAACGGATTCTGGTGCGATATGTTATCAGCATGTTCGCAATGTAATTGAGATGGGCGAGATGGCCACCTTAAAAAAAGAAAATTCATACAAAATTGTATTTCGTCGAAAATAATGTATGTATGTAATATTGTGTTCTGGTTCTGCTATTGTATTTTACAATCCCGAACTATTTTTTTTTTATTTCATTTCAGTACTGCTTACCATACAGCATATAAATCCATAAAGCGATCGACCTTAATTAACAAGGGTATACTTCAGTTGTCGCTTATGTCGACTTAATTAAACACGCCTCTACTCAACGGACCTTGGTATCGTCATCACAGCCGAAATACACATATAATACCAGCCAAGTAGTTGTTAAGTTTCACACTTCAGCTAGACATGTGTTTAGATCCGTCTGTAAGTGGCAAGGAGCCAAAGATAATTTGTCCTCCTGAACTTCTTAGATCCAGTCACACCAATTAACTTCTTCGGCAAAAAGTATAATTGAATATATAATGTGGTAAATTATCTTCTTACTCTATGTACAGATGTTATAATGCATATGTGTGTGACTCTAAATAATATACTCGATGCACTTCGTTATTTCGTTATAAAAAAAAAAGTTTGGAAAGGAAATGTAATTTGTATTAAAATTCCCTTAGAACACAAGAATAGCTACTATGTTACTACGCATATGTATAATACCTGGACGTATATATGAGTAAATTTCCTGTTAAGCATCAGAACGGAACGAGAAGCTTTTAATTACTTATTAAAATAACAGAGGATATAGTTAAGTATCGGATAGAGTAAAAAAGAATCACTTTTTTTTTATTATTCGACAATTAGAAGAAGCGAAATAGCGTTCAGTATATGCAAAAACCGAACGCCATACAGGATATTTTAAATTGCACGTGTAATTACCGTATCGTAGACTAAATGCTTCCATAGATAACGAGATCAGTTAATAAAACCGTCAAGTAGTTTTCTTTTTCTATTTCCGCAAAGTGCTCTTACTTATTTAAAATTAAAAACAACGATTTAGTTTAATAGTTTATTAACAATTGATGTTAATATATTGACATGGTTTAAATAACAATGCCATATATCTAATTGTTAATTGTTTTGAAACTTATGATTTTTCAATTCTTAGAATAATATTTTTAGTATTGATGTAGAATTTATTATTGAAATAGTTAATTAGTACAATAATTATTGTGTCTTACATATACACATTAAGTGCAATTGCCGACAATCAAACGCACAGACACCGGTGTTTCGACCTTTGAGGTCTCGTCAGTGGGCGTGGAGACTGTCGACAATGGCTTCAAGACTTAAAAAGCTGCTTATATCATTTTATCTATGTGTTTACACTATTCATTTTCGTTTTGATATGTGACGCCACATAAGGTTCTATTACACGAGATACACTATTAACATACAGGCCTCTGTATAGCAGAAATGCCGTCAGAAGCCATCGCTTTTTCTGTGTCATCTTTTGGGTGTTAGATGTCGCTATGATACTCTCACTGCATTTAACACGCAAAAATGACATAAGCAGCTTTTTAAGTCTTGAAGCCATTGTCGAGAGTCTCCACGCCCACTGACGAGACCTCAAAGGTCGAAACACCGGTGTCTGTGCGTTTGATTGTCAGCAATGGCACCTAATGTATGTGTGTATCTCAAACACATGCATATATTCATATACGTTTTACGTATAAATGTGTATATGTAAGTCACAGTATTTATTTACTGCTTGATGTTAGTTTTAACATCCATGTGTTTACACTATTCATTTTCGTTTCAATAATTATTATTTGATGAGATTTCTTAATTCACCATGTATCGTAGTGGAACAATAAGGTTTTCTTTCTTCCATGTTATATTTATAGAATCTGTTGAGAGAAATTAAAAAATATTAGTATTGTTATCAAATATGATGTATTATGTTTTTTGTACAAAATTGTTTAATTAACGATGATATGACAAGTATAATAGACGAAAATAATTGATTTAGAGTATAAACTAATTTGAATTAAGATTCCCGCCATTATTTGTACAGGTGGAAATGACACTTTAATTTTGACAGTTCCTGTAACAGGAATTTTTAAATAGAATGAAAATGGTTGAAAAATTCATTGAAATTAGATTTTTAAAATAGAAGAAGAATAAATAATGTGTGTAGTATTAAATTAAATGGATATAAATATTCAAAAGTAAATAGTAAAGAGATATGTTGAATTGTAAAGGTAGGTGTAGCTTTTTCATTGGATAATTTAAAAAGCTAATAAGGTTATCTATCAAGGGAATTCGTTGAAAAAATTTTTCAGATATAAAATTTTTTTTCTTGATGTGAGAAAAATCACATCAAAATTTAGTACGCATTGGTATATTTGTAAATATTAAAAGTGCTTCAAATCCTTATTAATCAGAATATGAAATTTTAAGAAGATACATATAGTTTTCTTATAACAAGAGGATTTCAAAGTAAACCATTTACAGCCAAGAAAGCAGTAAGTGATTGCTATCGTACTACTACAAGCAATAAGAAGATTTAATTACACAAATAAAAAAAATAACATACCATTTATTTATAAAATCCGGATCCAAAACAGTTAAAGTGTCCGAAGATATAATAAGTGGAACCTTTAGATGTGCTGAAAAATATAATCCAGGTCCAAGAATCCGTATTATTTCAAGATTAACCTTTAGATGTGCTGAAAAATATAATCCAGGTCCAAGAATCCGTATTATTTCAAGTTTAACCACTAGATGTACTGCAAAATATAATCCAGGACCGAGAATACGAAAAACTTCAAGTTTAACCATTAGATGAACTTCCGAAGTTTTAAGAAGTATCTTTCCAGTTTCGAGGAAGTGTTTTTATTTTAAGCTACAGCTAAATTTCAATATTCAAGATCCACAAGTATTAGTAGCAGGCAGTTTTGGAAATATCCATCATCTGTACGCACGTAGGAAGGTGTAATACTCCGGAACAGGACATCTAATGGAAGATATTGGTTCCATCGAGGCAGGAACAAGCTACAAATCACGAAAGGATTGTCAGATGGAAAAATTGTGTGAAACATCTGTTTATAACTAGTTCAAGGTTATATAAGACATTTATTTATTAATATAATAACCGATTTATTTGCAAATTCAGTATTGTTCATATTAAATTCATATTGGAATCCATAAGCAGAATAAGGCAGGGTTATCTGAATTTAAATACATATTATATAAATAGTTATAAAAAGAATACCTTATTGGGAGTAATATTATGAATTTTATCCATTGGAAATAACATCAAAAATCGAATATTTACATCTAGAGTTGAAAAGTATTATTTGTTGGTTGTAGAAAATATACAAGTTGAAGTTTCAACAAACATACTCGCTATAAACGTGTCATTGTCCATAGTGGTTTATATGTATTATTTCTAACATACGAAATTTCATCGTTATTAGACAATTTTAATTACTTTTTTATTATTACTGTTGCATCGATAAACACATTAATATACATTTATTATCCTGAGATTGTTGTTTTCCTTCATTTGTAGTACTATTTATTTACCATTCTTCAATAGTTCATTTGGTTTATAAGAGTTGTATAACACTGAAACAAAACAAATATAAAGTTAATGTTATCTGAAAAAGATCGAATAAGATAATGAGATAAATAGTAGTATTATATAAAGAACTTTGTAAAACTAATCGGTGGTAAAGGATTTGTAAGTTAGGTTATGAATCAATGACATTAAACGTGAAGAACCCCTCCCACTTTTGTAATATATTGGTATAGGTCTAAAATAATATAGTCCTACCAGTTTAATAAAAAAAATAAGGAGAGAAAAATATTAGGATTTGTTTTATTTGAGTTTTAGCCAGAGGAATAAAAAATAATAATCATAGTTTGGAATTATTATAGAGCAAAATATTAACTCATTTAGTACTTGAATACAGAGTTTAGTTAATCTTATACCTATATATATATTCTAGCCCAATATTACTTTTTGATTGTCCAGAATGTTGGGACATTTATATGATTTGTTAATGCAGGGTATTTAAATATTTCAACCCTCAATTATCATTTCAATATGTTTTAATCAAAAACCTATGTTGATTAAAAACTATAATAAGGATCTGTATACATTACCAAACTTATTTTCATTTGGAACTTTTTAGTATTGTTATTTATTTTAACTTGTGATTTTTACTTAATAGTTACCTGATTGTTGTGTTCATTTACTAAAATATATGTGCGTGAACTATATATTGTGTGTTTTTAAACAAGGAAGCAATATTGTTCAAACAGTCAAAAAAAATATTTATCTTTTTTCTTTGATTCTTCGGATTTTCTATGAGTTTGTTACGTTTTGGGGCCTTCATTGTTTGTAAAAACTTATACTGGGGATAAATGTCTATTTGTTGTAGATAGTCGGAATAAGGAACTGTTTAATAAAGCTAGTGAATGTGCTAAAAAGGTTCCTTTCAAATCATACCAAAGTTTTTCCAAATTAAGTTTTAAATACTTCTATCTTCTTACAAAAATAAATATGTATGCAATAGAAATAAAAAAAATTTCAATTTCTATGTAAATATTGATGTTAATCTTATTTTCTGTGTGTTGCACAGTTAAATTTACATATTCTGCAAGTAATCATTGTCAAAGTATATAAGCCTACATATTTTAACTTAAAAAATACATGTGAGCACAACACGTCAGTTATTTAATATAAAAATGAGATTCAGAATACAATTAAACAAAGGTTCTATGTATGATTAGTCAGCACCTCTGCGTAAACCCCCTTAAGTAAACTACTTCTTCCTCCCTAATGATTTTATTGAAAATCTAATCAGTTCTTAAAAAGATAATTATTCTCTTAAATACAAGGCTTAGTATTGATAGCTTTCGCAATTCGCACGTTACTGTGGTCACACACCTAATCTCTCAATGAGATTGCTTCTGAATTATAGAAGGCATATTCCACATTTAAACAAATCGTTTTTAATAAAATCAAAATTTGTATCGCATTCAAGATGATGTAGCTTACTATGTGATACGTCGTATTACAAAAGGATATTTGATAACATTGTGTTCAACAGCAAAATAAGGGTATTGTATGCAAAGCAATATAAATTGAAATATGCTCGGATAATAGATAATGTCACACGTTTGCTGTACATTTGGAAAACAGTTCTGACGGAACAACGTATGCAGCACAATCGCCCAACAATATCTAGAGCGCTAGAAAACATAAGCGTCGACATCCCACCCTCCACTAGATTGACTGGCAAAAAGGCGCGTGACATAGCCAGGCGAACCAAATGCACCTGCTAATGCGCCTCTGCTAGAACAGTTCTCAGTACAAATTCAGCCGAAGCACGCAGTCAGATGTAGATCGTTGGTATGGAGATGCTCAATTAAATTTTACTGAGAACTTCCACTAATCAAAAAATAGGTTGCAACACTTTTCAGGACACAAGCACTTCTATGCGGGATAAAATCAGAAGCGATCACATACACATATCTAACAAGAAATAGGCATTGATATTATTATACCACACAGCATGAATTGTATTGGTATAGTTGATTGAGCAATTTCTAAAATAAGATGATCTGCAAACCAATAGTTAGAATATTTTATTCATCTTATCTTTGAGTTTTAAATATTTCACTTGAGCTATTATGAGCTATTATCAAATAATTGAAGCTTTTAACCACGTATGTCTAAGTATTCATTATCTTAATTCACAATGACGTAGTCTTAACATGGAGATATCTACCTGGCTGTACTAAATAAATCACAATGGAGATCCCACAACCAATAATTCTCATCTTCTTTACTATTTCACAAACAAGGAACAGGAGATTGTTCTAAATTGACTATGTACATATGAGGAGCTTAGAGACAGGTAGGAATTACTATTGCCTGACCATAGTAAAAATTTAAGTGACGAAATATTCTACCATATTGAAGATTATTTCAAATACTTTTGGAATACCGATTAAATTTTGCAGGTTTATCATATATTATGTTTTATTGTAGATATATAATAAGCATTACTATTTATTACTTATTAGATTTGTTTAGAACAGCTGCTGTAACTCGTCTTAGTTCCTGAGTTATTATTTTAAAATGTAATGGGAATGATATGTTTGCAAATAATCATCAATAATTTAGCATATTTGTTTCTTGCACACAGTGCCACAATTTTCCCTAAAAATTGTATTATAACTAATAAATAGTTTATTTTTACAATAGCAATTTTCGCAAATTTTATTTTATTTCAGAATTGTTTATTACGCACTCTACGACATTCAATTATTTTAAGTAATACTCCTGCTAACAAGATAGGTATTACAATTTAATTCGTAATTTAGTACTGGGAATTTTAATGCACGCATACATTGTATAGATACAAGAATATATACAAGCCTTCATTGAAAATTAATTTAAAATACTTCTTCTTGGTACATCTTTTTAATACAGAAGATTATTATCTAAACGTCGGCTATAAATCTGTTCGTATGAAATTTATTTACATACTCCCAAATTACTACAACAGAACCGGTTCACATATCCATTAATCGCTTATTTTTTCCTTTAATTTATATCTAACTTTAGGATATAATATTGATTAAAAGTTATCGTATTCAGAGTAGTTTCTGATATATGTGTGGTTTAATTAAAGAAATGCGTCGACACACCTTATAGAAAATTATGTATATTACATGTAAATAGATCTTATTGCAATACCGAAACTGTAAATCGATTTTATAATATAGGAGTTTTATCGGATTCACACCAAATAATATTCATTAGTATTTTATTTGTTTACATATATAAAACTATCATACTTTCATGTGATTATAAACATTAGCGTGTGTAATGTTCTTTAACGGACTTTAAAAATAATTTGTAAATACAAAATAAACCATTTGACATTACCATTATTAAAAAAGATATCGTTTAATAATATTGCACAAAATTATTAGAGTAAATTAGTTAAAAACATCCACATTTATAAGATGCATCCACCATTGCACTCGATAACATGTACGAACACAATGACTCATTGCAAGTAAATATTCTAAATTAATAATTTAATTTATAGGTTACATGTGAATGAACAAACACAATAATAATAATAATAATAACACAACAAAATCTGATTCAAACACATTCCTAACTTAGAGAATTACCAACTCTATTTCCATAGCATGTAGGATATGTACTAGTTTAATTCTTGGTAAACAATGTGAAATGTATATCTAAATATTGAGTGGGTGGTATATAAGTGGAAGTGAATGTTAGAGTTCCTGAAAATCGAATTCACGTGTTTTCGTTTCATTGAATTTTTATATACGAGGTTAAATAAAAAGTTTAGTTTAAAATAGAAGCAATAAAAATGACTAATCTCAAATTCAATAATCCCTTTACCATTCAATATTGTCCATAGAGGAGCTTCAGTTGATTTAGCTATTTTTAGATTACATTTAGCAAATAGTACGGCGACAAAGTGGCATCAGAGCTCTATATACCTATATCTATATGCATATTTCACATGACGATCGCAATTTTATATTGCAGCATAAAATTTTGTTTCAACAAAAGCTTTTCTTGTTTAACATTTGTTACTAGGTTTTTTTCTGCTTATTTAGTTTTAAAAAATGGTTTAAAATTGGTAAAATCTACATTAGAATAGTTATTGGTGACTACATTCTTTATTACGAATGTGACTAGTTAGTTAACTGCACGAGGCAAATAACCACTATAAGTGATGATTACTAGATACGGATACTACTCTCCTGTGTTGTGTATAATGTTTTCCCGGCCCCGACAGCTATGGTCACGAAATAAAAAAATCACATTTTACATTTTTTGATCAATTTATTTTGACGTTAATGGATATTTGGCGTTCAACTCATACATCGATCACAATAATTTGCTGTCATTTTCATGTCGGCCCATTCAATATGACCGATGCAATTGCAATCCATTGTGACCATTTGCATTGTAGACATTTAAGGGTCCTATATAGTGGATAAGTGAATAGTTAAAAAATTGGAGATCTTTGATGCAAGATATTTTTGTTGATTTTAAATTTGGAGAAAACCTTTCAACGTCAACTTATGAAGCATTCAGTTATCTACCCCGCTGAATAATCAAATTTCGAAAAAAATGATCTGATTAAAGAAAATTAATTAATATGTCAAAATATTAAAAACAAGTTTTCTCAAAAATCCTATGTAGCAGAGTTGTTTGCTTTAGTTCACGTTATAAATTGAATAAAAAGCTACCCCGCTATGCACTTATTTTTCGTTCAACTATTCTTTACTTTGTTTTAAATGAATATAAGATAAATTAAAATTAGGCAACCAACATACAATGAATTGTTATTCTTGTAAAAATCTTTCCCGTGGTTACAAATGTGAAAATATATTTGGTCATAAATAAATTTTTATTCGCTTAGATATTGAATTATTATTTCAAATATTTATTATATATTCCCTATGTGTAATAAGTACTCGAACATCCTTGGCTTATTAAATTATGTGCTATGCAACCAATATTACATTTCCGATCCACTATATAGGACCCTTCAGAGGAGCGTTTACCTATCGAAAACTAAGGCATCCCCGTTTCGCATTTTTTGAATTTATTTTGTAATTTTAGAAACTCAAATTTGGGTTAGTGATGCAAAAGGCATCAATTTATAATGTCAAGGTCAGTTTTTGTACTAATTTATTTTCTTAAAAAAGTTTTGTGTCTTAGAAATAACGACAAAAATGCATGAATTTAATTAATGTCTACTAACTAAGGCTGATACACAAAAGAAAAAAACAACCTCCACGCGTCAGCTACACATTTGATGAACGATATAAAAAAAAAACTTTCTGTAATTATTTTTGAAGATAAAAACATTAAATAGTAAACATAAACATTGCCACACACATTTCACACGAGGTTTTTCCATGCTATTGCGTTGTCTGTTTCCACTATGGTATTTCTACCGGTCCTAGCGAAGACGAAAATCTATTGGAATCGGTCGGCTATTCCAGACAGTTTGTAATTAAAAAGAAATGTCATATAACCTATAATATTCGAGTGTTTAATACTATAAGTTATGGACAAGCGAAAATTGGCTTATTATAGAACATCAACAACATCAACAGTTCCGTAAGTACTCATTCTTTATACATTAAGTTTCCCATTATTCCTTTATCTATGACAGAATCTGTGAATAACACCGAAGCGCTGTGACAGAACCGAATATCGTCTACCTCCACTTACTCACACCCCCTTGCGTCTACCCGTCCCACGCGTAATATAAGTTGCATAAGGTTCTATTTGTTAGTAAACGCCATGATTCAAATAGGAGTAATCATGAATCGGTGAGTTATGCACACAAACAGACGAAAAATGTTGACATTTCACAATTCTCAACTATCAACATGAATGTCAACTAAATAATCTGTTCAACCCAATATCGATCGATTCAATTGAGGAGCTTTTAGCAAAAACAACCTTAGGTCATTTTCTTGAATTTCAGATAATCAAAGAAAAACATTCCAACTTGGTTATTTCTAAAGATATTGAAATTTTGGTTTCGCTTAGATGTTCGAACAAGTATTTGGATTTTATTAGTTTAAAATAATGTAACAAATAACCGAAGTTTGTAGGACATTGGTTGTTTTTGTAAGTAATCTTTATTGATAAAAAATAAAAGACGTGGCAGCATTAAAATTAAGAACATGTTTTATTGAAAAGAAATGTCAAATTTCATTACACATTATTATTCCGCGTCAGTGCTGTTGTCTTCATTTTCTGTCTTTTCATACTCTCCTTCTGGAACGATGTTTGCTCGCAGTTTTAAATAATATTGTTGATTTGCTGACGTTTGAACAAAATTTGCCAGTTTTTATTTGGCAACTTCCACATTTGCATTAAAAACAAAATAACAACATATATATTAAAAGTAATTAATTATCTTGGCGTAGCGGCAAGGTTAGTCAATGATGCTTTTTAGATGGCAGCTTACTGTCAGATTGTCATTTTATTATTAACTGTCATTTCATAGCCGGTATGACAAAATAACTAATTACTTTTAATACATTAAATAACAAAAAACTTAAATAAATTTATTTTTGTGAAAACAATTCATCATCAATCATTACATTTTAGATGAATGTAGTATGAAATTAAATGGTTAAAATAATAATACTCTAACAATGACTTTTTCAGGCGGCTATAAAAGACAAAAATACCATTTTATGTAATATTTATTATGTGTTTTCTATGAGAATGTAATATTTACGCACCGACAGTTTGTGGTGTGCGAGGGAATAACAAATGTGTGGATGTTGGCGGTGTTGAAAACATCTCTTGGACAACTTGGTTGTAAATAACTAGAGACACGACAGTCGTATTACATTACAGTCACATACATTACATATGACTGCATCACCACATTCAATTTTACACCGTGTCTGCAGGTTGTAAAGTGCATTATAACCGGTCATCTTGTCTGGACAAATATTTTAATTCAAGCTCTTGCTTTATAATTACCCTCTCTCCACCCCGTATGAAATGACGATTTATTTTCGCATGCGATGAATAAAGTAAAAAAAAATATATAATTATAGTCTAAAACGAAATCTTGACATGCGTACGTAGATACTATACAATGATTTAAGATCAGGTCATCCCCGCAGATATGAAATAAATTATATGCAATGTTATACAGGAAGAAATATAAATTTTAGTAATCCGGTACTTAAATAACGTTTAAATTGTTTTCGAAAAAACCGAAAAGTTTAAGAAGATATCTATTTAATATACAGGGTTGCTCATTAGTGCGTCAAAGTCCAATATAGGCGTTATTAAATAGTACTGAAGAAATGTATTTTATAAAAAGTGGCACAGTAACAAAAAACACACATTTTGAAAATAATTTGAATTATACAGGATGATGCGTTAAAATGGCACACATTCGATTTCATTTTAAATGAAACACTCTGTATATTTTTTGTTTTTCCTTATTTACTTTAATTTGTGTTTTCATCGGTATCTGGGGCATTGGTTTTGGATGACGCATTGTTGAGTTATTAATTGAATTAAAAAAAAAATGGTCGCGACAATGTTTACCACAATAATTCTATGCGGTAGTATTACGATTATATAAGACAAAATTATTTAGTAAGTATGCAGCCAAGGGATGTGTTGAACCTACAAAATAATCAAACATTCATTTTACTATACAGGGTGTTTGTTACGATGCAATCAATTTGGCTATCGTCAAAGAACGTTTAGTGATTTTTTTTCAAATGGAACAGCCCATATATTATTCAATTTTTGGAATGATGCGTTAATTGCGCTTAATTTTTGTTAATAATGGCCTATACCCAAACCCATTTCTCTTAGAACTAGAGGAACGTTTTGCAGAAGCAAGTTATATTGCGCACCATTTAAATGTCCGTGAAAGAAATGTGGTCCAATTATAAAGTTGCCCATATTACCAGCCCAACCATTTATAGTCCATTGCCTCTGCTTATCAATCGCTCTTAATATTCTTGGGTTGTCTATTGCATAATGATGAAGATTATGACGGTTTGGGCTACCACTCTGAGTAAAGGTCGATTTGTCAGTAAATAATACCTTTTGGAAGAAGTTAGGTGTTATCTTTTCAATTTCCAATCCCCATTCGCAAAACGTCCCTCTAGTCTCTAAATCAGGCCCCAACAGTTCGTGATGAAAGGAAATACTGTAGTGATGATATATTTTTTTTTTAAATCTTGCTAACAGTAGATCGTGGTATATTAGTTTCTGTTGATATTTTGATCGAACTAGTAAAGGGCTCCTCAATTACTGATAACAAGACTTTCAATTTATCTTTGTCAGTTGTCCTCTTTGTCCTTTCAAGCTTTTCATAACTCACATTTCCTGTTCTAATGAATCTTTCCGTAAGTCTTTCCAAACTTGTAACTGAAGGTTGTCTTCTGTCAGGATATCTCTGCGCATAAATTAGCTTGGTTAATAGACAATTCTTTTGGGCAGATCCCGTAATTAAAAACATTTCAACGGAAACTTAAGAAATCACTAATATTACACCTCATTAACAGCAACAATAAGATTTTAATTTTGGACGTTTGTTGACGTTTATTTGTTTTTGTTTGTCAAATCGTTTACCAAGTACACTAAATCGAACCGAAAACAAATACTTTAGCGGTTTGTAATGAAAAATTAAAAATAACTCCGAAATTATTGGGTTTGGGTATAGGACATTATTAACAAAAATTAAGCGCAATTAACGCATCATTCCAAAAATTTAATAATATACCGGCTGTTCCATTAGAAAAAAATCAATAAACGCTCTTTGACGTTAGCCAAATTGATTGCATCGTAACGAACACCCTGTATAATAAAATGAATGTTTGATTATTTTGTAGGTTCAACACATCCCTTGGCTGCATATTTACTAAATAATTTTGTCTTAGATAATCGTAATACTACCGCATAGAATTATTATAGTAAACATTGTCGCGACCTTTTTTTTTTAATATTCGTTAATAACTCAACAATGCGTCATCCAAAACCAAAACCCCAGATATCGATGAAAACACAAATTAAAGTAGATAAGGAGAAAAAGATATACAGGGTGTTTCATTTTAAACAAAATACGAATGTGTGCCATTTTAACGCATCACCCTGTATAATTCAAATTATTTTCAAAATGTGTGTTTTTTGTTACTGTGCCACTTTTTATAAAATAAATTTCTTCAGTACTATTTAATAATAACGCCTATATTGGACTTTGACGCACTAATGAGCAATCCTGTATAATAATGTCGGGATGTAAGGTATATAGATCGTTTAACTTTGAAATAAACATTTTACTTTCAAAAAATGTAGGCGAATGCAATTAAATGGTAGGCATTGAAAATAAAAGGAATCTTTCAGTTTTCATCCGCAGAACAGAGATTATCTTCTTCTTGAATATGGACTTCCTATCTTCAGTTGAGGTGCTTGGTTGACCAGTGTCATTGTTCCTGCTTGATGCTGGTTTATTCTCATGAGGAAGACGAATAAAGAATTCGTGATATACTAGAAGCACTGACTGCAAGAGGTCCATGAGATTTGCAAACTTTAGATATTTCAGTTTAGGTTTCTCAGTCTCAATAGGAAGCTCATGTAAAGCTGCTGCATTCCTGCCAGCCTTATTGGATTTGAAGAGTTGAATACGTGTCAGAGGCATTGCCAGAAAATGTTTTCTAGAAGACAGAATAGTGATTTTCTTTCTCGAAATATGCAGCCATTTTGCGAATTCCTTGCACAGAATTTCTAAAGCAAAGTATAAAATTATCCAGATTAATAGTCTCTATCTTGCATCTCCACTATCATAAACTTTTGGGAAGAGGATGCAAACAGTCCTAAACATTGCTCTGGAACATAAAGATCTGTTTTACGTTACCTCTTTTTAATCTCTATTAGACCAAATCACAGTCATTATACGAGTGTCCAGATTTTCGATTTGAGTATTTTTACGATGTACAACCGAAACGTCACAATAATCTGATTCTTATTCTGGTCACCACAATTGTCGCTAAAATCTGTTATATGCCTAATATGTCTGGGAAGAGTAGTGATAAATTTCTAGAGACAGGACGCAATTTCTTTACATTCCCGAGAAACTTGTCTCTTGTGTCAGATGTACATGTCGCACCCCCTCTACAAAGGTGACATAAGTCAAAATATGCAAATTCTGAGAGAGTAAAACTGAAAATACTTTAGTATGACTTTAAAATGTTGTGTGTTTAAATAAACACCTACAGTCATTATTTTAATGCCATGTATAGTTAATATTTTTCTCTTTGCATATACAGGTAAATTACGATCTAATTTTGATTTGTGACATCAATAATAAATATGAAGCGGTCCTTAAGTAACAAACATTTACATTTCTTTATCATTTGCGACTATTATAAACAAAATTCAAAATTAAACAGAGTAAAAATAATACTGCAAACATAAAACTGAGCACGGATATAGTGGGATTGAATTCTAGGTATTGAATCGATATGACTTCAAACGCTGTTTTTTACTTCATCTCCAACTGTTGAGTGTTTGTCGTGTTTTCCACGTAAATTAGTTGCAACGAAATCAGTTAAATTTTTTTTTGTTAAACCCGTTCTAATTGGACGGTCGTTAATATCAAAAGCGGCTTTACAAAAGTTTTACAAACTCTTACGCGTTCGCCATTACTTCGAAGTAAAATGATGAGTTTAAGTTATGATGATTTTCGGTTGACAAATATCGATATTTAGGTTTTAATGACTGGGTATTAGCAGCAATGTAATTTCGTTGTTCGGACAAATCACTAAGCGTCCAATAGCTACTAAAAATCCCCTGTCTGCGATTTTAGTCTATTTTTTGGAGCATTCACTCCATTTTACACTTCACCCCACAAGAAGCGCGTAGTTCCTACTTTTTGAAGCAGACACATAGGATTGCCCAGAATTTCTTTGCAGTTGTGACATTTTGACACGCCATTCATGTAATCTTGTTTTCTTAGGTTTTCTGTGTCGCTTTCGCTTCATTGATTTGCAATGTTCGGTAAATTTTCAAAGTTCGGATCTTCATCCGAATCGTTAAAACCTTTTTGGTCACTATTTTTTGCCGATATCTTGAAATTTAATACTTTTCGAATGCGCAGTCTAATTGGTACGGTAAGACGAACAGAAATCCGTGTTGATTTTGTTATTGGCGGAGGAACCTGGTTCACATTCTATTGTTTCCAACTGCACTACTATTGTAGATTGTTCAGTATTGGGTACTGCTTCTAAATGAATCATATTTTGTAAATGAGACTGTGATGCTCTGAACAACCAACAATGATTCGTCCTCGACGGTTCTTTCAGGCTTAGGGTGCCTTGTTTTACTAAAGACACCAGCAATTTTTCACGGCTGAAGCTCATTCTTACAACCTATAAAACAAAATCAATTCTAACCGATTTTGAAAAAAAAGTTACAACTTAACCAGCGGTGTGACAATAAACCATTATTGTATCATTAAAAATAACACAACTCTAAATGTCTTAATTAAAAATAGTGTTACAACTCGGAATATGACGTTATAACAGAAAACTTTTTACACAACTTTATAGAGCAAAATTGACGCATAATATGACACTTTTACACATCTACATCTCACCACTGACAAAGCTCAACTAAGAAATGCCATTGCTGATGTGTGAAGAACGGACAATTATATAAACTTTAAAAATGACATTAGCAACCTCTATCCAATAATTGTAAAAACGGACTTGTGACACTTTTACAGATGGAAAGTGTAAGGTTTTTATTAGGTTTGCCGATATAAAACAAAGACTGGTGCTTTTTGAGTTGTGTCACTTTTGAAGAGGGGGTGCGATGTGTCCATTTCCACTGAGAAGATTGTGATTAGCTGTCAAAGCAAAACTGACATTCGTTTAGTAGACAAGGGGTAGAAGTGAGCTTGTATCACCTGTTCTACAATCAGAGGGGCGTAACTTAAAATCAGACCTTTGTAACTATAGTTTTTGGTACCTGAAAACCTCACCAGATGACTCTGATTAGTACTGTCATGTAGATTACTAAATTAGCTACCTATACTTTACCGCCTTTATTGTTTTCATTTAGGATGCAGTTGAATTTTAATTAGCCGGTTTCGCATAAGTGTTCACTTATACATATTTTAATATTTTGTTGTGTTTAACTGAAGTTTTGGTTTATTTTGTTTGACTATGTTTAATAATGAGTGTAGCTTTCATTCGTTTGTATACATTTGTTTCTATTATAGATGCAGTTTATTAGTGTCATATAATTGTAAATTAAGCTATATACTTTTTTGTACTATATTATATACTACATATTATACTTCTTTAATATGTTTTAATGTGTATTTTTGTAAAATGTTATGTGATGTTATTTTCCTTTTCCAACGTATATTGCAGATTTTTTTTTTACTTTGATATGACATTTTATGCAACAAAGTGTTCTTATAAAATAACTTACAGCAAAGTATTTTACGGTGGTGTGGCGATACATTCAATGCTAACGTGGCCTATTCGAACAAAATAATGCCAACCACTGTGCCAAGAACTTCGCCGCAAATTATTTCCTAGGAAACTGACATCTCATATTAAAAAATACGTGTTATTTTTCCATAATTATGTAGTTCTACAATCCTTGCATTATCTAAAATGTGCTTCATATTCCTCCTTAGTATTTCCAGCTTTACCATTCTATTCCTTCTGAAATCATTATGGCGTATCGCTCATGTTCGGAAATGTATGGACAAGAAATCTCCCAGACACTCGTTTCCTGATCCCTGTATATTTATTTGTTAAATGGGTAATCATTTGTAGTAATAGAGATATATCATATTTGCCTTATATATATAATTAAAAAAAATTATATATATATATATAATTTTAATAGATAGATAATAAGATACGACCACCAAGATTTCATCCAAAGCTTTTTGTAGTTTATATGTTCTACCATATAGACCTTAAAGACAGTTGATAGTACATGAATGAAACACTTTAGAAACGATATTGCGACAAAGAAATCGAAAGGAGAATAGAGAAGTCCAACTAATGAAGAACTAGAATGGAGTAGAGAAAATAGAAGTACCTACAAAGAACAAAATGGTAACAGAAATGTGCTATGTATTTTATTTATACTTTTGTTTGTTTGAATAAAGACTATTAAAAGTAATGTAGCTTTATGTTACGTTTCGATTACCTTTAAAACACATTGTTTGTTTATTGAATATCGTTTAATTATTTTTCAGAATACGTATGTGCATAATTGTCAAAAAAAAGTATAATTTTCAAACTCAGATCGAGATTTGTATAAAACTTATATGAACAAGACTCTAATATTTTAGTAAGTAACTTTTTCGTAATTATATTAAGTAATTTCAGAAAAAAGAAGTTGATTACAAAAATATTAGGATTTTGTTCACAAACTATAAAAATAAAACCATTAATTTTGGATAAGAATGTAGAATGTTTAATTTCAAAATTTGCCGCCACTTAATTTAGTACCTGAAAATTTCAAGAGATGAGTCTGGTTACAACATTTAGTATTTAATTACCCATCTACTATATATAAGTTATTTATTGCTACAATTTAAACTCAGATGTGGGAAAGTAACTAAGTAATTTTGTTAACAAATAGTAGCAGTGGGTGCGAAAACACTTATATCCTTTGGTTACCGCACAAAATGCATGTTTTGCTGACATTTTATGCTTTTTTCTACTCCCACATTTTAATTGTATTATTAGATATTTTGGACTTGTACTTTAATGATGTACATTAAGATACAAGTTTACATCCAATAGGAATGCGACATCCCAATATACAATCAATATTCAATATGGTCCTGACGACCTATCTGACAGATCTAAAAATTAATTAAAATTGACAGTTCTCTGTAATTTATTGGTAAGCAGTTAAAATTTGTGCTTTTTTGAAAATATAAACAATAAAAATCAGTGATAGTGACACTGAAATGTAAAATTTGACATCACCAGAAATTATGGAACCTGCCTTTAATAGCCACGAACAATTTATTACGAGCGAAATCGGCAAAAACGTAAAAAAAATACTCTCAATTTATGAATTGGAATGTTCAAAAAATAATGTGTATGCAACTCGCATTTAATGACTATTAAGACACTCGTATTCATTACTACACTCGCCTACGGCTCGTATCATAATTTTCATACTCGTGTCTTAATAGCCATCATTAAATTGCTCAATGCATAATATACTATTAACACATATTTAAATTTGTCACTTATATCCCTTGGTTTGTAGATACCTCATATATGATTCGAAGTTGTATACAGGTAAAAAATAGTAAAATAAATATAGTTGTGTAAGCCTAAGGTGAATGAAATTTCAATCAGTGCTCTTGAAGATGACAACATAGTTGTCGAAATACGTATTTAGTTTTATGTGCTTTAGTGTGGTAAAGGTGTTTTAGTCTTTTTGTTCAATTGAATATACCAATCCAAATAGTATAAAATGCATGCTTGTATAAATGTATAAATTCTACATACATAAAATGAATGCTTGTATACATATATAAATTCTGCATACTTGAAGAATATTCGCAAAAGTATTAATTCATATTGTTAACATCAGATCGGAAAACAAGTATAACATACAATATGAAATAATTTGTTTTAGGGGTATAAGACGTAAATTTAACGAAACCCATCTGTGTGACATCCAGGTATTTTGCAGATTATAATTACCTTATTGACTTCGGTGAAGCTCTATTAATAATTTAGAATATGAGAAACTGTTATAATCTTATGAAGATTAAATTGAAAGCGAAATAACATACACCACTAGTACGTAAGTTTATTATACACATACTCACTTTAGATAGTCAAATTTGAAAGCTATATTATTAGACTAAGTGGATTATATCCCAAATACTGTCAACAACATGTAACAACTCTATTAATATTTTATGATGTACCAATTTTATTCATCACCCAATTTTACCTACGCATGACATAATTCCACTAACATATATTATACAAAGATATATAATGTAGTACATATTAGTAAATTCGTGTTTGTAACGCTATGTGTTTGCTAGGTTACGCAAACTATATACATTACAGAGGAAAACTAATTTGTAAGCATTTGTAATATAATTAAATAATCAGTTTGTTTGATTGTTATTAATATGATTAATATATATCTAATATAAATAAGCTTTATTGTTGATGAAATTACAATATATGTATATCATTACATTACATAATATATTTATACAATATATATAGGAAATTATAGGACATAAAATAATCAAATTGACAATGATAATAATTCAGATTTGTGTGGCGTTCAATTTTTTGTACGTTAATGTAATATTAATAATATTTAATGTGTATTTATTAAATAACACAAGAATTGCGAGAATTAACTGCATATTGTGTGATATATCGGTACGAGGTAGAAAATTCCTTACTTTTTGAGACGATTAAGAACCTAAACAAAATACGAATTGATTATTCTACATTATTAGGTATATTAAAATTTCACGTTAATTAATAGTATTTAAGTAAAACATTTATTCATTTGTAATTATTATAGTTTTAAAAATAAGGAAAAAGTAAAACGCAGTACTAAGTTTCCTGAAGAAAAATGAATATTATTTAAACGTGCAGTTTTACTATATTTTTACTTGTATGTATAATAAAATCTTCAAAAATTCATTCTTTTATTCTAGTTCTACTTTATTATTTTGATTTTTTTCGTTAGTCATAATTAATTGTATATACAAATCTCAAGTTAATAAAATTTTATAATATTTGCATACATATATTTATAAAGCACCTAGGATTTTAAATCAACAGAATTTTATCTCTATAAGACTTTTAAGTTTATTGAATTGTAAATATTTTTCAAAGCACACAGATGCACAGATCTACTTAATGCCATTTTTAAATCCGGTGATATAATTATGTGCTTTCAGGAAAGCTTCCGCAATATTCTAATGCTCATAAATTTTACGATTTAAGTTTTCCGAGTTGCTAAGTGCCGTTTTTTAAGAGCACGAAGGTAAGTCATAAATTGATAGAGAAAATGCGTTTTAGCGTGGATATATAAGATACAAATTTCCCATTTTTGTAAAGTTAATGAGGAAACGGAAAGCATCTAAAAATAATTTAGAAGCAATGGCTTCCGTATTTTGCTGTATTTTTATGTATAATATATACTTAAGAGTTAGTAATTCAATTAGTATGGAATATAATAACTACAACGTACATGTAGTAATAATAATCGTACTAGGTGACAAAATTGAAGTTAGGGACGTATAAATAATAATTAATTATTCGCAATCTGGGTCTATCCAAATAATGGTAGAGAAAGAATACATCAACTAAATTTTCTGTCTGTTAGACAAGAACTCGCTAGGCAAATGTAAAACATGTGTATGTATATTTATGCTCCTATAAAACGTCGACAGTGTAGAAAAGAAATGCAATATGTAGGAGTTGCTGGTTTACGGTGTTTGATAAGAGATAAAGCACTGATTAAAATGATACTTGTTAAATACCACATCGCATTTATTTTACCGAGTCCAGTAAGAAATTTATGACTAAATGAATAGACTTATTTATATTTTTCAGAAATATTAAAGATTGAAGGCAAAGAAAACAAAATAAATATTCTTTAAGTAAGACTTTATAATACAACTTAAAGTACTTCAAATAGAAACCATTTCTAAGTTTTAAAGTTCAATGTGTTCGGACTGCGTATTTATATCTTTATTCACTATTCGTGTAGCACCATCTTGACCATATTTTATTAATTTGTTTTTGCATTAAATACGGCAAACCTAAAAAATTAGGTATGGGCACCATACGACTTTATTAATTTTAATTAAGTCTAGTCCTAAATATTTATGCAAATCACTGCTTATCATAAAAGTAAATGTTTGGTTTTCGTGCCAAATTTGGAAACATTCTTCTAAAAAAGCTATTACATTTATTATTTGATTGCGGATTAAAAAGCATTTAATTTCTTAAATAAGGGCTTATAAAAAGTATTCAAATACAAAATAAGCAGTTTAAATAAAGAAATACTTAAATAAAACAACAACAAATATGTAAAATATTTTAGTAATAATTTGTAAGCAATATACAAAGTATATTATTTTCTTAGAAATATAAAGCAGTTTACAATTAGGTAGGTATTTTTCTAAATTTTCCATAGAGAAATGTTGCTTACGTTCTGTTGATATGTTCTTATTTATTGAAAAACGTTGCTCGATGTCCACCGATGCAAATTGAGCATATTTAAGAATACTTAATGGTGCAATGGTATCCGGTAAAGTTGCAAACGTAGTACCATTCAATGCTTTAGATTTTAGGAAGTTTTTAAAGACCTTCATTCTTCACAAGAACATTATTTAATATTTTAATAATAATATCACCAACTTTACTTCTCAAAGTTTCATTTTTATTATATATTCATTCGCCATTGCAATACTATCAGCAAGAGATATTTCTTTTCTTTAATTGTTTAATTGCACTGCTCATAAAAGAGTAGTGACACTTGATAAACTGTAAATTCTGAAACAAAACAATATTATGTAATACAACGTCCGTTATTGCTGTTGAAACGATATCTGGTAGCTCATCTACAAATACCTTAATGTTCTTGTAGTATTTTGCATAATAAATAGCGGCCTCCAACCAAGTTCCCCATCCCATCACTATCGATTCTAGTGGTGAAGGTATATTTGGAAATCGTTCTTTAAAAGCTTAAAAGTTCTAAGAGGTGCTTGTATAAATAAGTTATTATATGCCAATCTGATCAGATTGTCATATAATAAGTTATTATATGTCAATCTGAAGAAGCTACAGTGTAGTGAAACAGCTGTCGTTGTTATTAAATATTAAATACAGTGTAAATCATAAACATTTGTTTGTTTTATTTCACATGAAATGAATTTATATCAAGTAAAGACCAACTCAATCCAAGATTTAAGAGAATTAAGTTTAGCGGGGATAAATATTGACAATACTGAACAACGAGAAAGAAAAACATTGTCTAATTACCCAGGTAATTTTATCAATGAAAAATTAGCTACGAATACATATAATTATCTATATACTTCGATTAGGTTTATTTAATTAATCTATTTAATTCACTTGCAGGTAGTCATAATAGCATGTTATGGTTAAAAAGTAGAAACAACCCTTGGAACGATGTAATTCACCATTGGAAAATAATATTCCCCATCTGTCAATCTAACAAGCAAAAAACAGTTCAAGAGTTTTTAACAGAGAGGTAATCTTTAACCTTAGCACAAGGCAATACTTTAGTAGTTAATCCATTATACACATACTTACAATGAATATTAAATTTACTCTTTCAGATTGACATAGATTTTGAATTTGTGTTTGAAAATGCCTCAATGAAACTTCTGGAAGTATGGAACAACGTTTTTGAAACCATTCTAGATTTACGAAAAGACTTTGTAAAGGATGGTGCAGCTTTTGAGTTACTGTCTTACCTAATGATTTAAGTGAAAGTAAGAGATAATAAAACTATTATTAATTATTTACATAAATGTGCAAGTGTATATATTTACTCTTACCTTACTTGGTACCACCACGTGGAATAAAGCTTCTTAAAAACAAAAAACATTGGAAACCTTCGATCATAGAGAGTCAAGAAGGATTAATTTAACACTCAAAGGTATTATTACAACATAATTACAAAATCAACTAACAATGTACTTGTTTATAGATACCTGGAGATGTCGATAGTTTTTTTTTATATAAGCCTCAAAACATTATATTGTTAGATGATAATAATATGCTTGTTTATGGAAGACTTTTGAACATTTTTATGAAAATGATAATGTTTATTTTATAGATAACAATATAAAACAGTGAGTTTGTATTCCCATATTAGAGCTTATGAATTACATATTATATTCGAAAAGCTTTAATAATAATTTACTTCTTGCTAACTACACATTCATAGAAATATGTACGAGGTAGATCTGTTACAATGATCTTGCAGATATTTTTATGAGTTTGGATATTGGAATATATAATGGAATAATGATATGGCACTTGTAGAATAATAATTAATGTACGTATTTTGACCACATAAATGTTATGCTTGTATCAATAAAATTATATTTAAATAAATATACGTTGTTTGTGCTATTTCCATTGTTTGATGGAATTTGAAAACCGACCTTTCGGCAGACAGGAAGGGCTGTTTCTTGTCAAAAAAATAAATTAAGTCTGTGATATATTAAAATAACTTTTGAAGAGCACTTATAACCTTTGTAAGTGTCATGACAAAATTCGCTGCATTAACATGTAGAAATGTCATAAGTGCTTTTTAAAAAATATTTTGATATGACACAAATTTAATCTCTCTTTTTTTGGCAACAAGCAGCCCTTCACAGTGCTACCCTGATGAAGACAGAAGAATGTCTGCCGAAATATCGGTTTCTTTCAAAATTCAACAAACGATGGAAATAGCGCAAACAACATATCAAATAGAAAATATGTTGTCTCAAACAAGAACTCTGTTTGATATACTGTTGACCATATTAATGCTTAATGCAAGTAAATGATTTAGTTCATACAAACAAATACAATTTATAATAATAAATAAATGTACTTAATTGAATGAATTTAGTAATATATTGTTCATTTAAGTGAATAAGTTGTTTGATTGAATTATTGTATATTGTTCATCTAAAAGAAATATATGCTTAGCCTTATGAAATAGGTTATTTCTTCTAATGCGATATTGAATTACTCCAAATATAAAGTATGTTTGCCCAAATAAATTCTATATTTACGCGGAGCTCAAAATTATTTATTTTAACAATACATTTGGTTGAAGTAACTAAAGTACTTCAAACAATTTTTTTGCTTACCGCAAGCAAACATTTGTTTACCCATAATTTTTATTTAATCGTATATTTTGGTTGGCGTAATCAAATTTTGTTTTGACCAAACAATTGGGTTTTTCAGTGTATATTTTCTTAGAAAATTGGTTCGAGCAAGCAACATGTGTTTGTGCTATTAATCATCTCAATTAATTTGGCTTGGCTATCAGTGAAATTCCTTTAGTAAGTCAAAAATTCCTAATGTCACGCCCTGTTTTTTTAATAAAAATAAGTGAAAGAACTGATTAAATTGACGCTAGATTATTTATGGAAACATTGTATCTTTTGTTAAAAAATACACGAGAGAAAGTGAAAGATTTTGTATTATTTACACGTTAAGTATTCTAAATATGTAAATGACCGTCCAGATAATGAATAGGAACGTATTGTTGAGGAATATAACCTCTATTCAAAATTTTGTTTGTTCCTCTACTTTGTAAATTGGCTTTAAAATTTAATAGATTTTGACCATGGTGATTGTACGGCACGAACATGAAACTTACATTGACTTATTACCATTGATTTATTTGAACCATTGTCGGCTATTACAAGACAAAATCGCTTACGTCGCGCTGTCGTGAGCATACAGTGTACACAAAACATGCATGTCAAGCATTCGTTCCTGCCTCGCCATGGAACACACCAACGATACACTCACACACGTGTAAGACATATACATACACTCACTCATGGTATGCATGTGTGTACCCGCTTTAGCAGTTCTTCGCCTACCAGACGCGCTGACAATAAAATTAATGTCCATCCCGTGTTCCATTCTCCGCTTATTATTTATACACGTCGGCTGGTTACAAATTGAAAACTCATGTGCCTCGAAACTCGATGCCTGGCGACAATTTGCAAGTGCGCAAGCGGTCATAAATTAAAATAGGGATCATCCTCGGCGGTGTAGACGATGAATTCACAACGAAAAAAAAACGACTTTACGCAATCTCTGGAAGCGTCGTCGTGAACTCTCGCTGCTGCGCGACATCTAAGTGGTTTAATGACCGCGTACAATTCGATGTAATTACTGTAGAGGTGCAATTTTTTAACAGGTAACCGTGAAATTGCTCGTGATTTAATTTCGTCTAGTTTAGATAAAACAATTTGGAGGCAACTGTACTCCATATACAGAAAGAATAAAGGCTTGTAATATGGCACAACCTATTGTTGCACGCTGCGACAAGTTTGGTACAGCTTCAGACATATTGAAGCTTACACGGGTGTGTGAAGTTAGTCCCCCTTTTTTCGAAAATCGGAAATCTAGCGGTTGTTCCAGGTTATTCTAGGTTTGTTCTAAATTGTTCCAAAGTATTTTAAAGGAAAAATCAAAATCAGATGAGAAAATGGGAAAAACGAAAGCCAAAAGTAAGACCCAGTTTTTGCAAAATCTAAAATTTTGACAGTTGTTCTAGGTTGTTCTAGGTTTGTCCTAAACATTGTTCTAATACATCAAAACCGGTTCTCTTATATATCAAAGGATATTGTAAAAAAGCTGTATTCAAAAGTGAGAAGTTAGTTACTTTTGGATTCCGTTTCTTTTGCAATATTTTTTGATATATAAGAGATACGATTTTGACGTATTAAAACAATATTTAGAACAAACTTCTAGAACAACCGTAAAAATTTTAATTTTTGCAAAAACTGGGTCCGACTTAGTACTTTTGGCTTTCCTTTTTCCCCATTCTCTCGTCTGATTTGGATTTTTTCTTTGAAATACTTTGGAACAATTTAGAACAAACCTAGAGCAACCGAGAATAATCGTCAGAATTACAATTTTCAAGAAAAGGGGGGTTGGCAGAACTCGCATTTTCTGGTTATCTCGGACAATTTTGAATTTTTTCGAAAACAATGTTTAAAGCAACTAGAACAACCTAGAACAACCTTCAGATTTTCTATTTTTGAAAAAAGTTGGGTTGGGTGAAAATGTTGTTTTTTTCAATTATCTCGGCCAATTTTGCCTTTTTTCTTTTGAAATGCTCTGGAACAATTTAGAACAAATCTAGAACAACCTAGAACCACCGTCAGATTTCCGATTTTCAAAAAAAGGGGGCTAACTTCACACAGGCAGCTTACACTATTATCGACACATGTAGGGGAAGGTGGGGCTCATTGATGCAATTTTTTTTTAAGGCGATTAGAAATTTTTTTTTGTAATATACTAAATTTTTACCATGCATTCAACAGATTGGTTATTATTCTATACTATTTTGTCATACTACAGCTATAATATTAACCTACTGTTTAGTAAAGAAAAAAATTTAACTACACCAGAGGGGCAGAGTGATATGGTAGGTGGGGCAGATAAATACATCATGGGGTAGATTGATATAATACAAAAAAAGGGTGAATTGTTTATAAAATTTTATTATTTTTTATTAAACTTTATTAAAAAACAAAAGTCGAATTAACAAACATTGTAGGAAGTTAAATTAACTACAAAATTAAACATTGAAGCAGTTCTGCTCGTTCCTTTGGTAATACAAGGTTGAGGTAACTTCATAATTACATCTGAGATGTCAACAGACGCAACATACTCTACAACTGGAAAAACAAAAGTCCATGAGGTTGGGGTATTCCTCAAGAATGTCACTTTATATTCTGACTGACTATAATGCCTGACCTACGTAATAAACCCCAGACTTTTTCTTTGCAAATTTTATTAATAAAAAGTCTCCATTAGCTATTGTTTCAAAATTTGGTAAAGCAATGTGTGGCTCTTCTGTAACTGCATCTTCATTAAGAGAAATTTCATCTGAAGAAAAATCCATGAATTCACATTCATCGGAAATGCTCGTGGAATCTGATTCGATCAATTTTCTTTGGTGTCTTTTTTTTAATGCCGCATTCTAAAAGTAGTTTAGCTGATTTCATATCCTTTATTCTCTGTTTCTGTTCTTTCTTAAGCATCTTTTGTTCTTTTATATTGTATAACTCTTCAAGTCTATTTTTTTCAGGTGTGTCTGTGTAAATTCTAGATTTCCCCGGTTGCCTTCCTTTTTTCCCACTTTTTCTTGTTTTGCTTTGTTTTGAGAAAGGTCTAATAGTTTCAGGAGTTATAAGATTTTTTGATGTGGAGGTAGTCTTCAAATAATCTTTTCGCTGTTTCGTCGCTTACTGTCGCGCATTTACCATGTCTCTCTTCCTCACATATGAAACGCTTTACCGTTCTTTCCGTCCTTCTGAATTCCAGTTCCAACATAACACTTATTGGATGACTTTCTTTTTTATTTTATGTATATTGTGACCTAGGCAAATGATTAATCATTAGTTTTGTCCATCGTTGAAATTTAGTAATAGTTTCATCGTCACAATTTCATGTTTAACAACGTACAATTTTGACTTTTCGACACTGCACTTTTGCAGAGCCGGTAGAAATACGTCCCCACTCTACAAATTCTAAACTACTACTGTTAATCATTACGGCCTCTATCCTGGTATAAGTTTTATACCAATTGTGTTATTAGTAAACGATTCATGTAAACTGAAACACACGGTATATATGCTACTCCGCTTGAAAAACTGAATTTACTTCGGCACAAATGAAATGAAACAACCTGTATATCCAAAATCGATAAATATGATTAAGTATAATCATGTTTACTAGTTGCAACAATAAGTCTGTAATAGAGAATTTTAGGTGAAACAGCTGTATTTACAATGTGTATTCAGTTGCTTATAGGTATGCAGAAATAATTGGAAGAAAAAGATACTTCAATAACACGAAATCGATACATACTAGTAGGATTGTTAAATTATTACTCGACATTATATGCAAACAAATATTTTATTCTTATTTATGTAATCATTAATTTTCCAAACTCGAAGATCGTGGCGAATGTTATATTCTTGGATATCCTACTGAAAGATGACGACCACATGCTGTTAAGTATAGAGAAATAACAAATTCCTCAGAGTGTTCTACGAATGCCAGTGTGTCCACTTACCTACAACACCGATTAAAATACAGAGTTTGTTGTGCGTTGAAACGTGTAAATTCTTGTTTTATTTATTTTTGTATGGATTTTATGAGAAACATGACGCTTATCATTTGACTAAATTTATTCATATGAGTTGTAAGTCACCCGTTTGTAATGTCATAGACCACCTCTGTTGTACCTGGTTATACATTCGTATGAAATATGAGAAAAATATATTTTTAATATACTATTACAGCAAAGGAACGAACTTGTTAGTGTGCCTACCTGCCTACAGTTTGCGATGTGAAATAATACTTTTAATAAATTACGTGGAAGATTCTTATAATATAAACTTGCAAGTTTAGATTATGTAGGAGAGTAGAGGTTAGAATCAGGAAGCTAATTAACAGTAACTATTCCTAAAATATGAAATAGCAATAACATTAAATTAAATCGATTCATTTACTACAAAAACGAAAAAATAGAAAAATCTTGGAAAATGCGGTTCTGTCCAAGGGATAGGGACAGAATCCTACACACTCACTTACACATTCCTATATTATACAGTGTGCCTGATTCCGATGCTCACCATTGATATATCGGTTATTAGAAGATATAGAGGAACGGTTAAATGAGGAATGTTTTGCGGAATTCAATGCTCGCAACAAATCTCATTTCAAATTCATTAGGACTTTTTACAATTTTGAGATATTTTGAAAAAACCAATATTTTGCCGATATGAATTTTCCTCAATAACTCGATAACGCCTAATGCGATTGCTTTTAAACTCTAACATTGTTGAGAGACTTTTTTAAGACCATTTTTTTTGGTGTTAACAGTAACCCCCGATTTTCATTTGTTTCCAAGTTCTTAGCGCTATCTTTTGTTTTTCTTATAACGGCCATATTGGATTTTTAATTAGTTAGATAGCCCTTAAAATAGCTTTTCAATAGTGTACAACATGACTAATAAATTTTTATTTATACGAGAGATATGAGCATTTGAATAAAATTTCACTCTAATACGAAATTAGTTGGCTATGAAATTTGACAGCAAACTGTCATCGAAAAAGTTTAACTGACAAGCGAGATATAATCTAAACTTGTAATGTATGTAATGTAAAGTGAAAGTATGAACAGAACAACTAAGCATAGCACCATCATTATTATCTAGGCAGTTTCATCAAATCGCCTTGATTTATCTAAGATATGCCTCAACTCCACCACACAAATAATATATACGCAAATTGCACAATAATTAAAAGAACAGGTAATGTAAAAATTGGGAGTAGAATGTCGTGTATCATTCATGTGTTAATTAGAAGACTTAGATTTATCTTAAGGGTACATTCAATTTCAACACACGAATAATACTGATTATGTGTCAAAGATACATTCAATTTCAACACACGAATAATACTGATTATGTGTCAAAGATATAATACAGAATTGTGTAATTTAAACATGAAAGTGCTAAATATGTTAGTAGTCACACGCATATATGTTTCTACCTTATTTGATTTCATCAGTGTGATACAACTAAAAAATGAGGTGTGGCCACCACACGACTTTCTTATACGTGTATGCGTTTCAAATTATACAAAAGTTGTTCTAAATTAAGATTTAAATACTTTTATCTTCTGAAAAAATAAACAAAATCCTACTGTATATACTTCTGTTCTCTAAATAAATTTTTATAGGATGCATACTTGAGATATTCGAATGAACGTGAAACTCGCTAAGAGTGAAAGTGTTACTTTCTGACCGAATTTTAAAATTTCTTTTATACAAAAATTATTCCAAATATAGCTCTAAGTACATTTGTACTCTTGATAAATATATATAGAATGCATAATTTATGAGATATTTGCAAAAATCGCTATTCGATAAGAGTAAAAGTGAGATACTTCCGGTCCGAATTTTGAAATTTATTTTATACAAAAGATATAGAAAATTAAGTTCTTAATTCTTTTATACTCTTGATAAATATATATATATAGAATGCATAATTTACGACATATTTGCAAAAAATCGCTATGCGTTAAGAGTAAAAGTGTTACTTCCCGTCCAAATTTTGAAAATTTTTTAATAAAAAGGCATTGGAAATGAAGTTTTAAATACTTTTATACTCGTAACGTACCTGTTTAAAAAGCATGGCTTGCGAAATATTCGCAAAAAAGTGATTTTCGATAAGAGTAAAGGACCTACTTCCGGTAGGAATTTCGAGAAACTTTTTTCATAAAATTCTTCTCAAATTTAATTTCGAGTACATATGAAGTCTTTATAAATTTGTTTAAACTTAGTAGTTGACGAAATATTGGCAAAATTCAATTTTTTCACTGAAGTAAACTACTACTTCCGGTTTACCGATTTTACTGAAAAGCTAATCAGATCTCAAGAGGGAGATTATATATATATACTTTTTCGGTATCAGAGGATTTCAAAACGTGGACGTCTGCAAAAATCTCGAAGTCGAAAATGTTCGTCATCACATAACTTCCTTATACTACGTATAAGAAAGTAAAACGTGTGTGTTAATTCAAATAATATGTTTAATCAAAACAATATGATCTGTATTACCTTAAGTTCTATGCTATATTGTTCACGTTTTTATTTTTAGACATTTCTAGTTTACATTATATCTTGTTCAGTATTATTTGTGTGTTGAAATTGGATGTTTGTTTAAGATAAAACTAAGCCTTCTAAGTGACAAATTTAAATGATAAACCACAACTCTACTCCCAATTTTTACATTACCTACTACTTGTGCAATTTGCGTCAATATTATTTGTGTGGTAGAGTTGAATGCATGTCTTAGAATTAGATAAATCACGAGCATTTGATGGAACTGTATAGATAATAGTGATAATTCTTTGTTTAATTGTTCACATTTTTACTTTTACACATTTCTAGTTTACATCATATCTTGCTAGTCATTGAAATTTTTTAAATGACAGCTTGCTGTCAATTGTCATTTTAATACATTTTTGTATATTTTGGCAAAGATTTTTTTTTATATATGTATGTAGGTATGTATATAAAATAATGAGAAATAAATGTTTACCACTATTATAAGTGCTATTGTTTTTATTAGTAAGTGAAAGACTTTTCATTTGGTACAAACATTCAAATAATAGTGCTTATCTTCATAATACGCTATATTAATTTCTTTACAAATTCCTGGTATGTAGAATACATTCCGATCTCTCGCTAACTGAATTTAACTTTTCCAGGTATTCAAGTGCCTTATAAAAAATAGAGTAGGTATATAAAAATACTGCTGCGCTCACATTTGTTACGGTTCATAGTTAACAAAATAGATTTTCTATATAGAAGTATATCTAATATGGGATACACAGGATACATATCTCCAAATTTTTTGTTGTCCTGTAATTTTACAATTTTCTACTACCTATCGATTGCGGGTAATTGTCGGAGCCACTATAAAATCATATAATCATTTAACCGATTATCGTAAGTGCCTACTTGTAATATGTTTTTATGAAAACTACTTACATATGAATATATTTTATATAAGTATCTCTATTACACGGTACAAGGCAATTCTGTTATATAATAAATAGGTATAGACATTGTTTGGTATAAGTTCATTTATGCATACCTATATATAGCCATAACATTTATGCAATTCTAAGTACGCGGAGAGGTTTAAATGTGTTCTGTGTGATTAAAATTTTCTTTTAATTTCACGGTACGTTCGCAAACGGACGGAAAAACGAAATTAACTATCAGTTTTACAAGCGTCAGCATATGATTGTGTTTTATATATATGCCCGTAAATGCATATGTGCGTATCCACAGTACGGGAAAGATTATTTGACGCCGATTTTGACAGATTCGTTCAGGGATATTAAAAATTTAAACTTTTCTAAATTTGGTACAAAGTAATTACATGTTTTCCATAGGTACTAACTTCCATTCAAAAAAACAAAGAAAAAACCTATTTGCCATGACATAGCTTATACGGGTGAAGAATTAGTGACTTCGGGCATGGTCCATCTACATGGCTGAAACAAATTTGATTCGTTTTATACAGCGTTATTATTTAACAGTTATCAGATATTTTTGTGAGCCTTAATTAGATTAAATTGTAAACCATTTATATCACCTTTAATTTGAAAGTCAATGTCGTGATAAAAGTCATACTAATCAAATATTTAGAACCGCTTCTTCCTTATCTAACCTACCGCAATATATTTGTGCTTAACTAGATGAGTATTGTATTGTGTGTTTTGTTCGGTTTGTCTTCATGTTTAGTTTTAATATTTAGTACTACATTTCTTGATATAATAATAAGAAGCCTATATCGGCTTAAATATTACATATAGTATAAATTAAAATAGAATAACGTATTGCTGTGGTAGCTGCTATACTCTTAAAATGGTAAATTTCTTATTTGAAATGAAAATGTAACATTGCCACATGTTGGGTACAGCCATATAAATTATGCTGAAGACTCAATAATTTGAATAAATGTTAGTAAATGACAAAATCATTGTATTCTATCTATATGCTTATTCCTTAACAGCATAGTATTTTGAAAGTCCTTATGAGTTCTTGCAGTGATTTTGGCTTCTTCTATTCTGGTATATCTCTTATTTAGTTTTTTGTTTGGGATAAGGTTAAAAAAAATAAACCAGAGATGTAAATCTCATGTAGAAATTATATTCATATTTTATGAGAAAGTCATTAATAAATAACATTATTATATTGTATCTATATCCATTTTTGTATTACAAATAATGAGGAAAGAAAACATTTATACTCATTTTTGAGTTTTAATGTTTGGTTTAATGCTGGTTAAATAAAAAAAAAATTATCCCGTTCTTTCAGATAAAAAAAACAATTGTTGATTCTTGATAATAAATTTATTAATACGAAGCTAATTCTATTTCACCAAAAACATAAATTTTCACACAGTGCCTTGGTGATCTATAACTTTGCAACGCGAATGCCCTGAAACTGGCCTATACTAATCACTAGCTGTAAACATTCTCACGTAGTACATCTAGCGGCTTAGCACCTGCCCATCAAGAACATCCCCGTTTATTCGTACTTATTTTTGTTTGAAATATTAAATTAAAATAACTATATAATCATTAATGATGCCTTGTGATCTACTGAAAGCAAATATTCGCACATAGTACTCTCAGCACATCCAACACCATTAACTATCCTTTTATTACTTAAAAAAAATGAATCATTATTACTGAGCAAGATCATATTCATACAATTAATGATGCTTAACGTTTTACTAAAAGCAAATATTTTCACATAGTACTTTCAGTACATCTTGCACCATTAATTAATCCTAAATTGAATAATTTATTTCAAAATTTACTTTAATTCGACATATATTTTATCAAATTCAGCTTTATTAACATCCTCCATTTTTAAATTAGTAATAAAAAAATTATTATTTATTTCCTTTTTCGTCATTTGTTATTATTTTCTTTTTCCGTTTACTAAAGTTATCCTTATTTTTCTTTTAGAAATACCTCGATAAGGTAATACTGAGAACACATTGGAGACAACTGGAATCTTTCTTACGGATCCTGCACCATAAAGATCAGTCGCTCCCGTCACACCATCTCCAAATTCTATCCAGGCTCTCTCTTCTGGCAGTACGTTGATTTGCAGAAAGCTGTAAACAATATTACAAAGAACCTCCTGAACAACAAACTAAAATGTGTTAATAATTAAATTATCTTGGAGCCTTTGCATTCGATACATAAACTACAGTTAAACTACTTATCTTATAAAATCTGCACAAATGAAGGTCTCGTTGAAATCTGTAGGTCGAAGTCTGTTAATCTGCTTCACACTGTATCACATCTGCATCCGTCACTGGAAAAAGTCGATAATCTTGCCATTATGTACCAATGGCTTCATACAGGTTACAATACTTCTCAGCTACGCCTTGCTTCTTACTCACTGACATATTGCTGTGACCTCGCAAACTTGTAAAATAAGAATAGTTTTAGAGATTGATTTAAGAATTATTTTAAGCTTAGAAATAAAAATAAAAATAAGAAAAAGTCCTATTTAGATATTATTGAGTAAAACTATGCAACAAGAACTACATGAAGGTATACAAAGTTGCATACTCATAGTCAAATTTTTATTATTCCAGTAAATAATGAAATATGCAAAATAAAGTTTATTAAATAAATATAAAAACAAAAGATGTAGAATAAAAATTTATTAAATAAAGAAATATATGAAATAAAGACAAAATAAATATAAGTAATATATTTCTTTTGTAGAAAAGATACACAAAAAGTATGGTTTACATATCAAAAGAAGGAACCTAATTTTATACAATGCGTAAACATTGCTTTAAACATTCTAAATAATGGACCGCTGTTTAAGTCAAAAAGAGAAATGAAGGCAAACAATAGAGAAAGAGTTATGTTAATGGATGGAACAATTAAGAGAATGAGTCATGTGAAAGCAATAGAATTATATGAAAAAAATGAAATACGATATGCAAGAAATATAAATGAGTAAATTATTGTAATTTATATGCATAAGGCAATAAAATGTTATGAAAATGTTTATGAAATAAATAGTATTAAAGAATAAAATTTACCTTAGCTTACTACTAGACTAATAAAAAGGATATAAAAATATGTAAAACATAGAAGCAATCAGCAGTGACATATTTTTGTATTTAAAAGCTGACATTATAAATAAATAAAAGGTATCTGTGTTCATGATTTGTTCGTAACACAATGCTTCAGGGACTGAAAACAGACGTGTACGGTTGAATGACCTACAAAAAACAACAAAATATATAAAACTTGTGTAAAGTCTATTGCAGATTGACATATCACCAACAGAAAGATCTTGGTTAGAAGATAGAGAGGCGGTGGAGAAACAGACGTGTTCTACAGGGACAGGCAGTACGGGAAGAAAAATAATGGTTATCTTCAACATGTTTCCCATTTTGCCAAGGCACAATCTGGCTAAAAGAAAAGTAAAAATAACATTAATAAATGGAAAGAAAAAATATGTATCGAACAATGAACAAGGTAATAGGTTCATTGACGAGTACAAAGAGGGATGGTATTAGTGACAAGAATAAACCTACCATTGGGAATGATGTGCAAAGCAGGGGAGATCTTTGAATTGGAAGGTTATGTTGACGTTTAAGAAAAATTGTGAACTGTCAGAACAAAATGTGTATGTGTGCGTGTATCAAGGCGGCAACATATGGGCAGCGATTTTACGGGAAAGTGTATTACAGTACCAACCTAAACATGGACTAGAGGGCGCAATGGTCAACATAGTTTATTTTTGCCGCTATAAATACAAAGACAAGATTCGACAGGTAGACTTCTGATAACACCTCCGAGAGGTGAACTTCTCAAAACACTTACAAAAGGAAGGTCTCTTAAAGTTTTTAATTGTTATATTGTAGTTTTTCATTATTTCTTCAACACATATAGTCACAGTAATTTATTTTATTTAATACATTTGAATTCATTTGAAGCGTTCATAATGGACATTCAAAATAGATTTTTTGATAACAAGTAAGTTTATTATTTCTTTTGAAAATGAAGTTATACGAGTTGTTGGACAGACATTGATTTTTACGTGCGAATGATTAATCAATGTATTGTTGGACAAAAATAGACAAGTAAATAATTTATCCTGTAAGGTTTATTTTAAATTTATATAGTTGGAATTACAACCAAATAGGATTAATGGTGTTGGTCAGTTGGAGAGATGTTACGTGAAAATGAGCATTTTATTCATCGTATTGTCTAGACATCATTAATTTCTTTCAAATTAAGCGAATAATAAATTAGAATTTCACAAGGCATAGATTAAGAGCTAGATACAACACGTGCAAATGGTTGTCTAAAGCAATTAATTGAAGCCTATACATAAATATTATAACGTCGATGAGTATATTCATAAACGTACAATAAAAGTTTATATTTGTTTATTTGCAGGATAAATATTTATTTTTGTTTGGTAGAATAAATAAATGAACAAAAGATTTACATACATTACAACCGGCATTAGGTATAAATGATATGAGCATTTTTCAATTATGTATCTTGTTTAGAGCATAAAGGTGTGTATATAAAGGAAACTATATTTTTGAATCCATAGATTACAAAATAAAAAAATACATGATTATGTTGAATAGACATACAGTTTTTTTTTGAACAAAACTATTACCTTTTCCCTATAATGAACAAGAGAAAAATTATCAGCAAAGAAGAAGGAACCACAAACATTGCCAGGACCCACAATAGTTATAAGGTACATGACACAACAATATAAGATAAAACACAAAACCAATTATAAGTTCTTGGTGTGTAAAGAATAATTTAAAGAGTATAATGTGTACAAAAGACTATACCCTACGTGTGGTAATACACACAAAAGTATGTTGTTACAGCATATAAATTATATGGCAATATTGTTATTTAAAATAAATATTTATATGCTACAGCATAAATAAACATTTATTTATGTCACAGCAATATGTACTCGCAAGGTTATCCCGATATATTTTAAAGAATCTCGTTCCTTACATTATTCCTTATTTAGATGTTCACTTGCTGGTCACATATAGGATGCTTAGGTTGTTACTTGCAATATTCCCTTTTCTTTTAAAAGGTAGCAAAGGATTCCCTTTCAACGGATTTCCTTAAAGCCTAAAAGTCGAATTAACAATTAGCAAGTGTTTCTTTTGAGGTTAAAAATACAAGCGTTACAAATAGCTCTTGTAAATTTGGAAACAATTATCAAAAGGTGCATTACTTATTATCATTACTAAGCATGATGACTTGAGATTTTAATTAAATGATATTAACAATTGAGCTTACCCTAGTGTCTTATGAGGCTTAAGATTTAAAAAGAAGCTAAAAATCTCTCGGCTAGTTTATTTGAGCCTCTCAATTTAAAAAAACCCACATGAACACAGCTGTTCTAAATAAATTCGTTTACTACACATGCTACTTATCACACCGGCAACAGTGAGTGTTACTGGATCATAACAAGTATTTCTAACTGTTACATGGTGACATTTCCCGGCAAATGTCATTGCGAACTGAAATTGACTGATGTAATACAAAACATTAAATAAATAAAAAATTTTGATTAAATTTTGATATTCTAGCTCCGAAGTGTCTTGAATCGACATTATAACTACCTGTTTGCCAAATTTCATAGATGTAAGTGCGATAGATTCGCTTGAACATCGCACACACGCACGCACACAAACACCCTTTTAAAAATATAGATTTTAGTATTTATCCTAATTATTATATTCTAAGGATAGGTAAACGTGATAATTTGACGTAAAACCAACCCACGAGAGAAATATAGTTTTGTCAAATATATACTGTACTTAATATTTCATTATTTAGTTATTGCAGTATCTGTTTTAAATTCATGATACAAATTTGCCAGAAGAACAAGTTGAAAATCCTATCTCGTGCGTAGAGGCAATTTTAATGCAGTGTACACATGTAACTGGCCAATGCTGTACACTGTAAAAAAATAACAGGCTATTGCGACGAGAAATGTCTGATATTTGCTCTGCATTCTTCGACTTCTATCAAGATCTGCTGACTTACACACCAACAACCTGACATTGAGTTGAATGTACGATTAATACGGTAGCAAATACAAAGATTGTGTTTTATTTCTTCCTTATGCAGATTTTATTATTTCTCCTCGCTAAATATCAGCAGATAATTAATTTATGTTGTACACATTGTCCTTTCAAGAGAAACAAGCACAGTGATCATGTCTTTTCTTTTTGTTTACGTTGATGTTATTTATTGCAAGTGATGGGATTTCTCTATGACGGAGCTTCTATTATTCATAGGATAATTAAGCTGATTACGATGTCTACACAACGATGTGACTTTTGTATATATTGTGTGATGATAAAAACTTATCAATCTTTTCAATGTTAATGATTAATACGTTCATTTTCTACTAATCACTACTGTCGTATCTCATAGTATATGTTTTGACGGATACATAAATTGTAATTTAATTACATATTGTCTATTTGTCTTTTGTATTTCTTAGTACTATTTATTATAAATATTGTTATGTTGAAATGTTAACGACCAACAAATAACCGAAAGTAAATAAGATGTTAAATTACCAGTAGAATTAAATTTGCACTCACGTTTCTTGAAACTGCTACTATTTAATTGGCTTTTATTCAGGATTGATCACACTGGCACAACGAAGATTTGCACAAAGTTAGTAACTGGTAGAATTAAACAGCATATTCCAAGTACAAATTATTCGAAAAGTGCAGATATTGGCATAGCCCTGGCTATGGAGAAAATGAAGGTTGGAGAGATTTAAAAATCTTTTGGATGTGATGAAAATGTAGCAAATTACAAACCAATTTCAATTTTGAGCAAGCGTTTTGAAATCTTTGAGAGAATAATTGTTAACTAGCTGAACCGGCATATAATGTTCCGCCCTTTCCGGTAGGTGGCGTAACGAATTTGATTTGATGTTGATATGATGTGTTGATGAACGCAACAGACTAAAGATGCCTGTATGTTGAAATCCAAAAAGAAATGATATTCACATGTCAACATTTAATTCTACCAAAGAAATAGCGCCATCTATCGGACGGCAGGATATACCAAATACAACAATTTTGTTGAGCACGCGAGCATAATGCCTACATATAAATCAGTTCGGTGTATAAATATAAAATTTAAATAACTGGACCACAGCGCCACCTGGGGTTCAGACTTTGTAATTTTCTTTTTCGGCACTAAACCAACATATATTGTGAATATGAGTCATTTTGGCCCATGTATATAGGATCCTAGCATAGCTATGGGTCATCGCCTTGGCCAAACAAATATATTTTGCAAATATGAGGTTAATCAGTCAAGTCGTTCAGATGTTTCACGATCACTAACGATTGTATACATAAATTGTCCGAATTTTCCGAATTTCCTTTGTAATTGTTCCGATTTTTACTTGAATGCTTTTCGTGGACCATAAGGAACAAAAAAAGAAAACAATTACACATATCCATCGAACGATTTGTGAGTTCATAGAAAAATCCTATATTTTCAGTTTTTCCGAATTATCCAATTTTCTGAGAACGTTTTCAATTTTGTTGCCCTAAAAACCTTATTCGGACTAATACGATCATATTTATAAAAAAATTGTAAAAATATGTTCACCTTTTCTCAAATAATGCACTTACCAACGAACATCATTCAATTTTTATTTATATATATATGAATTATGGGATATACAGGGTGTATTTGAAATAAGGGGACAGAGTATGATAAATGGAAAGATGCAATTATGTAGAATATAAATCCCAAAAATTGTGAGTCAATTACGACACGAACGCCAATATCAAAAACCCCCCCGATAAGTGTTTAATGTGCCGGCTATGGATTTAGCATGTGTCTAGTCGTAGGTATCGCGCCAGGTGGCCCATGCGGCGGGATAAACACGCTTACATACACATACCGCAATAACAGCTCTAGACGTTATAAAAGCCTCAATGATAGCATTGTTCAACAACCTTAATATGCAATATCAGCTGTTAATAACTTGTGAATAGATTTGGGCAAATTTCCCTCTTTTAAAATATCATATTTTTCAACGAGATTTTTTTTTATTGAGATGCCGACTGTATGAATTCTGTAATTATTTTGATATTTGCCAGGATTATTTAGATATTACGTTTTTTTCCGCAATAAATGTATAGTAAGTACTATTACTGTTATTATGATTAAATTCAACGACTATTTACTTCTTATTTCTCACAAAAACAAATTTGTGTTGTAAAATTTGTGAATTGATCTGAAGACGACATCCATTACGCAATTGTAAGATGGGGCTCGACGATTAGGAAAACGCAACCTATACGTCCGACAAGTTCGACCTACATCTCCACCTGTTTCACCGTAAATGTACAACATATCGAATAGTTCGTGTGTTGCGTAAGCCACAGTCGAAACATTCACATGTAACAATCGAACGAGACTGACCTCGCACGCCTTCACACTCCTACTTTGTACCCCGCCCCCCGCCCTTCCATACCCTACAGTCGTATTTAAGTGCAGTGGCGCGACGAATATTTTAAAAATATCTTTATAACTTTTTTTCTTGCGTCACTGAGGGAATTTGCGCAAAATATTTTGGATTTGAGTCTAATAAAATTATATCTTTCCATTAATCATTCTCTGCCCCTGATTTCAAATACACCCTCTATAGTTACATACTTTTAAAATACTTCATCCTTATCAACATGGATTTCGAGAGAATCATGGCATAGAAACGGTACCTTTAAATAGGAAAAATACGTTGCTGGGTTGTTGGTCGATTCTTCACCAACTTTTGATACCATTAATGCGGAATCTATGAACAATAAATTTTTTGCATTGGTCTTTTATTGGAGTACGTAAACGTAGACGGTGAGAACTCTATAAGACAGATTCTTATCTTTCAAGTGCCACATGAGTCATCGTAGATGTTAAAACTAATTATTATCAAGATTAGAAATGTGAAATATGATTTATTATAGATAGATTAAAATAGCTAATACATTAATTGTTAAATATTTATCTTCTAATTATATTTAGGTTCTTAGTGTGAAAAAAACTGTTTTTGGAGTTGATATATTTCTTCATTCTTTAGTTGTGTGAGAAATTAAAACAAGCGTTAAAAATTTGCTGAATAATTTTATATGTACAAGTTATCAGTGTTGATTATAATTTAAAAAAGAAATACCTAACATTAAAAGATATTCAAATTATTCTAAAGATTTTTCAAGGCGTTATTCTTAAGAAAGGTACTTAAAAATAATGTTGAAAATAGTGATTAGAAATTCACTGATGATTGGTAAATTAAAAAAGCACGCAATTAGAACAAACATATTTATTAGATGCCGATAGCGTGGGTGTTGAACATATAACCCGGACAGAATTTGGCAATTTAGAAGTAAATTATATAAAATTATATGAAAATTAAAATATTTGAGAATTAAAATATATTTTATCAAAGACAATAGTGTCCACAGTTCATAATTAAAAAGAAAAACAAAAACTGATTATTATAAATCTATTTCGGCGTTGCATGCCGTTTTAGTATATTAAAGGACAAGTTTCATTTTGACGGTTCAAAGTACGAATTCAGAGTTTAAGAAACGAGTGGCGTAGCCACGAGTTTCTTAACTGAATGAGTGCTTTAATGTCAAATGAAACGTGTCTTTTATGCTATTTTTTGCAATTAGTTTTAAAATTTCTCTTTTTGTAAAAGCAAAACGAGAAAAATTTGATAATCAAGGGAAATTTTGTGGCGGTTGTCACCTTGGTTTGGCACAAGATTTAAATTGACAAGTTAATTTAAAATTGACACATTTTTGATAATTTTCAACAGAATGTTTCTACTGCACACGGTATCACTATCACTTCGAAAGATAATTCAAACGTTAATATAAATGTTTATAATAGTTGTACTATTTCAAAGATTAATTAAAAATATCAAATCTTACAATGAATTTCAATATAAAAACCTCAAACTTACTTACAAAATTGACATCTCCATTTCTGTTGCAATGTGACCAACTTAAAATAAATCTGTTTAAATGTTCCATTTCTATTACGCAACTAGTGCTGTAATAGACCCTATTACAGCACTAGTGAAATAAATGGTATGATTACGGTACTAATTGCAAAAACTTATTTTTACAATTCATGGAAGTTAAGCAGTTCTTTCAAATGAAGTAAAACTGTCACTAAAACCTAGATGCAAAGCAACAGGTCAAAAACGAAGGAATGCCCAAAATAGTGAATTGCTGATGGTCAACCTTAAGACCTGAAAATTCTACGTTCGTTCCATATTAAATTTAACCTTATAAAATAGTTTGCTAAGAAACTACCGAAAATTGAAAAAGTTTTAAATACCTTTGGTGGCAGTTTCCAGTGTTATTTAAAGAAAGGCTGAATTCGTACGGCATGAAATCAGAAAAATGATGAAAGAGGGGCATTTTGGAAACAAAATGAAATCAAACCAGAAAAAGGCGAAAAAACTATTAAACTAGTGGTCATCACGTTTCTGAAAAATAAAAGAAATCTAAACTACATTTCTCGTTGAAGTACAAATTTACTGTTGATTTTTTCTGATAATATAGATGCAGTCAGAAGCACAAAGAAAGTGAAACAGCATAATAGCCGACTACTGCCATATGTTAGGAAGGGATGTTTCCTGGCAACCGCACTAGAGAAAGAGCGAAAGAAAATATTTTGGTGAAAAGAAGAAAGGCTTTTTTGATAAAACTATTCTTAATTCCATTAGGCTCTACCCACTTTTATCAGAAGCTGTAAACTATGACGCATTCACAAAATACCATCCAATTCAAATTCTAAATTTCAACGTTAAAATTCTGCGCTAAATATCTGTGTACGATTACTTAAAGATGTTATTTTATTGCTTTAGTTATGCAAACCGGCTTGCTTAAAGCATCCTAGAATTGAACTACTATAATTAAAACATTATAATTATTGAAATTATCATTAGATTTTGACATCTGATTTGATTAGAATCATGAGGCTAATACAGCAAATAAATTTCTAAAATCTCACTATATATATTTTTTTATACGGATATAAGTGCGTTTTGGGCTTGTTTCAATGGAACTAATATACAAATCATCTGCTAGTGATTAATAAACAGTTTTCTTTATAATTTTAGTTCAAAAATATTACACATTTATATCCGAAGTTATAGGTTATTATACTTTTGCTTTTATTGTCATAATTCTCTGTATGAAGCACTCTAGTAGTGAAATATTTTGCAAAATGGATATGTAACACGTGACTTTAGGAAGGATATAATTATACAGGACGTATTTTTGTCAAAACAAAATTTGAGATATTTCTTCGAAAATAAGCAGTCGCTTTGTCAGAGAATATTATTAAAAAGACACTTCACTGTGCAATCAAAACGAAAATAAAATTAAAAAAACAAAATAAAAATGAATATAATCGAAAAAAAATATGCATCTATAGAAGGTGTGTCAAAAGTTTAGAAAATCAAAAATGTTTTTGCGTTTTACAGTAAACTGTAATAAAGCTGTAAGCGGACGCAAAAAGGACGATTCAAGCTCGTAGAGATTGATGGACTGCTAGTGTTAAATTATAATCGTAATGTGATGGACTATATAAATATTATGTATGGTGGTTACTAAATTCCAAACTGGAGTTCATTATCATAATAAAGCAAAAAGGATACTTTTATGAGACCCACACACAAAATTAATGACATGCTTCGTGTATACGTTTTATTGTGTTAATCAACTGTGTTAAACAAAACAAAAATAGTAATTATGTATGTCACAATAGCGTTATAGATTATTGACATAGCATGATTGTCGTATAAACTAATTTAATCTCCACGCAATTATAACATATACATAAACAGAACACATACGCAAGGTATTAAACATGTAGATATGTCAGTGATCGGGATGAACGGACATGTAGCCTCTGTTATTAGATATAATTGGTCCCTATAAATGGAAATGGTTTTAATTTTGTAATAGGTACGTTTATCTGTCATATTTCGTAGAGAACTAACTGTCTAATACTGTAGACAATAATTATTAAAAAAATATGAGCCACATCACTGCAGAGATTCAGGAAGAGGAAGAAGAAAAAAAGAGAAGGAGAGAGAAAGAAGGGAGAAACCTGTAGTTAAGTAAGTCAAACACAACATCCACATATTTGTTCGTAATTATCCGGTTATTATTTCTCAATTAACTCAAGTGATCGAATGCAAGTTTTCTGTCTGTGGAGATCTTTTATTGTTAAATGTACGTATGGCTACATATATATGAATGTAGGTACTTTATATAATAGGCAAGTCACGATGTGATCACAGCACTTGCGATAAATAACTTATGATTTGTTAATTAAATGAAACGTAAGTATAATAAATTACTTCGTTGCAGCGTCGAAATCTTTATGACTTTTTGATGGATCAACTGCAATATTTTAGGTAGGTACATATTACAATCCCACGCCATTGAAATGGCATTAAACCACAGTGCAAAGGCTGAGAGTGAACAACCAATATCTGTCTACGTAATTATGGTATTAACTAGAATCAAATGAGTATTAACATGTATATACAGTGTGTCTATACTTAGTTGGAATCATATGGAAAACTTTTTTGTTAATAATTTTAAGAAGAAAAGTTGCTCTTCGTAAAAAGTTCTGCATGGTCTAGAAACCAAAATGAATTAATCAAATATGAATTTTGCTCAAGACTAAAGTACCTTTATTTTTGACATTATCGAATATTGTTACAAAAAATAATAGATTAGGCTTGAAAACATATACAGGGTATATCACGAGGAGATTTCGTTAGAACAATATAGAAAATTAATAAGAGTTGAGTTTTGAAATTTTACAAATATTAGTTTCGCCTTAAGCTCTTTGGATTTAAAATAGTTTTGAATTTTTGCTTCTTCCGGTTATACCGGAAATGGATATCAACTTCCTTATTTTAAATGGCATATCCCATTTTTTATGATTGATTCGTATTTCCAACTTAAAATTACTGATAGTTTGTCCGTTAAAATTTGCCTCTAAATTAGCCATTTTTGAAGTATTTCAATTTTTGTAAAAAAATTGACAGCTGCAGACTATTACTCATAACAACATTCTCAATAATTAAATGCATGCACATATTTAAAATTTAAGGTAATCATTTTGGAAAGTATACTGCTTCAAATGCGGTATTATAAACTTTTCAATATAACACAGGGTGATCAGAAAACCATGTTAAACATTCCATCCAGAATATATCAATATCTTGTTATTTTTAAATAGCAACCTAAATTTTTTTCAACTTCATTGTATTGCATGTTCAAAATTAGGGGCAGTCTTAGTTTCAGAGTTATGTTGGAAAATGTATCAATTCCTTTAAAGTTTTAGTTTGTATAATCAGTTAGGCTATGGAAATTCTTGTGAATAAATAAAAACAAAACAAGTCATAGTTTAATAATGTCTTAAAACATTTAAATGAAAACTACACAATATCGAGAAGAAGTAGTCTTAATAATAGTTTCTAATAATCTTAAATAAAGTTTTCAGACACATCACCACCTCTTTCTAAACACTTTCTTCCTCTTTTTAAAATGTTCGTACGCGTGGCACGCTGAATCATGGTACCGTCTAGATCAGTGGTTCCCAAACTTATTTTGCCTACTGCCCACTTTGAGAATAAATTATTTTTTAGCGCCCCCATTTTTTCACCTACTCAAAAACCACTATAACTTCAAATTAAATTAATTATTGTGAGCTATATTAGCGGAGATTAAACATTCATTCTAAACGAGACTTTTACTATGGGTTATAGTAAAAGTCTCGTTTAGAATGAATGAGTTAACTTGAGACCTGAGCGTAGTAGGTAGTACACAACGGCGCTCAGGTCTCAAGTTAACTTTTACGGGCTACACCTGCCAATGAGAATGATTATTGAAACGCAACTTTATAGTATTCAGACAAAGTATCTTTTATTCAAAATTCAAAATAAAACAAACATAATCGATTCTAATATAAAAACTAATGTGAAGGATGAATCTGATGCTGTTTAATAAGTTTGTTGATATCAGGTTCCAATTTACTCAAGAACAGCCGCAAGTCACCACGTTCGGTAACATGCAAACGATTTCTCTTTTTAGTAAGCAGCGTTGCTACAGCACTAAATCCACGTTCACACAAATATGACGATGGGAATGCTATCAAGAATCGTTGAATGATTGACCACAATCCAGGGTACAATTGCGGGATCGGTTTTTGTAGCCAAAATTCTTGGTAGCCATTTTTGAACTTGATTTTTATTTCCTCGTTCGTTGTCAATTCTATAAGTTCTTCTTCCAGATGTGGTGATATTGCTGTGTTGACATTTGAAAACGGATCCAACACCCAGTCTGGTATTTCCAAGTTCAAAATATCCTGGTATCGTTCGGTGAAGTCAATGTGGAGCTTTTCCAAATGTTGGCAGTAGGCAAACAAGTCGTCGTTACTGCAGGATACTGATAAATTCGGAAAATTATGAAACTCACGTCTGCCCATATTCTTTTTGTGTAGAAGCAGTTTGGCTGCGAAAGCAGCAACGACATTTTTTGTTTTAATTAAATTTAGTTCATCGCCTTGCAGTTGGAGATTCATGTTGTTGAACAATTTATACAGGTCTGTCATGTAAGCTATATCATTTTTTGATGTAATGAGCTTGTTGCGCAATTCTGTATCTTTAGTTTCCAAAAACTCTATCACAGAGTCAAACAGGTTGTAAAATCGAGTCAGACAATTGCCTCTTGATAGCCAACGAACTTCGGTATGAAACAACAAACGGTTGAAATCTTCGTCATTAGTAACACAAAGCTGATGAAATAATCTATCATTCAAAGAGCAGTTACGGATTTTATTGACTGCTTTGATGACATATTGCAGTGATTGAAATAGTCGTTCACTTAAATTTCTAGCAACCAAATGTTGTCTATGAATAACGCAATGCGCAAGGACATCTGGAATTTTATTTTTTACGTACGCTATGAAGCCTTTATGGCACCCTGTCATAGCCGGAGCGCCATCCGTAGCAACTGATATAATATTTTTCAAGGGAATCTCTTTCTCATCACAAAACTTTTCCAATGTATTGAATATGGTTTCGCCTTTTGTATCGGTCTCTAAATTTCTAGCAAACAATAGTTCTTCACATATTTTCTCATCTTTAATAAACCTCACGTAAGACAGCAACAATGCTTCATTAGTTGGTAAAGTGGACTCATCGAGCTGAATTGAGAATTGACTAGTCCTCAGATGATTGCACAATGATTCTTCTATGTTTCCGGCCATTTCATCAATTCGTCTTTGCACAGAATTATTACTCAAAGGAATTTTTCCGATAATATCTGCGGCCGGTTTATGAAGCACAGTAGTTATTACTTCCTTTATTGCTGGCAAAATTAACACTTCTCCGATGTTGTGTGGTTTGCCTTTTCGAGCAATTAACAAAGAGATGTTGTACGAAGCTCGAAGTCCGTCGTCATCTTGCTTAGCAGCCGCCGAAAAGAGTTTTGCTACACTTGGCCGAGTATTATGCTTCTTCTCTAGGTCTTGAAAATATGCTACATTCTTGTCTTTCTTATCTGGATGCATTTTATTCAAATGATCTTGAAGTCTTGAAGGCTTCATTGCTTCATTCGAAAATGTTTTTAGGCATAGAAGGCACAAAGGCGACGATGGGTTTGTAGGATTTTCAATGAATCCGAATTTAATATATTCCGCACAGTATTGCCGTCTCTTCTTTTTTACTTCCGACATTGTTTTGTTTTGAAAAATACGTAAGTATAAGTGTTGAACTTAAGTACTGCTTATCTATTACGCGCGAAACCGCAAATGAAAATAAAATAAATATTACGTTGTTTATATAGGATTGCATAAGCAGCACGCACCGACAGGAATAAGACAAACATGCATAAACTCGTTTATCTCATTCGACGCTCAATCGTACTCAACAAGTAAGAACAAGTATTCTATGAACCAGCCGATTGATACAGTTGCCTTTTTATTTGTTTGTTTGTGTCTCTTTTCGTTTCGAAACGGAGCGACCGATTGATATGTTTTTTATTTTATTTATTCAATAAAACAGGACAGATATATGAACTACTCGGAGAGAAATATCGAACCGAGTTGGTTTGAGCAATCTCTTAATTAATATTAGTTGATGTTCACAAGCTGTAGTCGAGAGTAGGGATGGGACATCGGTGGGTAAACATCGATATCAAACATCGATGTTAACATCGTTGATCAACATCGATGGTTGCAAAATATCGACTACCAAACATCGATGTTTTTAAACATCGATAATTATATTTATAGATTTATTTTTTGGCAGTTTAACAAAAACTTTATTATAACTTAATTAATTTACGTCCTTAACAAAATGATATAAAAGATATCACTATTCAAAAAAAATAATAAAAGAAATATATACATTTATAATATGTAGTTAACTTTAGAAACTACTCAAAAAAACTATATAAAAAAACAATATTATGCAATTACGCATGAAACAACCACATGACTTAAATCGTCTGATACTTAAAAAATATATACATTTACGTGTATCAAAGCTTTTTAAGAGAACGATTTTTATTTGGGATTTTATAGTCTTGCATTTTTTTTTGACTACGCTGGCAAATACCGAGATACATATGGATATGGTTTTATATTTCTGATGTGTCATCTTGCATTTAATACGTGTATCGTCGTGTATGATTGTACGCACTAGGGAATTTCCCGAAGAAGTATACATCGGTAATGTCTATCTCCCTTCTTTTTCTATGAAAATACGTTTACCTCCTTCACTTATTCTGCATGCATACATAATTTAACTTTTATTCTGCACATTAAAAGTACTATAAATTTATGTATTTAATTATATATTATTTAAATATTTATACTGAGTAATATTTAAAAGAGCCTAAAATGAAATATTCGAATTTATATGATATAGCACTGTGTAATTTAAATACTTCTTTTATTCGTAGACAATTTTACATCCTCGTAGCCTGTATGTGAGCTGTTAATTTGGAAACATTTTTGTATTTGTCAACAGAGGACGCTGTTTTATTTTGTGATTAGTGCAAATACATTTTGTCAAGCTTAAAAGTTCGATGTTCACTATATTTCTTCTAACATCGATAGTTTATCGATAAATCTAAATTGCAAACATCGATGCAAAAACATCGAACATCGATCCTAAAATATCGATGTTCAATGAACATCGATGTTTATCGCCCATCCCTAGTCGAGAGTCGAGAGCTCAGTCGGTGTCTAAGAGTCCTCCTAGATTCTAGATGAAATTACAAATCGCCCCCTAAGCCTTTACACAACGCCCCCATTTTTTTTCTGGGTCTCTTACCGCCCCCCTTTAGACCTGCAGCGCCCACAAGGGGGCGTTATCGCCCACTTTGGGAACCTATGGTCTAGATTATTGAACGCGCCTCGCACTCTGGCCATCATATCTTCTATGATGGTAGCAGGTATACTGTATACTTTATCTTTAACATAGCCCCAAATAAAATAATCTAGGGGCGTTAAATCGGGTGATCGCGGTGGAAACCTATAAAGTCCTTTATTTCCGATCCACCTATCATAAAACATGTTGTCTAATACTTCTTCAACAGCTCTGGTACTATGTGCTGGTGTACCATCCATCTGAAGCCATATACTACGAGATTTTCTGCGGACAATGTATAATATAAATTTAAATTTATGACGTTTTTTAAGATGTCTATAAATCGCTCACTATTTAAATTTTCTTCATAAAAATGTAAAGCAAATATTTTGCCATGTTTAATAGCACAAAATACATGAAAACTCCAAGAGTCTTGGAAACGTCGTTGCCTAACAACTCGAGGATTATCTTCGGACCAAAAATGGCTATTGTGTCGATTAGATATTCCATTTCTACAAAACTTTGCTCCATCTGTCCATATAAGATTTTTTGTGAAATCGTCGTCTTCTTGTGATTTCATTAAAAACCACTCACAATACTGGGCTCTTGCTACAAAATCAGCTTCATTAATATGTTGAACAGGTTCTTTTTCAAAATTCGATGTATGCTCATTCTGGATGCACCTACTTCAGCTTCTGCATCCTTTAGAGAATTACTAGGATGTGCTGTATAGTAAGCAAGTGCTGTTATCTCCACATTTTCACTATCAACAACAGGTTTCCTTTTGGTTGTTTTCGGCAAGAATGATCCGAAGGAAATTCAATTTTTTAAAAGATTGCTTAAGATACTCTTGGTAGGTCTTGACCGATTTGGATATATCTTTGCATAAACACGACATGTCCTGTCGATTACTCTATTACACTCACCATATGTTATTATTAGATTTAAAAAATCTTCATTATTAAATCCAGATCGCAACATTATTATTATTATTCAAGTATTCAGAAACGGAAGACAAAGAAACCGCTGAATAGCACTAGTAAATATCTCACTAATGACAGGTAATATAATTGCAACTTGTTTTTTTTATTCACATGAATTTCCATAGCTTAACTGATTATACAAAATAAAACTTTTAAGGAATTGATACATTTTCCAAAATAACTCTGAAACTAAGACGTTTAATTATAGGGAAGTAAATACATACTGCCACTAATTTTGAACGTGCAAACCAATGAAGTTGAAAAAATTTAGGTTGCTATTAAAAAATAACTAGATATTGATATTTACTGAATAAAATGCTTAACATGGTTTTCTGATCACCCTGTATTATTTTGAAAAGTTTATAATACCGCATTTGAAGCAGTATACTTTCCAAAATGATTACCGAAAATTTTAAAAATGGGCATGCATTCAATTATTGGAAATGTTGTTATAAGTAATAGTCTGCAGCTGTCTATTTTTTTACAAAAGGTGAAATACTTCAAAAATGGCTAACTTTAGGCGAAGTTTATCAGACAAACTATCCTTAAAATTAAGTTGGAAATACGAATCAATCATCAAAATGGGGTATTCCATTTAAAATAAGGAAGTTGATATCCATTTCCGGTGTACCCGGAAGAAGCAAAAATTCAAAACTCGACTCCTATTAGTTTTCTATATTGTTCTAACGAAATATCGTCGTGATATATCCTGTATACAACTAAAGATTACAACAAGGAATGTATTAAGAAAGGAGCGTTATTATCAATCACAAGTATCCAAAGAAGAGGACCACTGATTTAAAAGTTTTATGGAAGAAAATCACATCAACAGCTGAAAAACGATGGACGGATAATAATTTTAGATATAGAGTACACAAAATTAATACACAGTAAAAGTTAGTTATTTGAATTATATAAATTGGGAAAAATTGTTATAAATGTTGTAAATTTCGCTGTAAAATAATCATGAATATGAAAGTCCAAATTTATATTGTATTAAATTAAACTTTATATATATAACATATATTTATACATATTGTTTTTTATATTCTTTAAGAAATAAAACGAGAAAATTGGCGCCCCACGTTGGGCGCCAATTTTGTTTCTCTTTTTCTCATATTTTTTCAAATGTAATTTATTACAAGTTTTATATCGTTGGATAGAGAATTGAAAGTACTATTGATATGAATTTAAAAAATTATAGGTTTTCGTGTAAAAAAAGACGTCGGTGACATCATAACTTAAAAAATAAATTACGTAAGAAACTGAACAAGAGGTTCAAATCGCTATACGCCCTCAAGACTTTATTCAAAAATGAAAATTAACGAAGTTAATGCCTTTATACGTTACTTTCACATTGTATAATATATAATTCGAAAGAAAAAATAGTTCAATTATAGTCAAAATCCGGTAATGAATCCTATGTATAGTCCGGCTGTTAAAACTATATTGTATACATTTTACGGCGTTCAAAGGTCACCTTTAGAAATGCGATTTTTATTTGAGAAATTCGCGTCAAAAGGATTTCGATTCTTTACTGTGTTTGCAACCATAAAACTTTAAATGAGTCTGGTCTCAATAGGTGAGTATATTCAGGTTACCGTGTTCTTTTTTTTGTTACTATACGAGTAAGGGCACCGGCATCAAAGCCTTGGAAACTTAAACTCTTCTTGTAACCGTGAAAACAATGGGCGGCAAGACGTGGTCGAAAACGAGACCACATTTTATGAATGCCTGACGGTAGGCTAACGGCTTTTCTAATTGACAGATATAGGGGTAGCTTCGAAAATTCGATCTATCTAATAGGATCCGATAGACAATAAGGTCATTTAGTACGAACATTATTAATCATTATATACTGCTTCTAATTTATGTTATCTATTATTTCTATTTTAAAATAAAGGAAAGGCTTAATATTATAATATTAAATGGTTTTAGCCATTCTTGAATATAAAAAATATACAAAAAAAATATATAAGTAGAGCAATACGTACACTATGCAGCATATGATGACATTTATTTTTGACAAATTTATGATATATAAGGTTATGTACATTATGTTATTTATATACGCACTATTATGCATGCACCTTTACAATGTTTTACATAAAGAGTTATGTATTCAACTATTTTTAGTTAATTTCTGCAGTTATAGTTTATTTCAAATTATGAGAATATAACTTTGAACGGCTCTAATGCTTTTATTGCACCACCTTCTGTGACGATAATTATTATACCTGGACCCCTTATTGAACTTATTTACAACGTATGAATCTAGGGGCCGTATTGACTATAAATTAGGGCCCTATAAGATAATAATAAAACGCTGATAATTTCAAGTATATAATAAAAAATATCTATACATTGGGTTTATATACAAATAAAAAATTACAAATCGTGTGGCAACATGTATAGTGGATACATATAGACATACAAAGGTAATTAGTTTGTAATACACAATAAATATTTTATGTGTCACCGCATTTCATAAATCATCTTCTGTGATTGAGTCGTCTTGCAAATCGGTATCTGTGTCTGAATCGTATTGCAAATTTATAATCAAAGGTGCTACTATTTTGTACATGCGCATGTATTCGTTCTCTTTTGCTATTGCGTGTTTAACAGCATTTTTCCAATTTACAGCAGTTTTATGTTCCATAGCGTTTTTTATGTGTGTTACATTGCTTTCACTAGATTTCGGTGTTTGACTTGTTCGTCTTATGGTATTTTTCATTTGAGCCCATATCAATTCAATGTGATTGAAAACGCAATGGTATGGTGGTAAACTCAAAATTGTATGTCCGGCTTCTTTGGCTCTGTTATCCACATAATACTCCTTTAAATATTATTTTGCCTTCATCACCTCTATTAATTGGTTTTTTGTATAATGATCCTCAAAATATAAATCATTTGCTTTTAAAAATTCTTTAATATCTTCCTTATTATTACATTTTGTAGCAACTTTGTTTTGCTGTCGAGAATGATACGGAGCGTTGTCCGTCACTATCTTTTGGTAAATTTGACAGCAAAGTGTCACATAACCATTCTTCAAATAAAGATGAGGTTGTATCTTCATGGTAATCTAAACTTGAGGGTTTAACATTTTTAGCAGATAATAGCCGCTGTCCGATCCATCCTTTTTCTGACCCAGCATGGAGAATAATTATTCTCTTCCCTCTAGAAACCGGCGCGTCCAACTGACACATACTTGAACTATCCACCCAACCTTTCCAAAATGTGTCATGGGTGTCATACTACGTTTCGTCTAAATAACATATGAATCGTTATCATTGAACTAATTACACTCCCTTGTTTTAAGTTTCCAAGGATAAGTAATTATAAGCTTATAAACACACGTAAGTATCATCAATCATTTAAGGCCGTATGAGTGCAGTTCATGTTATAGTTACGCGGGAAGTTCAAAATTAGCATATTAATAATTTCCAATATTTCGCAGTTTGAATTTATCATTATTTTTATCTAAATATATAAAGACAACTTTTATACAAAGACGGGTTTTATAACATAATTTGGCGACCAACGTGGGGCATTATTATCCGTTGCTAGTATTAATTAATAATTATTTTATTATTACAAGAGTATAATTTAATTTGGTAGAGTATAATGAAATTATTCTTATCTACTAGTTTTATTCACGAACTGAAATGTTTTTTCTCAATATAAGAGAATTATTTGAAAACATATCTTTCTAACTTGACACTAAAGTTTTAATTAAAATATTTCATAATTTAAAAATGCTGCCGCCGCTGGTGTGACACAAACGTACAAAACAAAATTTCGCTAATTAAAATGCCCCAAGTTAGAAGAATATGTTTTTAGAAAATTACACCGGAAAAAATAATTTATTACATGATATATCTAGCTTGTTTTATTATAAAATGAACACTCCAAGTTTACAATTTAATTGACCATTGAATACCCGAATCGAGATAAAATACTAAAATACACCTGTTTGTCGATAAACAAACCAGCCTTGATTGTATTCTTGAATAACAATGGTCGCACCTGTTTACTCACTATTCTACCATTAATTAAATAAATCTTAATTATTTTATTTTTGTATACCTATGATTTAAACGAAAACCATTGACGTACAGATTCTTTAGATTTACCTTTTTACCATTAAAGTCCCATAGTAATCATTTAAAAGAAGTTAATAAGATTAAAAGCTCTGTACGTGTACCAGTTCTTTTTATGGTGAGAGGCATTTGTAAATATCCTCGGTAATTTTTTTTTGAACTTAACACATTTCTTGGTCGGCGGTTATGTCGATGTTAGAATTTTAATACCGGGGATTAATTCTCTTAGGTATAAAACTTAATCTCCTTTCCTTCTCTCGTCTTTCCCTTGTTTACAATTGTCGCGAGACGAGTAGAGCGGCTTGCGGTCGTAAAAACGACGAAGAAAAAATTTTAATAATTCTTACGACTGTGAATGCATTTACTGGGAAATATGAAATCCGCTTTTGAAAGCAAAGGACTAACATCCTAACGCCACGTTGCTTTCCAGCCAGCGCCTTCACTACCAACGGGTCGTGCGTTTGCTTTACACGATTCATAAATTTCATCCAATCGTAAAACTTAATGCTGTAACGATCGTTAAAGATTTGTTCTTCGGTTACGCAGCGCAACCGTAGAAATTAACTTTCTGGTGATTATGATATTAAATTCTCGGAATCGTTAAAAATTTGACGGATAATCACTAATTGAATTAAGGAAAAATTAAATATTTGAGTACTGTGTATACGCAGTGCTCGATTTTTTTCTATTGTAAGTCATATTTACCTGCAAGTAAATTGAGATTCATTGATATATAATTCATATTACATTAGTACTGATGATACCTAAGTAATCATAAAATCGAACATTAAATGCTGTGTATAGTTTCTATGACTATCGGCAAAAATGTTCGTTCGTTATTTATTAATCACTTAAGCATTGCAATATAGAAATTTTCTTTTTATTAAATTGTCATCTTGTAAACGTCTAAATTTACTACATTAGTTGGCCCTGCAGACGTTGTTCTGTCCTTTCCGGTAGATGGCGTGATTAATTTGATTTAGCTGAAGTCACTGTACAAGAAAGTCTGTACAGAAGAGAACCAAAAATTTATTAACAAGTCGACTACAGCGCTACCTATCTATCAAGTCCAGATCCCGTGATCTTCTTTTTTAGCACTAAACCAACATAAATTGTGAATATGAATCATTTTGACTCATAAATATAGAATTTGTTAATAATTTGACTAGTATGCTACCTCTCAGATCCTATCGTAGCTAAAGCCGTCGTCTCGACAAGTCAAATATATTGTACCTATAAATATGACCTCAATCAGTCAAGTCGTTCAGAAGTTATACGACTGTTGCAGATGCACCAACGATGATTATACGAGGAGCGTTCAAATATTCTTGGTATGAGTAAGAAAAACAATACAAGTAAAATTTAATTAACCCTTATTTTTCAATGTAATCTCCCATAACCTCAATAAATTTATTACATCTTAGAATTAACTTTACAATACCCTGTACAAAATAACCTTCTTTTTATAGGAAAAATGTGCACACTTATTGCCGCCTTGAGCGCTTCATCGTCGGGAAATCGTTTTTCAGACCGGAGCGTTATCGTGAAGAAGCAACACCACAGCGTTGTTTTCTGTAGCCATGACTTTTGCCACAGACGGAGTGATGTTAAATTTCTTATGATGGTCTACACCCTTTATATGCCATTGAATAGACCCCTTATTTTCAGAGTCACAGTGATGAACACAGTAAGAATGCGGTTGAAAAGACTCGTACGATTGCTTTTAATATATTTAGATAATTTACCGCAGTTCTTAGAACTAAAGAATAAGGATAAAACCCATAAATATTAATAATTGCAAATAATGTTTAACAAGTTATTGTTAAACACTGTTAGTATTTATGTTAATAAACTATTTTATTTATTTATTTTGTGATAAAAGTAAAAATAATGAAATATCTTGTAATTCTCCCTGTGATATTTATCATCATAGGGCCGTAAAGAGAAATTCTATTAATTAAGTAATTAATTATAAATTTAAATATATTTAGAGTGACTCAAGTGCATTTGTTAGTCTCTTACAAATTTAGATATATAGGATAGAATATTACTAAATTGAATAATTTCCACAGATTAAAACTAATAAAAATGAATAATGTTTAAGAACATTTTCATTGTTTAAATTATTATTTGTCGCTGGATTATTGCAGAAAGTATATGAACATCTGGTTACATGTGACATATATTTAAAATGCATTTACCTGTACTTGATATAAGCCTTACTTGAGTATAAATAATTGAGAAGATTGGAAATGACGGATTAAGAATTTACCTCATTTTCTATTAACAAGCTCTATATTTTCTGATTCAGTCGATATTAATAAAAGAAATGAATAATTAGTTTAACAAAATTCCAAACAATATATATTTAAGCATTTTATTCATATTCATAAACTACTGAATCTATAGATTGATTTAAACATAAATAATTAATGGAAATAATTTTGAATATTATTTGTATAAATGATTAAATGTACCTGTATTATTTTATAAATTATAATTAAATGTTATAGAATAAAATATATTCTTAACCAAGTTAATATATACAATTTAGCTCACCTAATAATTTTATACTATTGGTGGTCGCCCAATGGTCGAAATTCGACCTCTTTATTTAATTAATTTAATGTATTTGTATCACATATACATATTTTTTTTCTTTTTGCACTCCTTCTCCATATGAACTTTAACTATGGCAAATTTCACATTCCTCCATACCCGTAATATGCTTAAAAAAGGTACAAAGTTTTTTTTTTGCACGATTAATATATAGATTTATATATTTCACAAATAACATTCAAATTTTACATACCCTTTCAATATTTTTGAGTGTGGATCAAGCCTTTGCCAAGTTTCTGTTGAGTTTTTCACAGCTTTCTCATGGACCTTAGTTAACAACTCAGTATAATATGATCTTGTAGTCGTTCAACCCCTTTCTAAATAATTTATCATAATTATCTCATTTTCGCCCAATTATACTGAAATAAGAATGTTTTAAAGCCAAGTTTTTGTCAGGAATTTTTTCGGTGAGAGAAAACCAGCCTCACTATTTGTATTGCTCTTTGATATCTGACCCGTAGTGATTGATCCACAGTTTGTCCATAATAAGAAGCTGCTCCATAAGTTTTAGGAATTTCTTTAAAACGTCGATAGATTTCTTTCGTCATTGTCTAACGAATAAGTTTCTGGTCAGCATTCAAGCAGCTCGGAATTTATTTCGCCAAAAATGTTCTCTTACGCGAGTGTAGTTAGAAATGTGCAATGCTTCCGCAATACAATTCGTGCCTCTTGTGTAATCATATTATGAACAAAATCAATATTTTACGATGTGGTCACATAAACTGGTCTTCCAGAGCAACGTTCCTCACCTGATCTTCAATCTCCAATTCAGCAATCCAATTTTTAATAGTTTCATATGACTCTGATCACTTAGTGTTTCTCTATAATATCAGTAAAAATGTATTTGTCTGATAATCCTTTCAGGAATAAATACTCAATAAGAAACTGACATTTGTTCTTCTCAAAGTACAGTTCTCTCCCAGATATGCCGTTTTGAAAAATCTACAATTACGATGGTAAATCAAATTTACACAAGCCTTTGTTGAGGAAGGATAGATGTGTGTAGTGTATCGATTGAATTTAATTGACGGGGATGCCGAGTGTTCGGGAATCAGCTCAGCAGATTTGTCCATGACTTTGTAAATTACTTTGACGATGAATGAAGCAAATGTAGATGAATCTGTTGCGCAACGTATCACAATAAAGTCTCATCATTTAAAGCGTAGGATCAACTGAAATTCACTACAGACTGCAGGCCCATTATATCTCAAAAAAGAAAAATCAGAGAGCAACCATGGAATGGAGGAATGGTAAAGCCAACCCTGCGAAAGCGAAAGCTTGCTTGAGGAAAGCGTTGACAACAATTTCACAGGTCTACAAAATGAAACTTTTTAGGAGATGTTTTGTTTTTGATAATTGGTTTCATATAATTTTGATGCGCTGATTCCTTTTTTTTAGCCATTTTTGTGTTTCACGAAAGATATTTTTGGAAATCATAAAATTAAATAAATACAAACATTAAAATATAAATACATTTATTTAATTAACAAAATTATCAGTAGTGCTTCAAATATAACGAAATACGTATTCTTAGTGATTAACTCAATGAAATATTCGGCTTTTTGTTAGAAAACTCCATTTTGGGAATTTCTAGTATGAATCTTATGCGGATTATTGAGTTATAACGTCTGCGATCATCGACACACTCCATCGACCTTGCTAACGCCTTTCCATCTCTTGAATATCCTGATCCTTGTCCTCACTAACTGTCCCAAGGTTTTCTGGAAATTGGTCTAGATGTGCAAATAGAAAGTGTACCTTCAGATTCATGTTGCAGCCTAATACACGAAAATTTTGCTGACTATGTTTTCATAGTCTGGATCCTTGTTATTTTTCAAAAACTTCTTTAAATGAACCACAAGCTTTCTTTTCAATAGGCGTCCTAGAATTCAAAAAGCCTCCGCCTCTACATAAAGACTTAATATCGGAATCAATAAAAACTCCCTCTTGTATTTTGGCATCAGACAACTTAGGAAATTGTTTGCAAATATATCTAAAACATTCTCCGTTTTTGTCAAGAGCTTTCACGAACTGTTTCATTAAACCCAATTTAATGTGAAGAGGTGGCAATAAAATTCTTTTAAGGTCAACTGAGGTATTGTGCTTTATGTTTTTACTTCCTAGTGTAAAATTTCCTCTTGCATGCAACTCCTTTTGAGTCCAATTTTTATCCTGCGCTCGGTTATCCCATTCGCAAATAAAACAGGTATATTTAGTATATTCCGACTGTAACCCAAGAAGAGGACGTTTAAGTCTTTACAGAGTATCCATTTATGTTCCAGGTATTTCATTCTTTCTAAGAGAAGTTTCAAACTACCATATGTTTCCTTGAGTGTGTACAGAATGTGCAAGAGGAAGAGGGGTCCACCATTAATTACTATTGTGTAGCAAAACACTTTTCAAGCTCCTTTTATTGGAGTCGATAAAAAGTCGCCATTCTTCCTTTTCGTAAGAGGTAGCTCTTAACGTTATAACTTCTTCGGGAATATTGTTACAATATACTAGCAATCCATCTTGATTAAAATATTGCTTTAGGTGCTTTTCTCGATTTCTGTAGAAACTGATTGATGTTTCTGGAGATAGCAAATTCTTATTATAAAGTCTGGACACTAGAAGTTCTGAGATATCTTCAATTAATTGCGGTTCCTGTATCGACACAAGAGACTTAAGCTTGTCCCATCCGCGAAGTGCTACTTGTTGACGACAACGCAACGCCACACATATCGCTTATGACTAAGGAAGAACTGGTTAAAATGCAGTTTAAAACGCTCGAGCAGCCACCATACATTCCTGACTTATCACCATATGATTTCCATTTATTTGGCCTGCTAAAGGAAACACTAGGACGCCAGTATTTCGAGTCACATGATCAAGTAGAGGCCTTCATGCGCAATTGGTTGGCCATCTGCCTAAAATTGGACAAAATGGAATCTCAAAGGAGGAGACTTTCTAGAGAATCTGTAAGAAGTGAGATGTTTCTTGTGAAAGAAATGCTCGTATAAATATTACTTACCCTCGAATATCATTATTCAACTAGTGAATATCAAACTTTGACAACTCATTTATAAACATAATATATGTAACTATACCCACCATATTCATTTGATTTTATTAGCAAATTTTAAAGCCAACTATACATCGTATATGATGAGTTTCAGATATATAAATTTTAAGTAAATACATTCTTTAATATTATCTAATTCTTTGCTTTTCAAAAACATCAGGAACTCTTCAGTTTGTATACCAAATATGCAGTTTTTGACAGATATTGCTTGCCTCTGTAAATATGCTATCGACAGATTTAATTCCATTGTTATTTTGCTTCATAACGAATGCAATTTCCCATTATGCAGATATGCCGTCAACATGCTAGGCCCATTAAAATAACTTTACCACAGAGCAGCACCGTGCACGACGTTTGCGTGATTCAAAGAACTTGCGTACCATTGAGAAATTTAAGACTTTCCATATTGTTAAGGATAGAACACCACTACAGGCTAACAAATTAAAATTGCTGAAGGAAGAATTGAACATTAGAAGGGGTAAGGGTGAATTGGATCTTACTATGTATAAGGTTTGTTAACGATGTCCCAAGAATAACAAAAAGTTTCAAAACTCGGCAGGGAAACTAAATTCACCCGACAGATCTTTACACTTATATTACCAAAACGTCCGTGGTCTTCGAACAAAGCTTGATGATGTGTACTCCGCTAGTTACAACATGGATGCTGATGTTGTATGTCTCACAGAAACATGGCTGAACTCGAATATATCTGATGCTGAGGTGCTTGAGCCATCTTTTGACGTTTTTCGAGAGGATAGAAATTTTGGGGCTGTTGGGCGTTCCTTGGGTGGTGGTGTTTTGATTGCTGTTAGAGATAAGTTTAATGGTAAACGTCATGATTTCATTCAGATACAGAATTCAATTCCTTTAATAGATATTATCACTGTCAAATGTACCTAAATATGGCGCAGTATACGCTTATTTTATAAACATATATGTCCCACCCGATATTTCGTGTGATGACTATGAGCTGTTCTCTGGAACATTAAGTCTCGCGCTTCTCGATAAACAACTTTTCATATGTGGGGATTTCAACTGCCCCAGCTTTGGTGCTTCGCCTCTTGATGATCACAAGCAGTTCGCCCTTCGACATTTTATGGATACGTTAAATCTGGTACAGTATAATGGTATAACCTACTCCAATGGAAAGTTACTGGACCTTATCTTTTCCAATATTTCTGGTTAAGTTACGGTTGAGCGCGATGTTGTTCCTCTTGTTCGTGAGGATGTACATCATCCTGCCTTAGATACAACTCTGAATGCATCCTTTGTAGACTGCATCAAAAGTTTTCCCTAAAATAATAATCTGCGTTATAATTTCAGCAGAGCAGATTTTCCATCCCTATACAATGCCATTGCCTCGATTGACTGGACATGTCTTGATGCTCTCTACAATATGAACGGCGCTGTTGACAGGTTTTATGATGTGATGCATACAATTGCTTCCTATGTCCCAAAGGTTGGATCCTCACAGCGTACGTTTCCGCCTTGGTTCACTTCTGACATTAGGAGGCACTTGAAACTCAAGGAATACTACTTCACTAAATGGAAATGCACTGGGTCTATATATTTCCGAAATGAATTTTCTAGACTTCGTTGCTTGCTTAAAACAGAGGTTGGAGCGGCATATAGGGTGTACCAGACTAGACTTGAGACTAACACTGCCCGAGACCCGAAGCTTTTCTGGAGTTTTGTGAACAGCAAACGATCTACTTCTAGAATACCTGGATCTTTAACACTGACGATATACTTGAACAACCGCAGGATATTGTTCAGGCTTTTTTTGACATTTTTTCTGAAGTCTTCAATTCTCCTAAGTCCGACCTCACGGCTCAGTCTGACTTTGATGTGAATACTGTCTCCTTTTATATTGGCTACTTCACTGCTGAGGAGGTGTTTTGTGGTTTTGGGAAACTGAAGTCAACTATGACCTCAGGCAATGATGGTCTTCCCAGTTTTCTCGTTCGGGATTGTGCTTCAGTGCTATGTTCTCCACTCACCATATTATTTAACTTATCGCTTCGCACCGCTACTTTCCCTGATCGCTGGAAGATCAGCAAAATTACACCGGTGTTTAAAAAGGCTGACCGTAGTAACATTCGTAATTATAGACCTATTAGCATTATATCAAACTGTGCTAAGGTATTCGAATACGTCATATATGGGAAGTTGTATAGCTGCATTAAACCACTTATTTCAGTCAACCAACATGGTTTTATTGCTGGAAGGTCAACTACGACAAATTTAGTTGAAATCACTCAATATATAAGTGGGGCTTTAGGTGCTCGTCAGCAAGTGGGCGTCATTTATATTGACTTTACTAAAGCGTTCGACACAATCGATCACACTCTGCTATCTGATAAACTACAATCCTTAGGTGCTTCCACAAGAACTCCTGCTTTCTTAAACTCATATCTGCGGAATCGCTTGTTCTATGTAGCTTACAATGGATATATATCCAATACTTTTACAGCCTTCAACGGTGTTCCGCAGGGATCTAATTTGGGCCCACTATTGTTTAATGTATCAACGATCTCCTGATGCTGCTTGAGCGTAAGGTTCTTCCATATGCGGATGACTTAAAAAATTTAATGTGATATCTACTCCTTCGGATTGTTTAGTGCTGCAAAGATATCTTACATTAATTAATTAATTAATGGTGCAACAATAATAGAGTTTGCTTAAATGTGGACAAATGTGCAACTCTCTCCTACTCTAAATGTTCAAACGTTCTGTCGTACCCTTATGAAGTCTCTCAGAACTGTGTTTCTCGCATTTTGCAGTTCAGAGATCTTGGTGTGCTATTCGACAGCCAACTGTCCTTTGGTCCGCATATCAGCGACTTATGTGCTTCCGCCTCCAAGTCCCTGGGGTTCCTTATTCGCTCATGCAGAGCGTTTAACAACTTGGAAACGTCATCTATTTTATTTTACTCTTTTGTACGTTCCAAATTGGAGTATGCATCCCTGGTCTGGTTTCCGCATTATGTATACCACCGTCTCATGCTTGAACGTATACAGAAACGTTTTCTGAAATATATGTCGTTTAAAATTGATGGTGCTTACTCACAACGCGGCCTTGATTATGACTATCTACTGAACAGACACGGTTTCAGTTCTTTGAGTGAAAGACGGGACAGGGCGAGCTGCAGCTTCATTGTGAAACTGGTCAACAATTGCATTGACTTACCTGCACTTCTTTCTCAGGTGAACTTCTTAGTGCCCAGATACGCTGCTAGGTCGACGGGTACTTTCTATGTCCCGGCAGCTCGGACAAATGTTCTTCTGAAATCCCCGCTCTACCACGTGTGCACAAATGCCAACCTTTTGTGCGCTGACCCATTCTTGAGGAGTTGATGATGTATTGATATATTTATGTTTTTTTTTAATGTATTCTGTATTTTTGTATTCTGTATTGTATTCTATATTTTATTATTATCTGTGCATCGTATTGTGAATTATTTTAAGTCACTGTTAATTTTTTTATATATTACCCTGTAATTAGATATATCTGTTGGGTATTAAAGAATAAATAAATAAATAAATAAATATGCAGATAAATCATTAAATTTTCTTCAAACTTATTAATGCTACGTACGTTGTGAAATCTTTACTAACGTCCATACGTTAAATAGTTAAGTAGTTGAAATTCTGAACATTAACCAAATTAGAATTAAAAATTGATTCATGGAAATATCTTTTTAAGACATGACTCGAAAGTTCATTATGCACATTTAACATATAGTCAGTCAATACAACATATAACAATATAAAATACTTATTTTTTCTAAGAACCCCTCCTTCACTCATAATTGTGTTGATTACAGTTAACATCTGTTGTAAATTATACGTACTTTTCTATGGACTTTTTTCTTCGAAATGTGTGCAAGTGATATGAATACTGTATTAAACACAACACGCAAGCAACAATTATCGACCGCGTATACAAAAGAAAAGCAGGCGATTTTCACACTCGACCATTCAAATTACGAAGACAAAGAGGGAATGCGCTGTATTTGGGGCCGAGGTAAAATGTAAGACCGACCGCGAACGGATAGAAGAGAGAAGACCAGAAGACCGCACGCTCTAAGATGAAAATCTTGTCATCTAAGTGGTTGCAGGAACTCGGTGAGAATGTTAACACATGCGTTGTATTCATGGGCTAACATACTACGTCGCTCCTGATTCCTCGTCATAGATGCACCTCTTCTTTTATTATATATAGTTGCACGAATTTCAGAAAAGAGATAGATACAGTGCCGGTACATGTGATTTTATTGTCGCATGCAATTTCCCCTTCAAAACCGCTTCACTAAAATGCAATGAGATTTTGCAATTTTTAGAGATTATATTCTCATTGGAAATATAGCTTACATTATCCAACTGTGTACATATTACATAGGAATACGTGATTCGGATGTAATTTTTCCGTATACTCTGCAAGTACATTATTACATGTACCATGCTGAAAAATAAATTTCGGAAAGTATTTCATATCCCTTCAATTAACTTATTTTCTTCGACATGCTTTAATAATTTAGATAATCCTGCTCACGCTGCCAACAAAATCACCATAATAGTGGTTGGTGTATCTTGCCAACACTTTTTAATTTAATATCAATATTCATAGTTTCGGATAATTTTTTCAGATAATCCCCGTACATATGGGAGTTCATAAAAACTATAACCATTAACAATCAAAGACTAGCAATCAAATACAACCCACTAACTATAAATATGTTGGCATTCCATATGTACGGAGATTATCTGAACAAATAGCCCTTTAATTAATATAAAACTTGCACACAAAAATAATAATAGTTTAAAACATCTATACACAAAAATTAAAAATGATGTTCCGTGTAAACAACAAACCCATGTAGTGTACAAAATCCCATGTGGGAATTATGATAAAATATACATAGGGCAAACACAACAACATCTTGCTGAAACGATTAAAGGCCATAAGTATTGCCAAAACATGACATTATTAAAGAAACATACTACTACCACCGGACATACATTTAAATTCAATGACTAGAAACTGGAAAATATACACTAAAAAGTTTGCCAAATATGCATGCAATATGCACTTAAAAAATTCCTAAGTATGCACTTACAATATGCAATATGCACTTATGATGTGCATTTATTTATTATGTTTTAGGAAATTAAAATTCATTTGTCCTATTTACAAATTGTATATTTATTTATTACAATAAATTGTCGTATTTACAAATTATATATTTATTTATTACAATAAATAACCATATATTTCTTTAAATTTTCCATAGTTAAATTATGTCTACGATCTGTAAGTATATGTTTATATTGGGAAAATGTTCTTTCAACATCGCAAGATGTGATCGGTGCATTCTTAAAACTAGGTATTAATGAGGGGCTTATATTAATGTCTTCATTAAAATTGCCATTAATTACATTATTATAGATTTTAATGTAGCAAAACCTCCATTTTTGCTTAGAATTGCGGCTAATTTTTCTTTAGTTCTTTTTCCAGTCAATCCGTTGACTTTTCCAATTTTCTCTTCAATATCATTTACAATGCCAACACCATCATTTAAAGATAAATTTCTAAGTTCTAATCTAGTAATTGCCTGCTCAGTTATCGCAAAATGAGATTTAATATATGATAGCTGATTTTGTATTGTCGAATTATTGAAAATTACGTTAGACTTTTCTATGGCAAGACTGATTGCTGAATCAAATTGAGCATTTTTGATGCCTTCGTAATTATCGGCAAGAAACACAGCACATTTACGCCATGTTACTCATCTTGTTAAGATAGGTTCTGGTGGCAACGGAATGCCGGGAAGCATTTCGTTATATAATAGCCCTCGTAAGGGCGCTTTTAAAAATACTTTTTTGATATTGCTAATTAAATTATTTACATCTGGAAACTCTAATCTAACTTTTTCAGCAACCCTATTGAAACCATGAGCCAAACAAGTACAATGGATTAAATTGGGAAAAAATTTTTTCAGACTTTGAGCTGATTTTAACATATACGAAGCGGCGTCAGTTACCATTAACAGAAATTTTTTAAAAGGTACTTTGTCGGGTAAAAAGAAATTCGCTAAGGACTCATTAATAAACCTGGCTATGGTAACATGGTTTGTTTTGTCTAAATTACCTACATAAATTAAATGTCCTTTAGATTAAGTTGAACCATTTAAGGTTCCAATAATCAAATTAGCAACCTGTCGGCCCTTCGTGTCGGTAGTTTCATCAATAGAGAGCCAAAGATTTTGGTTTTTCAACTCCTTTCTAATACCATCGGTATCATCTTCATAAATTTCGTTGATGTATTTCTTGCGTAGAGCTGAGGAACTGGGTACATAAATGGGTTTATCATCAACTTTGCAATAAGTTTTGAGGAATTCTTGAAATATCGGATTGTCCAATATATGTAAAGGAATATTACAACCCACAAAAAGATTACACAAATCTTTGGAAAATGCTTCTTGTGGATTCTTCGAATTATTGAGAAAACTTTCCTCTAAACGTTTCTGCCGCGGTTTATTCAAATTTTTGAAACCCTGTTCTGGTGAAATGTTGGGTTCAAATGTTGCACTACTTGAAATTTCTTCTGGCAGGTAATCTGTGTAACAAATATATATTTTTAACATTCAGTTATAATAATTATTACTAATTACTATATTACTACAAAAACTAGAAAAATAAATTGTCTGGTTTTGTTCTCCAGTTGTTTAAATTTGATTGATTTTGGTTATTTTGGTGTTTATAACAAAGAAATATTACAAAGATATGTTAGCTTTAAAGAACATAAAATTAAACATATGTAATAATAATTTATTATGAAATTGTTTCATTATATTTATGAACACAAAAAAAATCTCAATTTCTTTGACTATATTAAGAAAAAAAAATAACATAAGACTAGGCAAGCCTTGCGTAAAGCCAGCCATACACGTTACGGTCCACCGGAGAGGTCTACCTGTGCAGGCACGCCTGCGCAGGTAGACCTGAGCGTGTGCGGGAATAGACCTGTGCATTTTTTGAACCTGAGCAGGCGACCAGTGGAAGAATCGAAAATCAATTCTTTCGAGTTGACTTTCGCAGGCAAACCTGCACAGGTAGTCCTCTCCGGTAGACCATAACGTATGTGGCTGGCTTAATATACGCTAGTGGAAGCTAGCTTCAGTTCGCTTAGTCAGCAAACGTGCTGTGATGGCGATTGCGAACATAAACACGCTTGAGAAAAATAATTATAACCTCTGACATAAAAAAAAACACACACATGTGGAGCTTATTTTAAACAAATATATGGCGTCAATGGCGGACTTCAAAATACATCTTATCTTGGCTTATCTTGTTTACGGCTTGATGACTTTTGACCACGCACGTGGAGCTTACCTAAAAAAAAATTAAATGCTTCAATGGCGGACTTAAAAACAAGTCTAATCTTAGCTTATCTTGTTTGCGTCTTGGTGACCTTTGATCTATAATGTGCACCCTAAACAGGCACCATACCCGTTAAAGTTTCAAGGCCAAAGTGTCACAGTATCCCCCCAGCTAAAGTATTCTGTGGGAGATGGCAGTCTTGTGGTCAGGATGATGCGCCGATGCCTGATGTTTTTTTCTGATTTTATCGAAGACTTCAGGCAAACAAATTGTTGTATACCAATTAACGTTTACTGTTTTTCGATTCTCAACAGCAACGGTAGCAACAGGCCTAGTTTTATGAAAGAAAAACCCAGTGATTTTTTTTTTTGGTTCGTGAACTAAGAACTTTTGTGGGTTTTGGTTCACTTTGGAACACCCAGTCGATTGTTGTTTTGTTTCTGATTCGTATGAATATGTCCAGGTTCGGGCACCCGCTTCAATACTGTATACCTTGCGGTGCAAGTATAAGATGTTTCAAGATATAGTAAGCTGTGGGAGCTTGCATTTGCACTATACCTTGAAACAAATTACACATTCTAATATTCTGATAGTTAGAAAAATTTAGTATAATCAATTTAATATATTACTGAACACAATTATTCACAATAAATATGTAATTCTACAAAATCATTTTCAAAAGTGTATATCATTACTTTGAATAATGCAGGCAGGTAATTTACACATTGTCAACATTAAATTTTTGAAATGACTCGCGAAACTTTATTAAGTACTTGTAAATAGATATGGCAGAAAATCAGTTATACAGTATCAGATTTTTCAAGATATAGTAGTAACCGGTGGGAGCTTGCATTCGCACTATATCGTGAAACAGATTATACACACACGTGTGGGGCTTATCTTAAACAAATATATGGCGTCAATGGCAAACTTTAAAGTCCATTCTTAGCTTATCTTGTTTGCGTTTTGGCGACCTTTGATCTATAATGTGCACCCTAAAGAGGCACCATACCCGTTGAAGTTTCAAGGCCAAAGTGTCACAGTATCCCTCCAGCTATACTACTATACGGTTGATTATTTTAAGGAGAATAATATTGAATTATCACCTAATGACTTCTTCCTGTGTCCTGTTTGTCCAAAACAAAGTACGTGGTCAGAGGTGTTCGACACCGGAAGAAGCCATTGAAGCATTTAAAAGGCATATTTCCGAGATACCCATTTTATATTGGAATACATGTTTTGACAACTGGTTTCTTTGAATGCAAAAGCGCTTAAAACTGAAAGACGAATATTTTCCAATAAAATATCAATTTTTTTTCTTTTTCCGAAATTTTTTTGGGTACCATTCGCATAATGACTGCCTTAACAAAAACTATACCCATGAAATTTAATTTAAAATAAGGAAAAATCAATCAAATATTTACACAGAAACACAAAAGCATTCTAAAATTAACCCTTAAGCGATTTTATACATACCGCATCCAAAAAAAATTTTTGAGAAAAGTAAACAAACTTTGTCTTAACAAATTGACATATTTCTAAGAATATAGATATCAAACCAAATATTGTACATGAAAATAATTGTCCAAAGATATAGTATCTTAAAAACTAAAATGTGCTAAGTAACTATAAATTTCGCTTGCAGTCTTGACATAGTTTTGAAGAGCACTCGATGCAGATTGGTTTTTTACAACTGAAACATAAGTGAAAAGTTTTTCTTTTGAGTCTACTTGGACAAGAATAACAGGTCTTGCGCTTTTCACGATTTTCAACTAATACTTCAGGTACGTCCTCATCAGCAATGTTCAAGACACTGCAAATGGTAGATCGTAGTTGATGTTTTAAGTGTACATTGGTTGCTCTTTTTTGTAGTTGTGGTTTAACTAATTGGTTGGCCAACTCCTTAGGAAAATCTGTTTTGTCAGTTAATTTTGGATTACGTTCATATGCTTGATGAAGAATATATGCTTTTACACCACCGATATCCAATAACCGAAAAAAAATTGGCATTGGCCATTTTTGAGTTCGACGACCGGTACTGTGTTTAGCACATTTTTGTTCTAGTGCATCCACGCCCCGCCCCCTTTATTTGTATTATAATATGTTATAATTTCAGGTTTCCCTGAGTCATCATATGATTTTGTGTGATGCATAGAAGAGAGTAGCACAACTGCCTTTCGGATTTTCGGTACATACGAAACCAGTGTAACAGTTTTCGTGAAACCAAATAGAGCCGTCCCAACACTACGATTTTTGTTGGCTAAGAACTGTTGCGGAATTTCCCTCTTGTTTTTCTTGACAGTTCCTACGTATGTTAATTTTTTTTTTCGAAGCTTTTCCACCAGCTCCATTGATGAAAACCAGTTATCGGCTGTTATATTTCTATTTGTATTTTGAAGTGGCTGAATTAATGGCAGTACTGCTTGTGTGGGTTTCAGTAATTTCTTTTCGTTTTCTTCAAGACCAATTCCATCGTAGTTTTTACCGCAGCAAACATAACCATTATGGAAATACTGCGTGCGAGTATCCGTCATGCACATAATTTTTATGCCATATTTACACGGCTTGTTTGGCATGTACATTTTGTGTCTACATTTGCTTCTGAACGAAACAAGCATCTTATCAATGCACATGTTGACGCCGGGAGTATATACTGACTGACACTGTGACACGAATTTATTAAATATTTCGGAAATAGGTCCTAATGAGTCGGTTTGTTGTCTCTGTAATCTATCTAGTGGATTATCGAAACGCAAACATACAAGGAAAAAGGCAAATCGATTTTTACTCATTACGCACCGAAATATTTCTCGTCCTGTGCCATCTGCGACAAAAATTCTCTCTATATTTTCATGGTTTGAAGTGAATATGGCTGTATAATATAATAAGCCAATAAACGCTTTTAACTCGCCCATGTCTATATCCGCAAGTTCAGACCTTCATGTATTTCAGTACTTTGCTCTCATCGATTGAATTTTCGTGTTTGTCCATAGTAGTACTATTTGCAAAATCTCTTCTGAGAACAGTAAACTCCATACTGAAATCGCATCTGCAGTTGGTCCTAATTTTGCGGAAGATTTAAGTCCTGGTAGTTGCATCACAATATTATGTTTCTGAGTTCTACTGCGTGTGACAAAACTTTCTGATGACCATTTATACCGGTTTCTTCCATAGTAACTTTTAGTTACACTCGATATATTTTCACTTACACCTTCTTCTTCTTGCATTTCGTTTCCTTCAGGGTCTTCATCTTGTATGTTTCATCAAGTTCGACTTCATTGGTCTCTTCGTCTGAATTAGAGTCGTGTTCACTCATTTCCCAATAGCTTTCACCGACTTCCTCTTCATCGCTGTATTCGTCATCATATTCTTCAGACCATTTAAGAACTGTCCTTTCAAAATCTTGGTCACCGTAACGAACTCTTTTTGACGGTCCAGGATTATCACTCATTTTCTCATAGTCCCTATACGCGACGCAAAAAGTACCTAAACACCGTAGAGCGGTCACCGTGACCGCTTCAAAACTTCAATGTGTGTTTGATTGAAAACAAGTACGTGTGTAACGACACTATTCTAGATATATACTAAATATGATATCATTTGAAGGTATAGGAATTCTGGAGATAACAGAAAAGAGAGGGAGAATTATTCTTTGAAATAAATATTGCTGGCGCTCACCATGACCGCATGACGGCACTTAAGGGTTAAACAAACAACATGGGGCTCCTAAAAAGTGTGGACACACGAGTGGGCAAATCAAGAGGATAGATTAATTAGTTCTCATATTTTCCTCTGTTAAAATGTATTTGATTACACTACTCACACTATACATTAATATACATCATATTTCTCTTAAAACAGAACACACTGAAGATATGTAAAGTACGTAAAAATTTAATGTACTCAATTTAGCTAATCACTCTTCTAAAGCTAATCATTCTAAAAATAAAGCAATATGTTACATCATATATAAAAGTGTATGATTTAACACATGGGGTTAATTATCTTAATGACGTATAATATTTTCTAGCCAGTAAAAACCAACTTAAATAAATTTGTGATTTATGGCATGAAAGTACCAACTAAGCCAGGAGTTAATCATAGAAAGCAACGGCTTTAATTTTAAAAACATTGTAATTAAGAGGCGCGACTAATTTAGATATTGGATTTTTCAGAGAAGCTAGTGGTAAGTAATGAGTCATGATTTTACGAAATAGTCGTTTAAGCAATTGCGTCAATTAACTCTTCTCTTATTGAAATTTACACCAGACCAAGATGTCACAGAACAAAGGAGTAATATTAATCTATACTGAAATCATAAGACAACATGCAGAGGATTAATTTGAAATTAATGTAGTGATGCTGTGGAATAGAATAAGTAAAAATAATTATTACACATAATTATGTACAACATTACGTAATATAAGTAAAATAAATACGTTAGTGTCAATATGTACGAGGGTCATTCAAATTTAAACGAGAATGATTTTTTTTCTCAGCCTTATTGACGAAAATAAAAATTAACAAAGAGCAGCTGACATTTCTACATAGTCTCCCCCTTTGTTTACACATTTTCCCCATCAAATTGGCAGTTTCTGTATACCATTACTGTAAAAAGAATCAGGGCGGGTGCGCACAAACACCTCCACTGCAGCATTATCGTTGGAGCGCTGCCCTCCTAAAGCCTCTTTGAGTGGTCCGAACATATGAAAAGCGCACGGCGACAGGTCAGGATATGGCGGGTGTTCAAGGGTCTCCCAGATCATTCCCTCCAATTTCGAACGTGTTTGGTTTACCGTATGCGGTCGGGCATTGTCGTGCAACAAAATGACATCCCTGATGGGTTGTCCTCGCCTTTTGCTCCGATAAGCTGCCTTTACTATATTCAAGAGAGTGCAGTAATAAGCTGCAATGGCCCCTTCTCTAGTCATGGAGAAAGTCCAGCAACAGAACAACCTGTGAGTCTCAGAAAACCGCCGTGAGAACTCTTCCAGCTGACAACCGCGTTTTGGTTTTCTCCATCAGTTCCATATCGAATGAGATTCCTTTGGGAAATGTCGAAGTGATCGGTTTTCTGTTCCTCTGTAAGAAGACCCGACCCAACAAGCCAAGCTAAAATCAAGCTCATCGTGGATGATGGCATGGATACTTTCAACGCTGATGCAACTTCAGTGACGGTGGAGCGGCCATCACGCTCAATAATCTCACGAACATCTTGAATGTGTTTTGCTGTGAGACTGTTTCTAGGTCAGCGATCGTGAAGTTCATCTTCGAATTTCTCTCGTCCTTCAGAAAATGTTTTGTGCCAATAAAACGTTCGTGCTTGCGAAAAGGTGTTTCCACCAAACTGTTGACGCAATCTGAGCAAAATTTCAGTCTTACGGACTTCCTCCCTTGACAAAAACTTAATAATGATGCGTTGTGCGACGGATGCGCGTACTACAAACAAAATTGTCGAACAACACCGCAGTGTGTGGGCCCCTTAATGTGACAAACTATGCGTGAAGCCTGTAGTATACATGCCTGGAAGTTTGGATGAGAATTGACACTTTAAAGAGTACGCTTTGTCGGTGTATATCGAAGATTTTAAGCAAGTGATATCCTGCAAATACAAATAAAATTATTGTTCCAAAATTTCGCACACGTTACACATTGTGTCAATTAGAATCGAAGAAAAGAAATTTGTAATTAATATTCATCCGAAGGATAAGACTAATTTCTTTGTCTTATCATTCCTTTGTTTAAGCTAATGTTCTTTTTACATTCTTATACGTAGTATAAGGAAGTATTGTGATGATGAAAATTTTCGATCTCGAGATTTTTGCAGATGTCCATGTTTTGAAGTCCCCTGATACTAAAAAAGCTATAGCTATCTATTCCAAATTTTGCATTTAGTGGTATAATCTCCCTCTTGAGATCTGATTAGTTTTTCAGTAAAATCGGTAGACCGGAAGTAATGGGTTACTTCAGTGAAAAAATCGAATTTTGCAAATATTTCGTCAACTACTAAGTTTAAACAAATTTATAAAGAATTCATATATACCTAAAATTAAAATTGAGAACAATTTTATTTAAAATGTTTTTTGAAATTCTTACCGGAAGTAGGTCTTCTACTCCTATCAAAAATCAGTGTGTATTTAGATCTTAATTTTCAACACCTTTCCTATAAAAAATTTTTCAAAATTCGGACCGGAAGTACCACCCTTACTCTTACCAAAAAGCGATTTTTTACAAATATATCGTAAATTATGCATTCTATATATACAGAAGTATTTAGAACTGGATTTGCAATATTTTTTGTATACATGAAATTTCAAAATTCGGACCGGAAGTAACACTTTTATTCTTAGGCAGCAGCACTTTTTTTCGAATATCTTGTAAAGTATGCATTCTATAGAGATTTATTAAGAGAATAAAATAGGATTTTGAATAATTTTTGTATAAACAAATTCTTAAAATTCTATAATTTGAAACGCTCATACGTATAAGATAGTCGTGTGGTGGCCACACCTCATTTTTTTCTGATATATTAAAGTTCTTCAGATATTAATGTCCAACATTAATTCTACCTTTTGAGCAAGTTTGCGTTAAAATAAATTATAATAAATGTTCACTGACAAGCCTAAAATTTTTGCTGTATCATTTTTGCAGCAATATTCTTATTGTTCAATAGTATTATTTGTACTGTGGGCATTTTTTATAGAAGTTTTACTTTTAAGAGAACAACTGTTCATAATTAGAAAATAAAATTAGAAATAGACACATATTATTGTTCTCTTCTTTATTATTATTATTAACATTACATTCTGCGGCATGCAAATCAAATTAGCAGTATCTCCATTATGTATTTCGTATACCTATTTTTTAAAGTAGGGTAGGCATGTTGGCCATAGGGGCAAGTTGGCCCAATAGAGTTAATTCACGCCCTACTTGCTTGAGTGTGTTGGGATTCAGGGCAAAGTTTGGCAATACTTGCCCCCTCCTACCACAGAAGTATCACACGTGTCAAAGCACGTTGATGGTGTACATTGATTGTTTCGAATTTTGACGAGTTAGAGCAAATTTTCAATACTTCGTTTGATATATTTGAGTTCATCAAAGGTCGACAGTAATACTGTAGGTATGTACTAAATTTGAAGCTGTTACTATGAGGATTATTTAATATTTAGTGTTACTCAATATCTGATGATGGGCTAAGAAGAAAATCTTTTATACTCTGAAAAGAGCGATGGAGCAGGTTCGCCCAGCGTAAACACCACATGTTGACAATGTTAGAAGAGGATGCTTTGTGCCTTAGATGCTACAAATCCTTTTCAAAGAGCCTTTCATATGCGGAGTGGATTCAGTGTTTAATCTGCCAGCGGTAGGCACATATGACTTGTGTTGAGAAAGAGATCGAGAACCTATTTTATGAATATTTGGACTGTGTTGATCCTTCAGTTTCTTTAGATGAGAAAGTGACTAATCTGTAATCTAAATATAAGCTCTGTACTTAAATGCTTTGACAAAATAAACGCTGTTCATTGATATGTGGGACCTTTTGCTCGATACACATTTCCTACATTAAATTCAACTACAAAATGTTTTGAGGGCCAACCTGCCCCAACCAATGGACCGACATACTCAGTGTAAGGGTCAACTTGGCCTAGGTAATACAGGTGTTACAAAAATTGTAAATATTTTCATAAACAAGTATGTACAATAAAGCAATTTTCGATTGTACAGTTCTGTGCGATAAATTGGCGTACACTTAATATACGCTTATGTAAATATGACTTTTGTTTGAATACCTATCATGTATGACAAATTGAATTGACGCTATAATTTCATTTGTTACCTTAACTTAAGCCATTTTCACAATGGCAAAATAATGTCAAAATTAGCAATAAGACGTGTACGCCAATTTATTGCACAAAACTGTACATGGTTTCCTAACGTTTTCCCATAAAAAAAAATAAAAAGTAAAAAATCAAATACTAAAATGTGGGACATCTTGCCCCAGACTACCCTGCTACTATTCTTTCTTGCATGACATGATATATAAGAAATTACATGAAAAATTAGCTTTTAAATCTACTGTTTCGCTATAGACTAATATTATTTATTTTGTTACAGGTAGGCATACTTTGTGGTGATAAAATAGTAAGTACATACTACAATTATTAAAAAAAAAAATCTTCTTTTATGTAGTAAGCATGGAGCGACATTTTGGAATTTGTTGTCGTAGCTAACTGTTTCTTTTGCTATTCAAAATGTACGTAATTTGTGTAAAAGTAAAAAATTGCATTAAGAGTTATTATACAGGGTTGTTCATCGGGAATTGAATCGATCGATTGCGGAAAAACTGTAGCTAGGAATGATCTGAAATTTTGACACTATACTAAAGTCGATGGGGGCCATTCGGCTAAAATATTTTCAAGATGGCGGCACTTCGGGCTTTTTCGGAAGTAGGCACCAACTTCCTAATTTTAAATAGAATAACTTCTATATTGTCAAGTTTTTAGATTCTACGTTAAATTCTAAATATATTTCATGTGTAATGTCATATATCTAAGTATAACCTTTTTTGACTTACTGAAATTCTTATGTTAAATTAGACGTTTGCAGGCAGAAAATCAATAGCACTTTTTCCATATAAAGATGAATTTATTATTTAATTTGAAATAAATTCTCTCAAATAGATGGTCTAATTAAATACTATTTGTATAAAATTGTTACAATTATTAATACAGAGTGTACGAATTATACGCCTGAAAACTAATTTGGAAAAATTGCTAAAAGACATTTTTTTTAAATGGGAAGCGGCAACTTTTATAGTTTTATCTTATTCTGCATTAAAAATAAGAATCACTTTGTATAAATATGTCTATTATAAAAATTGGTAGTTTCCGAAATATTGGCAAGTTACTGTTTTTATCATCTACAATACATACTGTTTGCATTAGTTCTTTTTTCATTAGTTAGTCATGACATTGTTTACAAAATTATAAATTGTCATTTATTGAAGAAAAGTCATTTACCTTATCATAATTTCAATAAGCCATGCCGGGGCGCGTAAATTATACAAACGATGATTATTTAAATTTATTTATTATTTATGGGAAATGTAATAAAGTTACTATTACTATTACTATTACTCACGGATGCAAAGTTTCTGAAGTTTCCTATAATACGTTTAACGGTATTGGTAGATGGTTTCCGTTTTTGCAGATATCGAGTTGCAAATGTATCACATGTTCTTGACATAACTTTATTACATACCCCATAAATAATAATTAAATTTCAATAATCATCGTTTGTATAATTTAAGCACCCCGGCATAACTTTTCTTCAACGAATGACAATTTATAATTTTGTAAACACTGTCAGAGCTAACTATTGAAAAAAGAACTAATGCAAACAGCATGTATTGTAGAAGATAAAAACACTAACTTGCCAATATTTCGAAAACTACCAATTTTTATAATAGACATATTTATGCAAAGTGATCCTTATTTTTAATGCAGAATAAGATAAAATTATAAAAGTTGCCGCTTCCCATTAAAAAAAAATTTCTTTTGGCAATTTTTCCAAGTTCGTTTTCAGGCGTATAATTCGTATTATTAATAATTGTGACAATTTTATACAAATAGTATTTAATTAGACCATCTATTTGAGAGAATTTACTTCAAATTAAATAATAAATTCATCTTTATATGGAAAAAGTGCTATTGATTTTCTGCCAGCAAACGTCAAATTTAACATGAGAATTTCAATAAGTCAAAAAGGGTTACACTTAGATATATGACATTATACATGAAATATATTTAGAATTTCACGTAGAATCTAAAAACCTGACAATATACAGGATATTCTATTTAAAATTAGAAAGTTGGTACCTACTTCCGGCATAGCCCGAAGTGCCGCCATCTTGAAAATATTTTAGGCGAATGGTCCCCATCGACTTGAGTATAGTGTCAAAATTTCAGATCATTTCTAGCTATAGTTTTTCCACAATCGATCGATTCATTTCCCGGTGAACCACCTTGTATATATTCTTATAAATATTATAGATTTAAAAAAAAGCATTTAACGCTCGATTTGAAACAATTTTATTTTTTATTTATTAAACTAATGTGTTTATTTTATTATGAAAATAAAAGTAACGAGAACTCAATTTGGACCACCTTTTACATAAACGATTTGGGACGCATGTATAGTTGGTAATACTGTCGGACAAAACAATTTCATTCGTGTAAGTAACAAAATAACCGCAATCGAAATATTAAATAATACATATTATTACTGTTATATTTATTATATACAGTAGTTTAGATTCTGTTATTGTTGTTCGATGTTATTAATAATTTAATAATAGCACTACACTGTCTGTTTTTTAATCCCCTTAAAGTAGATAAATTTAATCCTCGAAGCTCGGTTTGTGTCAAAATCTTTTTAATCGGAACATTTTTACTGACTTATTCGCTTCGAGGATAATATTAAACCAAGTTGGCGATGACTTAATAGAGTTGTGAAATGCGTTACAAGAAGAATTCATATTAATATAATAGAACGAAGCTCACAATAATTAAAAACGTATTTTATACTTAAAAATCCATACCCATTCGCCCGAGGCTCACTCTTAATAAGTGGTAGCTATAATTTTACTTGAACAAATAACCTATAAATTATATTCGACTACCTCTACGGTGCTTCGTTTGCTATAAGTCTTGATGGCATGAAGAAAATTAACATGCACCGTGCTCCTGGGCATTTAATAAAACTATTATTATTACGTAAATTTAATCTGAAGCTCAAAAAGTATCTTCCACCGAGAAATTATAATGGAGAATTTGCCAAACCACTAGATCAAAACGTCATTATAATGGGATAGAATTAATTAAAATCGTTCACAGAGTACAACAGTTTAGTTTAATTTAAACAACACGCGAATTCCTTCAGTATTAATAAATCAAGTGAGTATATAATTTCGTCTGAGTTTTAAGGTACATAGTCGTCTCCGTGAACAAGACGCAGCATTCACCACACCTCCGGTTTCGTCTTATATATTAATGCAAAGTGACAGGTTGGAAACGTCCTGAGAGTTTGGTACTGCATGTTCGCTTTTAACGACTTTGGAGACGACTATTTATGCAAGAGAGATTTCCAGTCAGTTTTCTAAAGCTTTTATCTGTTTAAAGTGTTTTGCATAGTTTCATATACAAAATCTATCCGTCACTTGATAAATAATTTATTAGACGACAAGCAGAAGAAAACTACATTGAGATATAATGAAACAATAAGTAAGTAAGAACAGAATCCTTGGAAATTCTAATATACAGTATAATTAATTGATGACGGAGATAAATGTTGAAGCTCCATGTTAATAGTAAATTGATGAAATAAAATTTCACAAAGAGCTCAAATAAGTTTAATAACTTTTAATAACGCATAAAAGAGAACGAGAGAAATTTCAAGCTACCAAAAACAGACTCCACTAATGCTAACCATTGTCTTGAACGTAAACATAAATTTAATCATGAATTTGACATGTTACACATAGAGGATAAGAGTAAGAAATTAAATTTATTAGAAAGTTTAGAAATAAATAGATTAAATAGACTAAATTTAATTTTAAACGACCAATTAGACGTCAATAATTCCCCTTTATTAAAACTTAAACATATAAATTTCATATTTACCATTGTTTGATTTGTTATTGTATTAGTTTCAATCTGTTGCCTAGTATTCCCTAGTAGCCAAGTTCGTTGGCCTCAAAGCGGGCCAATGTCACTCCAATATTCTAATCGGTGACCCCCACCCAAAGTCGTACTAATATAAAATCCCTATATCAAGTAAATGTCAATTTATATCGTTGGATTGATATCAGACCAACGTTGTCTGTTATTGACAACAAAAATCTACATACTATTAAAATTAAAGAAAAATTTCTACATAATATCAAGTTCACAAAGTCACTGTAATGCTGGTTGTAGGTCAGTGTTCGATATACATTTAGATTAAAGGGGATGACGTCACAATTTGTTATTCTACGATTAAACGCCAACATCGTATTAACTTTGCAAGACAATACTGATATAGTCTATATTAATTTATCATAGAATATATTACACACTGTACCATGAATAATTGTTGGTATGTGAAATGAAATATATAGATCCTCAAAGTTAATTAAGCATTTGCAATAATGATTCTCACCAAATTAACATTAAAAGTACTACGCACACTTTTATAAATAATTTTAGAGACCAGGCACGAGAGGCCCATGACTCATTGCCCACGGGCGCGTTATTGAAATTTTGTATTTTTAAAGAGTTTTTTATTTTATTAACATAATTGGCTTACAAGTGGGTTGTGATCTATCAAATACGAAACACATTTTTGTTTGTTCATTTTGTAGTTCAAATCAAGTAAATTATTTGTACTTTATTTGTCTTATGAAATATAAGGTAAATGCTCAAATCGGAAAAATGTCTGTGCTAAATATTGGGCCAATATCATGCAGTGATATTTATCCGACGTTGTAAAATGTTAACACTTGTACATCGGATTGATATCAGACGCCGATGTCATGCCAATAAATAGACGACCGACAGCCAACGATGGCCCGATATTGTGTGCTACTAGGGTTAAGATTTTATTTTTATTTTAACAGCATATGTACCATACTTATAAATTTATTAGAATATAATTAGATCACATAATTAAACTTAAACTTATAAATTTCACATTTACCAATGGTTGATTTGTTATTGTATTTGTCTCAATTTGTTGTACATTATTATTTCCATTTTAATAGCATATTTGCACTACCTATAAATTAATAGATCATATTAAGTCACAAACCGCCCCCTACTTCCCACACACTTAGCTTTTAGTTTAGGTACAAATATTATGTTGTCTACAGTTCTGTATTATAATTTTTCATCACCTGATGAGCTCTTGTAGAGCGAAACGTCCGTTGTGTATATTTTTTAAAGTTATTAAACTTATATGAGCTCTTTATGAAATTTTATTTCAACAATTTACTAAGAATATGCATATACAAATCGAAAAGAAAAAAAAACATTCCGTGTAGTAGGTATATAGTACCAGACCACTAGAAGCACTATAAAGTAAGCAGTATTTGGTATACCGCGAGATCAAAAATTATATTGATAAAGGTTTGACATGGAATGTAAAACGTCCGTCTTAGGTATCATACTTTAAAGATAATTCTGATTAACTTATCAGGTTAACTTGGTTAAAGTTGTAAATATATGTTTATTTAAAATGATTTACATGTTTGAATAACATTTTATTAAAAATTAATAAACAAATTACAATAAATGTTCAAAATGACCCCCACCTTCTTCGATGCACACGTTTACGCGCCTTTTCATGCTATCAAAAGCATTTTGCAACATTTGTGGCGTTATGTTTGCACATACTTCAATAATCTTTTGTTGCAGTTCTTGCAAATTATGTACGGGAGTTCTGAATATTCTATTTTTGCAGAAAGGCAACACAAAATGGTCCATAATAGTCAAACCAGGTGACCCCGGAGGAAACTCAACTTGTAAACTTATAAGTCGATCATCAAAAAACTCACGGAGAAAGGCTATAGTTTCTTGTGTCGTATGTGCTGTTTCGCCGTCATGTTGGAAATAACCATTATGAAGTTCATCGTCGTGTAGTTGTTGAACCAATTCATTCAAAATGTTATTTCTGTACCTCTCTGCATTCATGATGAAATTGAAAAAAAAACGGCCTAATTATCCTTCTACGGGAGACTGTAATCCAAACCCCGTTTTTTTGAGAATGTAGTGGAGATTCAACAAAAAAATGCGAATTATTAGAGCTCCACATTCGCATATTTTGAGAATTTACGTACCCCGAAAGATGAAACCATGCCTCTTAAAAAAAATTAAGTTTAACAGGTGGTTATTCATTAAATTATTGACGAACCACACATTACGAAAGACGTCTGGGGTGGTCTGTTGGCAAAAGAGCTTGATATGATTGCATCTTATATGGATGCATGTTCAAGGTCTCCTTTACAATGGTTCAGCATGTTCCATAAGCAACTCCAATTTCTTGGGACAGGCGTGTCAAAAATTTTGTAGGGCCCTGTTCCATACCATTACAAACGTCAATAATCACATCACGTCTTCTGTACCAATAGTTGGCCTGCCAGCACCTTTTTTATCAGTAACAGATCCAGTTTCGCGAATTACTCCAACACTATGTGCGAGGCACATATAAAAATCTTGCTCTACTACTGCGAAATTTGTTTTGAAAATTATCCAAACATAAACCCTGTATTCCCAAATACCATTAACTAGTACACCTACAAAAATACGCTTCAATCAAGTTTTGTGTGCTGTGGTGTAAACCATAATTGAAAAACTACAAGCTGTCAGAGAGAAAATATAATGACAAATATTAATAACGGTATGACACTTAATGATATAACTTAATACAGACGTTTTACATTCCATGGCAAACCTTTATCAATATAATTTTTGATCTCGCGGTATAAAATCAAATAATAGGGAATAATACGTTCCATTTGGACCTAGAATAAATGCAAATATGCAGCAGCATTTCAATAAATCTAAACGTATGCAGAGTCCACACGTTTAAATTTCTCGGAGAATACCAGACAAAATTATTACGTTAATAAAATGATCAATGCTAATAACCCAAACTGGGTACCGTGGTCGGTTATCTCAACATTACACATACAAATAACGCCAGACTTATAAGTTCTTGAGATAATTAATTAAAAAACATTTTTTCTACTCCCATACTTTAATTGTATTATTAGATATGCCGAACATGTACTTTAATGATGTCCATTACGATACAGATTTTCATTATGATACAAGTTTATATCCAATAGGAATACAGATTTTTCATTACGATACAAGTTTATATCCAATAGGAATGCGACATTCCAATATTCAAACAATATTCAATATGGCGACTGCATATCTGACAGATATACAAATGCAATTTACAAGTAAGTACTTAAAATTTGTGCTTTTTTGAAAATATAAACGGTAAAAATGAAGGATAATGACAGTGAAATGTAAAATTTGAGTCCACCAGAAATTATGGAACAAGCCTTAGTAACCACGAACAATTTATTACCAGCTAAATTCGCAAAGGTGCATGGAAAATTTTAACCTCAATTTATGAAATGGATTGTTCAAAAAATAATGTTTTATTATAAGGTCGTAGAAAAAATAGTGTATGCAACTCGCATTTAATGGCACTCGTATTCATTACAATACTCGGCATCGCCTCATATTGTAAATTTCTTACTCGTGTCTTAATAGCTATTATTAAATGCTCATTGCATAATATACTACTTTTTAGACGAAATTTTACCTTATTCATCAACATAGTCTCCTT